>CM056053.1:282346740-282747695 GCA_029574335.1 Rana kukunoris | reverse complement strand
GTATCGAACGCTTAGCAAAATCCAAGTATACCACATCCACAGCCACTCCCTCTGTCCAGGGTTTTACTTACCTCTTCATGAAAGGAAATCAGTTTGTCTGGCAACTTCTGTCTTTCATGAATCCATGCTGTCTGTTGCTTAAATAGTTTGTTTCCAGCAAGAACTCATCCATGTGGCTTTTATTAAATGTTCCACTATCTTCCCAACTATAGAAGTTAAACTAACAGTCTATAGTTACTTGGTATGGGTTAGTTCCCCTAAGGCTGAACATTAGTGGACTAGAAAATTGACTGTAGTGCTAAGGATCATTGGTCAGCTGGAATAACAAGCGCGATAGGTCTGCTTCCCATTGAAGTGTGCGGGCGATTTTGAGAGTTGTTGTTTACAATGGAGTTTATTATAAAAGTGAGAAATGCCTTTTCATTTAGAGCGCTCACTCCTGAGGATTCCCATGTTTTCGGGGGTACAGTGTAGAGGGGTAGAACATTTTCCCTAGGCAATGTTGAATTCTTAGGTAGGTAAAGTAGGCCGTGGAGGGAAGATCATATTCTAGTTGGAGTACGTTGAAGGTTTAACTTGTGATCCTTGAAACAGGTGCTGTAGGGAGCTCAATCTTTTGAGGGACCAAGGAGTTAGGCCGCGTACACACGCCCAAATAAATCCGATCAAATCGGTTTGTCAGACCGATTTGATCGGATTTGTCTGCTGGGAGAAATTGGTTTGATCGTGTACACACGATCAAACCAAAATCCCCGCCGGAAGACAGCGCGGTGACGTTGACGCCGCCACGTCACCGCACCAGGAAGTAAAATACTTCCGCGCATGCGTCAAATCCATTCGACGCATGTACGGTCAGATATGTCTGCTGGTTAGCGTACTAACCAGCAGACATGTCGGATGGACGGGTTCCCAGCAGACAGATTTTAAAGTCTGCTGGCAAAATTTGTCTGTCCGCCCGTACACACGATCGAATTTGTCTGCTGAAACGGTCCGTCGGACCGTTTCCAGCAGATGAATTTGATCGTGTGTACGTGGCCTTAGTGTTAGATCAGGCAAAATGAAATGGAGGGATTCAATAGGTATTTGGTTGCTAGGGGTTGTAGAGGTGTAGTTCAGGAGGGTGACCATTTTTTTCTAGGCTCGTGCTGCAGCTTTCATGGTTGGGGGAAAAGAAGGCAGTATGTTTGCTCCTAACAGGGTACTCATTAGCCAGCTTTTTAAGTGTTGCGTAGGAGGAATGAGGACTCAATTTGACCCCAGAGAGTAGTAGGTCGGGCGCGAAACCAATCTGGCAGTTGGGCGGGGATAGTTGCAAGGTGGTAGTCTTCAAAATCTATGGATACTACCCCACCTGCCAGTTTGCTTCTGATCAGTTTGAAGTGGGCGCATCTGGGTCTTTTGCCTTTCCAGAGGAGGAGATTCAGAATAGATTGGAGGGACCTAAAAAGAGATGTGGGGATGGGGATGGGTAGGGTGCAAAAATAATACAGGATTTGTGGAGACACATCATTTTAAAGGCTGCTAGTCTGCCGGACCAAGAAAATTCGTGTTTCGCAATGTCTTGGGATTCAGTGGGGGTTTTAAGGAGCAGGGGCAAGAAATTAGAGGCAAAGAGAGATTTAGTAGATCTAGTCAATTTAATCCCCAGGTAGGAAATTTCTTTCTCTGCCCATTGGAATTTGTGCTGAGTTTGTAGCATGTTTTTAGTGGTGGTGTCTAAGTTGATATCAAGTGTTAATAATTTTGTCACATTAATCTTGTAGTATGAGACCTGACTGAACCAGGTTAGGAGTTTCTGAACCTCTGCCAGGGAGGAGGTTGGGTTTTTGAGAACCAGGATCACGTTGTCCGCAAATAAACTAATTTTGTGTGAGACTTGGCCAATGTGGATACCACCTGAAATATAAGGGTGGGATCTAACGTGTGCTGCTAGGGGTTCCCTAAGAAGGTTGAAGATAAGGGGGGACAGGGGACACCCCTGACGGGTGCCATTAGATATGGGAAAGGGTCGAGAGGTCATATCTTCAGTGAAAACTGTGGCCGAAGAGGTAGAATATAATGCCATAATAGCCTTGAGGATAGGGCCGCTAAAGCCAAATTTTTGTAGGACTGATCTTAAATATGCCCAGTGCACTCTGTCGAACGCCTTCTCTGCGTCCAGAGAGAGGAGCAGAGAAGGTGTTTCAGTTGATTCAGCATGGTGAATTAGGTCTATTACTCTTCTAGTGGCATCCGAGGCCTGTGTTCCTTTCGTGAAGCCAGATTGGGCATTATGTGTAATAGCCTAGTTGCAAGTGCCTTAGCGTATAGTTTGATGTCCAAATTAAGTAAAGAAATCGGACGGAAATTTTGAGGGATGGTTGGCTTCTTCTCTGGTTTTTGTATTGTGATAATTAGGGCATTTAATATGTCTGGTGGGAATTGTGAAGTGAACGTAGCAGAGTTAAACACTTCTACTAAGTGCGATGCTAGTTGGTCAGAGAAGTGCTTATAGTATTCTCTGGATAGACCATCGGGTCCTGGGGCTTTACCTGAGGGGAGGGATTTTATCACTAATTGGATTTCTCGTTCAGAGAACGGGGCGTTCAAAGATGTAAGTTGGTCAGCAGTCAAGGAAGGTAAATGTAGGTCCTGAAGAAGGTTTAGTTATTAATATCTTCCTGAGTGGGTTAGGGGGTAAGGGGATCTTTGTGTAGACTATATAGGTCGCTGTAGTGTAGTAATCGCTGAATGCATTATCTATATCTTAAAGGTTGGTCGGGGGGGTTTGATCACGGTGATGGTAAAGTTGGTGGATTTTAGTCTTGGTACGCTTGCCTTTAATGCACTGCGCCATTCGTTTTCCAGCC
Organism: Rana kukunoris; assembly: GCA_029574335.1. Lineage (NCBI taxonomy): Eukaryota > Metazoa > Chordata > Amphibia > Anura > Ranidae > Rana > Rana kukunoris. The sequence goes on along the minus strand of CM056053.1, from coordinate 282,744,846 downwards.
TTATTGGAGGTAGAATATGAGGTGACCTTTACTCTCCTTTGAAGACGGTCATAGGGGTGTAAGAGCAGTCTGCAGAGTTTTTGACATAAGGTCACTAATTGGTCAGGGGTTGGGGATCGAGGGTTCGCCTTGTGACCTACTTCTAGGTCAGCTATTTGAGAGGTAATTGCATCAATATGTTGTGATCGCTTACGTTTACGTTTTCATCACTATGCCTCTCATTTACACCTTGTGTGCACTCCACACCACGTTAGGGTCAGACACTGAGCCTTTGTTTAGCAGGAAAAAATCAGTTATATGAGAAGCTATCTCAGGTGCATTATCTTTGTGTTGAAGAATGTAGCCATCAGCTCTCCAGAGAAATTAGTTAGAGTCTTCAATGGAGCTAGAGATCGGGGCATGGTCTGACCATGTGGTGGTGTGGATTGCAGAGGCAGTAATTTTTTGTAGTACCCATTTATCTGATAAGAATAAATCGATTCTGGAATAAGAACCATGCCTAGGGGAAATGTAGGAAAAATCTCTTTCTGTACCATGGTGGCAACGCCAAATGTCATATAAGTCGTGTGAGGCGAGTAAGTTCTTCAGTGGCGAAGCTCTTCTCAGTGCTGTAGAGGTAGAGTCCAGATCTAGATGGCCTTTCCGCACTTGTGCCATTATTCTCAGGACTTTGCATATGAACTTAGCTTGGTGCGCATTGGGGGCGTACAGGTTAACAAGTGTAAGTCATGTTGTTTTTGACGCATATCAGGATCACATATCGACCATCAGGGTCGAGGATAACATTAGACTGTTGGAAGTCCACTTTGTCGCTGATTGCTATCAAAACACCCCTGGTCTTAGCGGTGTAAGGGGCATGATAGACGTGGGGAAAGCAACTGTTTGTACACAGCCACAGGTCGGCAGATAGGAGATGAGTCTCTTGTATACAAGAAATGTCACTGTGTAGAGCGAATGTCTCTTGGCAGGATGGTTGAGGCCATTGACGTTCATAGACAAAAGGTTGAGTGGCACTGTGAAGAAGTGTTGGAAGTGAGTGGTGGGCACAATACTTACGTTTTAGATGGATGAAATCTGGCTGGCGCTTACTGGTTGCGAGGTAAGGTAGGCTGCGGATAGTAGTCCAGTAGTTCTTCGTAGACTAAAGCCAGAGCTGTGAATAGAGCAATAAGTAAAACAAAAATAACAAGATTTTTTTTAATAAACACATAGCCCTACCCCCGAAGGAGCCGCAGGTTGATTTGGAATTTGGGATCTGCTCTCTTTTGGGTCAGTTCACCCCTGTTTAACTGATTCAAACCCTCCCTTGACACATCAGAAGTCTGTCAGTGATGTATTATGACCTCTGCTGGGCTGGGGTCACAATGACAGGCCTACTAGGTGCAATGACAATGTACCAATGGATTACCTGCTGTAAAGGATGGTCCCTTCAGATGAGAAAAATGCACTCCACAGCACTGTGAATTTACTTAAATATAAGAAGGTAAGTTAACTGTATAGAGACCTTGGGAACAACAGGCATGGATTTTAGGCATAACAAACGGCATATAATAACTCAGTCAGATTTGCAAGTGCCCTGGCAAGAATCAGCAATTACTGTAAATGAACAATGTTTAAACCTGGGAATGGTACCATTTGGCTAAACTGAACAGGCAGTCTATATTCATGGGTGCCCCTAGTGGGCAGTGTTACAGAACAGTCAGGATTCACGTTGCGGCCGTTGGTGCACATTAACAAAATTGTAATCCACGGGTGATAATTAATGGAAGAATGCACATAACCAAATGTCTACGACAGTAGAATGTTAGTGAATCGATCGCTCGTCAGCATGGATCACTCCGAAAAAACAGGGGAACAATTAACTAGGCCTCTAAGTTTGGCTCGGTCTCCCAGCCGTTGATCCTGAACTCGAACTTTCAAGTCAAAGTTCCTTTTGTTCCTTTGTTCTCGGTGTTCAGAACTAGCATGTGCCTTTTCATAGGCCATCTTTAGGCTCCTTCTCAAGCGATCCACATAGCCTTTGTGGGAGGCTGCGGAAGTATGATCTAGGGATATGCCGAAAGCCAGGTCAATTGGCCTCTCGTCCGAACATCAACTGGTATGGCGAGTATCCAGTTGTGTCACTCATGGTGCAATTGTATGCGTGTACAATGGCTGCAATGTGCTTGTTCCAATGCTGCTTCTCTTCTGAATTCAATGTCCCCAACATGTTCAAAAGAGTCCTGTTAAAGCGTTCAGGCTGTGCACCACCTGGGGGTGGTAGGGAGTAGTTCTTGTTTTGTCGATGTTCAGGAGACCCAACAGCTTTTGTATTAACTTGCTTTCAAAGTCTCTCTCTTGGTCGGAGTGAATTAGTTGAGGCAACCCATAGTGAACAAAAAACTTTTCTACCAGAACTTTGGCCACTGTTAAGGCTTTCTGGTCCTTAGTTGGGTACGCTTGGGCATACCTGGTGAAGTGATCAGTTACCACCAGAACATTTCCTATTCCACTCAATTTAGGCTCCACACAAAGAAAGTATATACACACTAACTCCAGTGGCCCTGACTTTAAAGATGGCCTATTGGGGCAGCCTGTCAAGGCAAGGTTTTCCGTTGGATACATTGGATACAGGAATGGCAATATCCCTCAAATTCAGCCCTAATGCCAGGCCAGTAAAACCGGTCCCTGATCAACTGGAAAGTCCTCTCGGTGCCCAGATGGCCATGTTGGTCGTGAAGCGTGGCCAGTACAGTCTCCCGATGTATACTGGGCAAGTACATCTGCCATTTTTCTTCAGGACCATCAAAGGGGCCCCTTCGGTAGACCACCCCTTGATGGAGCTGCAGTCTGTCCCACTCTTTATGCATCAGCCGTGCCTCTTTTGAGGAGCTGGCCAGGAGCATCTTCGGATCTCGGTTCCCCAAGGCCTCTAGGACCAGTTTACCCAAAGAATCTTCTTTTTGATCTTGCCTTAGTTCCTTCTTCGTTAACTGAGGCAAATCACTCCTTTTCAATTAAGTCATATCGCAACAGCACTTGGGTACTCCTGCTGCCAGAATTCCTATCTCTTCGGCTCGGGACCCTCCTTTTTCCTGCAGCTTAGTCCCTTGGCACAGTGCCCTCACTCCTTTGGAAGATATTTGAGTCCATTCCTTCTCTGACGCACTTGGACCATGGGGTCTTCTGGAGAGGGCATCGGCATCCTTATTTCCCATTCCTGGACAGTATTTCAGGCCGAAATTGAAACCTGAGAGTGCTGCTAGCCTTCGATGTCCTGTTGCATCCAACTTGGCGGTGGTAAACAAGTAGGTGAGTGGATTGTTGTCGGTTCTCACCTCAAATTCGGCTCCGTATAGATAATCTTTCAGCTTGTCTACAACAGCCCACTTCAAAGCCAGGAAATCAAGTTTATGAGTGGGGTAATTCTTCTCAGATAGGGTTAAACTCCTACTCACATAAGCCACTGGGCGTAGGCCACCACTGTGCTCCTGGTACAACACTCCTCCTAGTCCCTTTCTACTGGCAACCACATGTAACTTGTAGGGTTTTGACGTATCTGCATAGGCCAGAACAGGGGCAGTGGTCAAGTTTTTCTTGAGTTGAAACAACGCCTTCTCACACTCAGGAGTCTATTGATCACAAATGGACTCTTTGGGCCTTCTGGGGCCCATGTGCCCAGAAGGGTTATCTTCATCTTCTGTATTCAGAAGCTCATTTAGGGGCTTGGCGATCTTTGCGAACCCTTCAACAAATCTCCAATTGTAAGAACAGAATCCTAGGAATGACCACAGCTCGGTCACATTGGTGGGTCTCGGCCAGGAGGTAACCGCTTCCAATTTTTCTGGGTCTGTGGATATTCCCTCAACAGAGACTATGTGTCCCAAGTAATGTACAGACGGCTGATAGAACTGGCATTTTTCTCTGGACAGCTTCAGACCTTCATCCTGCAATCGCTTTAACACCTTCTCCAGTCTCTGTTCGTGTTCTTCCAGAGTCTTTCCAAACACAATGACATCATCTAGGTATACCAATACTTCGATCAAGTTCATATCACCTACAGTTTTCTACATCAACCTCTGGAAAGTGTCAGGGGCACCCGTGAGGCCTTGGGACATACGATTAAATTCAAAGAAACCCACTGGGGTGATGAAAGCCATCTTCTCTCTATCCTCTGGATGCATGGGAATTTGGTAATAACCACTCTTCAGGTCCATAACACTGAACCACTTAGCCCCTGACAAACTCTGCATAGCATCCTCAATCCGAGGGGTAGTGTACTGGTCAGGAATAGTCCTCTTGTTGAGGGTTCTGTAGTCAACGCACAGTAGGCATGTGCATTTCGTTTCGTTCCGAATCGAAATTCGGACGAATTTTCCATTATTCGGACATTCGGATGCATACGAATTTCCGAATTGCTATAATAACGAAAAATTTCGACCGTTTTCCGAATTCGTTCATTTTCGACCGAATTTCGAAAAAAAAAAAAAAGTCGAAATCGAATTTTTTTTTTTCGAATTCCGAATCGAATACCCGCGGACTAAATTCGATCGGAATTCGAAAAAAAAAAAAAAAAAAAAAAATTTTCGAATTTAATTCGAAAAAAATTCTATTAGAAAAGAGACTATTTGTTTTCTAATCTGGTTGAAATATTTTCGATTTCGACCGATTTTTTCGAAATTCGGTCGAAAACGAACGAATTCGAAAAACGGTCGAAATATTTTCGATTTCGACCGTATTTTTCGAAATTCGGTCGAAAACGAACGAATTCCGAAAACGAATTCAACACATGTAACGAACCTAACTTAACGAAATTTATTAAATGACGAATTGAAACGAAACGAAACGAAACGAATTTTTCACTTTTGCACATGCCTAACGCACAGTCTGAGGGAGCCATTTTTTTTTCTCACCACGACTATGGGAGAAGCATAGGGACTCCTGGTTTCCTAAATAGTTCTGTCCCTCTTCAACTCTGCAAGTTGCTCCCTGAGGTCTTCCAGATCCGTCAAGGGAACTCTTCGAACCCACTCCCTGAGGGGCTTATCTTCCTTTAGTCGGATTCGGTTGGTGGCACTCTTTGCACATCCAACATCAAATTCAGTTTTTGAGAAAATCTTCTGCCACCTACTAAGTTGAGCTTCCATCTGCTCCTTCCACTCTGGTGGAAGCTCGGTGCCATCAGGCCAATGACCCTTTCCCAGGTCCTCTGTGCTTCTGCCATTTGCCAGCTCCGAAGGACTAACGGGGTGGCCTGATGTACTCGGCCCAGCAGCACCCTGGCCGGCATCTCCACAGGGCTAGTGGTGGGGTTTCGGATGTTGACAGACACCCATCCATGATTCTTCTCCAACACCTTCCATGGGATCACCTCAGGTATCACTTCCAATCCCCCCGAAGATCCAGCCGGGTCGAGTTCAAAGACAAGAAATGAACCTGGCTGGGACCAGGTAAGTTTGACCTGAGGCAGGTCACCTCTCCAGGTTGTAGGGTTCTTATAGTTTTCTCTAGCCGCCAGATCCTTCCCACTCCTTCTTTGGCGGAATTTCTCTCCATCACCAGCTGGTGGAACACTCTCCTTAACATCGGATGAACTCTTTAAATCGAGGCTTCTGCCCCTCCGGTCAGGGGAGTCAGGAGTCTTCAGACCAAAGCTGTGTTTGTTCCTATAATAAGGGAGCTCTTATGGGCCCCTGGGGGTCGAGGCTAGACTATGACCAGAGTATCGAAGGTCTCGGCGGCCCCAGTGAGTGAGGGGTCAAAAGTCAGGCGGATCGGTAGGTACCCATCATAGGGGAAACTCTGGGTCCCAATGCCCCAAATTTCCAGCTCCTCTAACTTCTGTAGAGGCAAGTGAGAGAGGTACTTGTCATAAAAGTCTCTGTACAGGAATGTCACTTGAGCCACAGTATCCAGGAGGGCTCTGGTATAGATTCCTTCTACTTGGATAGGCACTAATGGGGAAGGCCCCACTAAATTCTCAAGGAACTTCCGAAACATAGTTTTTTCTTTCTCCTTTGTAACTCGGACTCTCACCTCTCTTTTGTGAGTGTCTCTTTTGGGGCTTCTCCAGTCACATGGGTGGGAATTGGAGGGTGACCTGAGAGGGGTTTTCTCCTTCTCTCGTTTCACATTGGAACCAGCTACGACAGATGGGCTCCCGGTTGACTCCTTCACCGGGCCCTCTGGAGTTTTCCGCCAGCTGAAATGTTGGTTGGTGAGCATTGACTGGACTGGGGCAGACATCTTTGACATGCCCTATCCCTCCACAGTTTAAACAGGCATTAGACTTTCCTGGTCTGTTTTGCGGATTGTAAGGCCCATAGGTGGGCTTCTCGGCCCTGTCTCTTCTCGGTTGGTATGTGGAAAACCCCACTTGCCCGGACAAAACAGCTATTATTTCCGTCAACTGAGACACTCCAAGAGCTCGACCCGAGGGTCACTATCCTCAGTGGTCACTACACGTACTCAAGCAGAAGCTTCCGTGGCCTGGTACTTGCTCTTCTGATCTAAAAGGTCCTCCTCCTGTCGGATGACTCGGATCAGATCGTGGTATTTTAACACCCCGCTTCCCTTTTGAGTCCTTAATTAAAAAACAATTGGATTCCATGGGCTGGGCTCCCCTCACTACTTGTTGGAAGTGTGTTTCGTCTACATCTTGTGGTTGTATTCCCTTCTTCAGCAGCATTCGATGCAGGATCTTATCCAAGCGACTGACAAATTCAGACAGCCTCTCCCCCTTTCTTTGGAAGCAGTGTTCCAGTTGGCAGCGGAGCTAACTGATGTCTTCGATCTTCCCGAATACATTCTGTAGGACATCGAGGTAATCCTGAGTAGTGCAATCAGTTTTACCAAGCTTGAGGTTACGTATGGCCTCTAATGCTGGCCCTCTGAGACTCTCCATGATTCTCTGTTTCTTATTCTTCTCGGGGATTCCCCACTCCTCCAGAGCTTGGGTGGCATGGTCCATCCATTCTTCAAAACCATCTTCTGAAGATGTTACAGGGTGTCCTCCAGAGAAAGCTCTGAGTTTTCGATATCCTGTAATCGAACAGTCTGTAGAATCTTTTTTACACTGGGCTACTATCTCTCCTAAGACAGCACACAACTCTGGATTAAGATCTTTAAAGGAGGTCTTGACCGGCCCTTGTACAATATTTCCTGGGGTCCCACTGGGTGCCGGGGTGCCAGAAGAGGAAGGGTCATCTGACTTCTGTTCAGGTTGTAAGAGGAAAAGTTATTTTCCATTTGCCGTCTTTATACTAGGTACTTTCAGGAAGTCTGGGACTTCACCTCGCCATTCACTTAGGGCATAGGTGTGTAAGTTAATCTTGTCCACCTCCAATTGAATCACCCAGAACTTCTGGCCTTTGGACAGGGTTTCTAGGGCTGCGCATGTTTCTTTCTCATCCCAGGCTTCCCCCGCACTTCAACAACTAAGCCTTTTTTCTAACGAGACGCCTTCGCCTCTGCACCACTTGGCTGCAATGTCAGTATCCATGACTGTTCTCGATAAGGGCAAGATTCAGTCTTAGGTGGTAATAGGTGGTTGAGAAGTAGAGTCCCGGATGAGCCCCCACGTGTAGCGATACCCCCGAAAGAGCCAGGGTTAGCGCTACACGTGGGGGCTCGCCCGGGATTCTACTTGTCAACCACCTATTACCAAATAAGACTGAAGACTAAGTCCAGCGAGGATGACCTGTCATAAGGCTTTGGTAGGATGACCCCTCTACAAAAAAAACCCAGAAAGGTGGTCAGATTACTCGCATGACTTGAGGATAAAGTTTAGAGGAACCCACACCTAAAAGGTAATGAGCTGAGTACTGATCAACATGATCCTTGGGCAGAGTATGAAGGCACTCAACTTGGTGAGAAACAAAAAGAAAAAAGAAAAAAAGAACTAGAGGCGGCGTTTCGCTACGACCTCCTATAGGGGTAAAAACAGTTCAACAAACGGAGCTGAAGTATTCGACAAAAGCCATTCTCAGGTCCCAGGGAAAGATCTTTGTGTGTGGGTGACCCGCCAAAGTTGAGGAGTAGGGAACATCCTAGGTGTAGTTTTGGTCCAGGCTGCGGTGAGTGTTGCTGGCTCGTGGCGGTGGAGGAGCGGGCGGATCAGGCAGTATAAAGGTGGTGTGGTGGGTAACTCTGCGCTGCTAGTATGTGCAAAGATTTAAAGCTGGCTGCTAACACGGCTAATTGAAAAAAAGCTAGAAGAAACAAAATGTGGGTAATCGTGTAGCGCTAAACCAAATAAACAGAACGAAATTAGATGCCACATGAATACATAAAATCAAAGGCAAATATGAACATAACACAAATAGTGATACAATATAAAAATATTATACAACATTTAGACCCAGTGTGGGAAATTGTCCAAAAAAGACTGAAGACTAAAAAACAAAAAATAAAAGTCCACCGTGTGTGACTGAACAAATGATCAATTCCAATGTTGAAATGATGGCAGCACGGTATCATACAGGAAGTGACTTCTTATGTGCAATGAGAACCCTCCACCAATAACGATGCAGGCTTACCAGATTATGTGGACTTAACAAAATTTATGTTTCATGAGTCAAACAAGCTAGTAATCAGAGGAGCTTCTGAAGGACCATTCCAAGCATGGAGGATCAACGGCTGGCTCTCCAACTGATATGAATGACCCGATATGTAGTGAGCACTGGCTTGAGAACCATGTAGGTATTCACGGATATAATCTCAATCATAGAGGGGTATTTGGAAGAAGAAAACGAGGCAACATAGCGTAATACTGTAACAAAGTTTAATATGCAAATTCACTTACAGTTAAATGAAGTTAGCAACGCATGTAGTACAAATATGGCGGCAGTGGAGTCGCCCCGACGCGTTTTGTGTTAACACATGTCATCTGGGGGTGACCCTCCACTGCAGCCTACTCCAATTTATAGGTAAAAGCCCCCCATAATGGGAGCCAAGCTTTAAGGCGAACTCCGTGAGTCTCAGGGGCTTGTATTTGGTCAGCCTCTTTCTGGACATGGCACCTGGGGTTCCGAGTAGCCTCAGCAGCAAGGATGGCGGTGGAGTTCGTCGCTATGCGGGCCTGAGTCGTTCTGACGTGTTCCCTGGGCTGACGAGCTCTCATCTTAAGCAGTCATCTTCAGTGCCGGTCGGCCACTCCCCCAATGATCCCTCTCCTTGATAGCACGAATTTGAGGATCCTTATGCAGGCTTTGCAGGATCAGGGAGGCCATGCAGCTTAGGTTTTCTGAGGCATTCGGTGCAGAGTCCTCTGGGTCACTGAGGACGACAGAATCCGCAGCCACCTCATTTCAGCTACGTACAAGTCTATGGGTTCCTTGGGACTGTAATTGATCCCTTGAAGACTGCTGCTGATGCTGAGTGCTAGGCTCCACTTCCATGCTGACACAATCCTCCTCCTCCTCTTCGTTCTCTTCCTCTGTGTAGGACGGGCAAACAAGGACCACTGACTGGATAAAGGGGGCCTTGAGAGGTAAGGACGTCCTCCTCTTCCTCCCTCTGTTCTTCCTCAAGCGCCCTGTCCATTATTCCACGCAGAGTGTGCTCCAACATGTAATTTGGAGGGACAGTCTCACTGATGCATGTACTGTCACTGCTCACCATCCTCGTGGCCTCCTCAAATGGTGACAGGACAGTGCATGCATCCCTGATCAAGGCCCACTGGTGTTGGGAAATAAAACCAAGCTCCCCTGACCCAGTTCTGCTGCCATATTGGCACAGATACTCATTGATGGCCCTCTGCTGTGTGTGCAGCCGCTGCAGCATGGCCAACGTAGAGTTCCACCTGGTGGGCATGTCACAGATTAGGCGGTTCTTGGGCAGGTTGTATTCCCTTTGGAGGTCTGCCAGCCAAGCACTAGCATTATATGACCTTCGGAAATGCACACAGACTTTGCTGGCCTGCTTCAGGACATCCTGTAAGCCTGGGTACCTGCCCAAGAACCGCTGCACCACCAAATTAAGGACATGAGCAAAACAGGGCACATGGGTCAGTTGTCCCTGTCGCAGGGCGGAGAGGAGGTTGGTGCCATTCTCGCAAACCACCCTTCCTGGCTTAAGCTGGTGTGGCGTCAACCACCTCTGAGCCTGCCCCTGCAGAGCTGACAGAACCTCTGCCCCAGTGTGGCTCTTGTCCCCCAAGCACACCAGCTTAAGCACTGCATGGCATCTCTTTGCCTGCGTACCTGCATAGCTCCTTGAACGCCTACGGAGCACCGCTGGTTCCGAGGACACATAAGCACAGGAAGAGGCCACAGAGGAAGAAAAAGCAGAGGGGGTGGAGGAGAGAGGTGTGTCACAACCAGTAGTAGCATTTTGGAGGTGTGGTGGCGGAACAACCTCCAACACTACTGTACCTTGTCCTGCGTATTTCCCAGCTGCCACCAGAGTCAACCAATGCGCCGTGAAAGATAGGTAATGTCCCTGTCCATGCCTGCTGGACCACGAGTCAGCGGTAATATGCACCTTACCACTGACCGCCCTGCCCAGTGAGACATGGATGTTGCCTTCCACATGGCGGTAGAGAGCCGGAATCGCCTTCCGTGAGAAAAAGTGGCGTTTGGGGACTTGCCACTGAGGTACTGCACATTGCACAAACTCACGAAAGGGGCTGAATCTACCAACTGAAAAGGCAGCAGTTGAAGTGCTAGCAATTTAGCTAAGCTAGCATTTAAGCGCTGGGCATGTGGATGGCTGGGAGAGAACTTCTTGCGGCGGTGCAGCAGCTGGGGCAGGGAAATTTGTCTGGTACAATCTGTCATCGGTGTACTTATAGTAGATTGCCCACATGTACTAGGCTGTGACACACCTAACTCTTCACCTTCAGTCTTATCAGTGCAGTCTTCAGAGAGGACTGAGGGTATAGTGGGGATGGAGATCCCAACTGATGAGGGGCAAGGGTAGGTCCACTTTTTGGTGTGGGTCTTTGAGGTATGCTTGTCAACGAACTGCATGGCAGGTCGACATATGTCTGGTCAAGCGTGTGGTGCCCAAGCGGGTGATGTTTTGGCCACGCAAGATACGCTTGAGAAATATGTTGCAAATAGCAGCGATGCGATCTGATGCACTCGTCTCAAAAAAATAACTTTTGGAATAATGCTGAGACACTGCAGCGCCCTGCACATGCATTGCTCTGCGTTGTGATGCAGTCAATGTGCTGCCCTTAAGCTGGCCCCTGGAGGGCATCCTGCCTCGTTGGAGATGTGCCTCCTCCTCTCTCCTATCAGGCACCCACGTAGAGTCAGTGACCTCATCATCCCCTTCCTCCTCATCACTGTAGAAAACCTGGCAGTATGCTGCAGCTGGGGGAACATGACTGCCAGATTGCTGTCCTTTTTGGGCACCCCCTCTCTCTGGACTCACGTTACTGCCTTCCTCTATCTGTGTACCATCATCGGAGCCTTCGAAATGCTGCGCATCCTCATGCAGCGTGGACCCAATACTGTGGTCAAACCGTTCGGGTGACTCCTCAGGAGGACATGGTGGGGCTAGGGAAGGAGTGAGTGATCCCATTGAGCAGTAGACATGTGCAGACTGGAATATTTAGTTTAGTTTTTTCGTTTTAGTTTGGAAAATAAATTTATTTAGTTACTCCCTAAAATCGTCTTGATTTATTTTGTTTTCCTTTGGGGAATAGCTTTCGTCCGAAAATCCAATAAGACTTGGTTTCTGTCGAATGGGCAAAAGAATATTCGACGGAACGTCGAATCTTTTTGATTTCTGTCGAATGGTCAAAAGAATATTCGACGGAACTTCGAATCTTTACGTCGAACCGTACATTTCCGCTCGAATATTCCGCCTACAAGAATTCTAATGTTGTATGACTAGTAATAATGTCGAATCTATTCTCTATAATGTCGAATCTATTTTCTCATAAATCGAAATCTATTCTCTGTAATGTCGAATCTATTATTTCTATAGTGTCGAATCTTTTCTCTATAATGTCGAATGTTTTCTCTATGATGTCGAATCTTTTCCCTATAATGTCAAATCCCTCTATATCGAATTTTTACCGCAACGAAAACGAAAATAAATTATTTTTTATGTCGGATCTTTCGGTTTTCGTTTCTTGCACTTTCGCTATCGTTTGTTAAAACGATAACGAAAAAAACAGATTTTCGGACGAAAATGCATTCTAACGAAAACGAATGCACATGTCTATTAAGCAGAGGGAAGAGGACACCTTGGCAGCTACTTTGCCAAACAAAGTACCCTGAGCCTGGGTGAGAAAGGATGAGGAGGATGAGGACAGCTTGGTCATCCACTCCATCAAGTCTTCGGCATGTTGCGGCTCAACATGGCCAGCTGCTGAAAACAAGGACGAGCGTGTCCAACGGCCACGTGCTGATGAGGATGCACCGTGTGCATGACCAGCACTGTTCCCTCTAGACGCAGAGCCTGCTTGCCCTCGTGACTCTCTGCCTCTCCTTGTTGACTTTCCAGACATATTAATGGCCTGCAGAGGACAAAGGCAGTACACACACCAAGTAGCTTTAGGTGCAAACTACAGAACACAAGTGCAGTACACAGGGCCGGTGCTAGACTTTTTTGCGCCCTAGGCGAGACCAGCTACTTGCGCCCCCCCCAAAAAAAATGTTTTTTAAAATAAAACTTGTATACTGCTAAAATATAATTTCTATATCTCTATAAGGTATAGAAAGGGCTCAAAAGTCTAGCACCAGCCCTGTCTATACCCCCCTGTGATGTTTGTTGACCCTCATTGAACTGCCGTACACAGCAAACATAGTTGCCAACAATTTTTTTTTTTTTTTTTTAGAGAGAACTGGGTGACAGCAGGGCAGAGAACTCTGGGTGACAGCAGGGCAGAGAACTCTGGGTGACAGCAGGGCAGAGAACTCTGGGTGACAGCAGGGCAGAGAACTCTGGGTGACGGCAGGGCAGAGGACTGGGTGGCGGCAGGGCAGAGGACTGGGTGGCAGCAGGGCAGAGGACTGGGTGGCAGCAGGGCAGAGGAGAGGACTGGGTGACAGCAGGGCTGAGGACTGGGTGACGGCAGGGCAGAGGACTGGGTGGCAGCAGGGCAGAGGACTGAGTGGCAGCAGGGCAGAGGACTGGGTGGCAGCAGGGCAGAGGAGAGGACTGGGTGACAGCAGGGCTGAGGACTGGGTGACAGCAGGGCTGAGGACTGGGTGACAGCAGGGCTGAGGACTGGGTGACAGCGGGGCAGAGGAGAGGACTGGGTGACAGCAGGGCTTAGGACTGGGTGACAGCAGGGCTAAGGGACTGGGCACAGCAGGGTGGGGGACTGGGTGACAGCTGGGTGGGGGACTGGGTGACAGCAGGGCGGAGAACTGGGTGACAGCAGGGCAGAGGAGAGGACTGGGTGACAGCAGGGCTGAGGACTGGTTGACAGCAGGGCGGAGGACTGGTTGACAGCAGGGCGGAGGACTGGGTGACAGCAGGGCAGAGGAGAGGACTGGGTGACAGCAGGGCTGAGAACTGGTTGACAGCAGGGTGGGGGACTGGGTGGCAGCAGGCCAGAGGACTGGGTGGCAGCAGGGCAGAGGAGAGGACTAGGTGACAGCAAGGCTGAGGACTGGGTGACAGCAGGGCTGAGGACTGGGTGACAGCAGGGCGGAGGACTGGGTGACAGCAGGGCGGAGGACTGGGTGACAGCAGGGCAGAGAACTGGGTGACAGCAGGGCAGAGGAGAGGACTGGGTGACAGCAGGGCTGAGGACTGGTTGACAGCAGGGTGGGAGACTGGGTGACAGTAGGGTGGGGGACTGGGTCACAGCAGGGTGGGGGACTGGGTGACAGCAGGGCAGAGGACTGGGTGACAGCAGGGCAGAGGAGAGGACTGGTTGACAGCAGGGCTGAGGACTGGTTGACAGCAGGGTGGAGGACTGGGTGACAGCAGGGTGGGGGACTGGGTGACAGCAGGGTGGGGGACTGGGTGACAGCAGGGCAGAGGAGAGGACTGGGTGGCAGCAGGGTGGAGGACTGGGTGACAGCAGGGCAGAGGAGAGGACTGGGTGACAGCAGGGCTGAGGACTGGTTGAAAGCAAGGTGGGGGACTGGGTGACAGCAGGGTGGGGGACTGGGTGACAGCAGGGCAGAGGACTGGGTGACAGCAGGGCAGAGGAGAGGACTGGGTGACAGCAGGGCTGAGGACTGGTTGACAGCAGGGTGGGGGACTGGGTGACAGCAGGGTGGGGGACTGGGTGACAGCACTGCTAAAATATAATTTCTATATCTCTATAAGGTATAGAAAGGGCTCAAAAGTCTAGCACCAGCCCTGTCTATACCCCCCTGTGATGTTTGTTGACCCTCATTGAACTGCCGTACACAGCAAAAATAATTGCCAACAATTTTTTATTTTTTTTAGAGAGAACTGGGTGACAGCAGGGCAGAGAACTCTGGGTGACAGCAGGGCAGAGAACTCTGGGTGACAGCAGGGCAGAGAACTCTGGGTGACGGCAGGGCAGAGGACTGGGTGGCAGCAGGGCAGAGGACTGGGTGGCAGCAGGGCAGAGGAGAGGACTGGGTGACAGCAGGGCTGAGGACTGGGTGACAGCAGGGCTGAGGACTGGGTGACGGCAGGGCAGAGGACTGGGTGACGGCAGGGCAGAGGACTGGGTGGCAGCAGGGCAGAGGACTGGGTGGCAGCAGGGCAGAGGACTGGGTGGCAGCAGGGCAGAGGAGAGGACTAGGTGACAGCAAGGTGGAGGACTGGGTGACAGCAGGGCAGAGGAGAGGACTGGGTGACAGCAGGGCTGAGGACTGGGCACAGCAGGGTGGGGGACTGGGTGACAGCAGGGTGGGGGACTGGGTGACAGCAGGGCGGAGGACTGGGTGACAGCAGGGCGGAGGACTGGGTGACAGCAGGGCAGAGGAGAGGACTGGGTGACAGCAGGGCTGAGGACTGGTTGACAGCAGGGTGGGGGACCGGGTGACAGCAGGGTGGGGGACTGGGTGACAGCTGGGTGGGGGACTGGGTGACAGCAGGGCAGAGGAGAGGACTGGTTGACAGCAGGGCTGAGGACTGGTTGACAGCAGGGTGGGGGACTGGGTGACAGCAGGGCAGAGGACTGGTTGACAGCAGGGCAGAGGAGAGGACTGGTTGACAGCAGGGTTGAGGACTGGTTGACAGTAGGGTGGGGGACTGGGTGACAGCAGGGTGGGGGACTGGGTGACAGCAGGGCAGAGGAGAGGACTGGGTGACAGCAGGGTGGAGGACTGGGTGACAGCAGGGCAGAGGAGAGGACTGGGTGACAGCAGGGCTGAGGACTGGTTGACAGCAGGGTGGGGGACTGGGTGACAGCAGGGTGGGGGACTGGGTGACAGCAGGGCAGAGAACTGGTTGACAGCAGGGCAGAGGAGAGGACTGGGTGACAGCAGGGTGGGGGACTGGTTGACAGCAGGGTGGAGGACTGGGTGACAGCAGGGCAGAGGAGAGGACTGGGTGACAGCAGGGTGGGGGACTGGTTGACAGCAGGGTGGGGGACTGGGTGACAGCAGGGTGGGGGACTGGGTGACAGCAGGGCAGAGGACTGGGTGACAGCAGGGCAGAGGAGAGGACTGGGTGACAGCAGGGTGGGGGACTGGTTGACAGCAGGGTGGGGGACTGGGTGACAGCAGGGTAGGGGACTGGGTGACAGCAGGGTGGGGGACTGGGTGACAGCAGGGTGGGGGACTGGGTGACAGCAGGGTGGGGGACTGGTTGACAGCAGGGTGGGGGACTGGGTGACAGCAGGGTAGGGGACTGGGTGACAGCAGGGTAGGGGACTGGGTGACAGCAGGGTGGGGGACTGGGTGACAGCAGGGTGGGGGACTGGGTGACAGCAGGGGGGGGGACTGGTTGACAGCAGGGTGGCGGACTGGGTGACAGCAGGGCAGAGGAGCGGACTGGGTGACAGCAGGGCTGAGGACTGGTTGACAGCAGGGTGGGGGACTGGGTGACAGCAGGGTGGGGGACTGGGTGACAGCAGGGCAGAGGACTGGGTGACAGCAGGGCAGAGTAGAGGACTGGGTGACAGCAGGGTGGGGGACTGGTTGACAGCAGGGTGGGGGACTGGGTGACAGCAGGGTAGGGGACTGGGTGACAGCAGGGTGGGGGACTGGGTGACAGCAGGGTGGGGGACTGGATGACAGCAGGGTGGGGGACTGGGTGACAGCAGGGTAGGGGACTGGGTGACAGCAGGGTGGGGGACTGGGTGACAGCAGGGCAGAGGAGAGGACTGGGTGACAGCAGGGTGGAGGACTGGGTGACAGCAGGGCAGAGGAGAGGACTGGGTGACTGCAGGGCTGAGGACTGGTTGACAGCAGGGTGGGGGACTGGGTGACAGCAGGGTGGGGGACTGGGTGACAGCAGGGTGGGTGACTGAGTGACAGCAGGGCAGAGGACTGGGTGACAGCAGGGCAGAAGAGAGGACTGGTTGACAGCAGGGTGGAGGACTGGGTGACAGCAGGGCAGAGGAGAGGACTGGGTGACAGCAGGGCTGAGGACTGGTTGACAGCAGGGTGGGGGACTGGGTGACAGCAGGGTGGGGACTGGGTGACAGCAGGGCAGAGGACTGGGTGACAGCAGGGCAGAGGAGAGGACTGGATGACAGCAGGGTGGGGGACTGGGTGACAGCAGGGTAGGGGACTGGGTGACAGCAGGGTGGGGGACTGGGTGACAGCAGGGTGGGGGACTGGGTGACAGCAGGGTGGGGGACTGGGTGACAGCAGGGTAGGGGACTGGGTGACAGCAGGGTGGGGGACTGGGTGACAGCAGGGTGGGTGACTGGGTGTCAGCAGGGTGGGGACTGGGTGACAGCAGGGTGGGGGACTGGGTGACAGCAGGGTGGGGGACTGGGTGACAGCGGGGTGGGGGACTGGGTGACAGCGGGGTGGGGGACTGGGTGACAGCAGGGTAGGGGACTGGGTGACAGCAGGGTGGGGGACTGGGTGACAGCAGGGTAGGGGACTGGGTGACAGCAGGGTGGGGGACTGGGTGATAGCAGGGTAGGGGACTGGGTGACAGCAGGGTGGGGGACTGGGTGACAGCAGGGTGGGGGACTGGGTGACAGCAGGGTGGGAGACTGGGTGACAGCAGGGTGGGGGACTGGGTGACAGCAGGGTGGGGGACTGGGTGACAGCAGGGTAGGGGACTGGGTGACAGCAGGGTGGGGGACTGGGTGACAGCAGTGTGGGGGACTGGGTGACAGCAGGGTGGGGGACTGGGTGACAGCAGGGTAGGGGACTGGGTGACAGCAGCGTGGGGGACTGGGTGACAGCAGGGTGGGGGACTGGGTGACAGCAGGGTGGGGGACTGGGTGACAGCAGGGTAGGGGACTGGGTGACAGCAGGGTGGGGGACTGGGTGACAGCAGGGTGGGTGACTGGGTGTCAGCAGGGTGGGGGACTGGGTGACAGCAGGGTGGGGGACTGGAAGACAGCAGGGTGGGGGACTGGGTGACAGCAGGGTGGGGGACTGGGTGACAGCAGGGTGGGGGACTGGGTGACAGCAGGGTAGGGGACTGGGTGACAGCAGGGTGGGGGACTGGGTGACAGCAGGGTGGGGGACTGGGTGACAGCAGGGTAGGGGACTGGGTGACAGCAGGGTGGGGGACTGGGTGACAGCAGGGTGGGGGACTGGGTGACAGCAGGGTGGGAGACTGGGTGACAGCAGGGTGGGGGACTGGGTGACAGCAGGGTGGGGGACTGAGTGACAGCAGGGTGGGGGACTGGGTGACAGCAGGGTAGGGGACTGGGTGACAGCAGGGTGGGGGACTGGGTGACAGCAGGGTAGGGGACTGGGTGACAGCAGGGTGGGGGACTGGGTGACAGCAGGGTGGGGGACTGGGTGACAGCAGGGTAGGGGACTGGGTGACAGCAGGGTGGGGGACTGGGTGACAGCAGGGTGGGGGACTGGGTGACAGCAGGGTGGGGGACTGGGTGACAGCTAGGAGAAATTGAGTTAAAGAATGCTCAGTCAGTAGATACCATCTTGATCTTTGTCAGCTAATAGCACTATTTACTTCTATGTAAAAGTCTAAAGATATAAGTCCTACAGATGACAAAGATCAAGATGATATCTGTGTTTTCCTGTAGCCCTATCCTGACTGAGCAATGTTTACCCAATTTCTCCTAGTCCAGTGGCTTCATTAAAAACAAAACAGCATTTTTAGAACCATTTTTTTTTTTACCTGCTGCTCTGCCCAGTGCCCAGAAAGACCTGCGATCATCCCCGAGGCCGCCCACTTTACTCTCCTTCCCCCAGTGACAGGCGGGATCGTCCCTTGGCTGGCCACACCCACTCACGAGTCCCGACCAGTGACTGTGAAGGAGGCGGCTCAGCTCCTCGGGATCAGAGCCCTGAGCCCATCTAACAACTCTGACGCTGTGGGATCGGGGGGGGGTCGCGATCTATCAGTGTACTGCTGCATGTGTGATAGTTTCCTCCCCGCGCCCCTGCACTATCCCCGGCAGCAGACATTCCCTCTCCTCCGGACCGCTCCAGTGCAGTGTACACTCATAAAGACACACCGCACAGGGACCGCACCGCACCGCTCCGCTCCAGAGGTTACATCCAGCAGGGATGAGTAGGTGACTGGCCATGGCTGCGCTCTAGGCGGCAGTGCGCTCTAGGCGGCTGCCTAATCCGCCTAGTGGTAGCGCCGGCCCTGGCAGTACACACCAAGTAGCTTTATGCGCAAACTACAGAGCACACGTGCAGTACACACCAAGTAGCTTTATGTGCAAACTACAGAGCACACGTGCAGTACACACCAAGTATCTTTAGGTGCAAACTACAGAGCACAAGTGCAGTACACACCAAGTAGGTTTAGGTGCAAACTACAGAGCACACGTGCAGTACACACCAAGTAGGTTTAGGTGCAAACTACAGAGCACAAAAACAGTACACACCAAGGGCCAGATTCTCAGAGGCGCTACGATGGAGTATCTCAGATTCCCCGTCGTATCGCCGTTTTTTTGCCGGGTATCTATGCGAGTGATTCCTTGAATCACTTTGGCATAGATACGGCTGAACATCCGACAAGTGTAATACCATTACACTTGCGGATCGTAGTTGTAATGACAACTCCAGCCACTAGATGGCCTTTACGTTGTTTTCTCATTTGCCTATGCAAATGAGGCTACTACGCAGATTCCCGAACGCTTTTACGCCGCCCCGTCGTCGCGTACGTTGTTTTCGAACACGTAAGGTTACCCCTGCTAATATGCCGACGGATGCCATGTTAAGTATGGCATCGGGTCAGCGTCGGCTTTTTTCCGTCGCTTACGTCATTTTACCAATAGGGCATTGCGTAGTGACGATCATGTCGTTTTGATGTCGGTTTCAACAACGCTTTCCGACGTGAGCTGGAGCATGCGCACTGGGCTTTTTCCCCGGCCCGCGCATGCGCAGCTCGATCGTCGCGGGGCGCAATTGATTTAAATACAAGCCGCCCTCTTTGAATTACGTGGCCTTACGCTGGGTCATTTACACTACGCCTCCGCAAACTACGGAGCAAGTGCATGGAGAATACGGCACTTGCTCTGTTACGTTGCGGCGGCGTAGTGTAAATGGCTTACGCTACGCCAGCGAAATTCTATGAGCATCTGGCCCCAAGTAGCTTTAGGTGCAAACTACAGAGCACAAGTGCAGTACACACCAAGTAGGTTTAGGTGCAAACTACAGAGCACACTTACAGTATACACTAAGTAGGTTTAGGTGCAAACTACAGAGCACAAGTGAAGTACACACCAAGTAGCTTTAGGTGTAAACTACAGAGCACAAGTGCAGTACACACCAAGTAGTTTTAGGTGCAAACTACAGAGCACAAGTGCAGTACACACCAAGTAGCTTTAGGTGTAAACTACAGAGCACAAGTGCAGTACACACCAAGTAGTTTTAGGTGCAAACTACAGAGCACAAGTGCAGTACACACCAAGTAGCTTTAGGTGCAAACTACAGAGCACAAGTGCAGTACACAGCAAGTGGGTTTAGGTGCAAACTACAGAGCACAAGTGCAGTACACAGCAAGTAGGTTTAGGTGCAAACTACAGAGCACAAGTGCAGTACACACCAAGTAGGTTTTTTGTGCAAACTACAGAGCACAAGTACAGTACACACCAAGTAGCTTTAGGTGCAAACTACAGAGCACACGTGCAGTACACACCAAGTAGCTTTAGGTGCAAACTAAAGAGCACAAGTGCAGTACACACCAAGTAGCTTTAGGTGCAAACTACAGAGCACAAATGCAGTACACACCAAGTAGCCCTATGTGCAAACTACAGAGCACACGTGCAGTACACATCAAATAGCTTTATGTGAAAACTACAGAGCACATGTGCAGTACACACCAAGTAGGTTTAGGTGCAAACTCCAGAGCACAAGTGCAGTGTAAGGATTAAATACTGACCACCTTGATTCGATGACCCCTCGGTACCGGGAGAATGAATTTAACCCTGCAGTAACGACACACACGATGATAGGTTAAACTCACTCTGCTTTATTCTGTTCCAGCAGCTCTCTTTTATAGGGGTAGAGTTGTACAAAAATATACATGTAAGCTGATTGGACGATTATTGCTGCAAAGATGAACTTCTCTTATTAGGCACTGCTAGCTGTATAAGGATATTACTGTACATAGGTCAAGTGTGACTTAGAACATATGAGTTGGCTGTGTGATACTTGAGCTCTGCAGGGCTATATATACATACATCCAAGGATATCTTTTCCTTCAGTCAGCCCTGTGACATTTGTTAATACATAAGACACTCACATACAGTATGAGACTTTTGATACATTCATTATCCTTCAATCCCCTCTTAGAACCACAGAATCCATCAGATTATATGGTTCTCCTTTTCTTTTAGATTTTCTCTATATTTGGCTAAATATTTCTGATAATGACTGGGCGTGGAATTCCTTCTTCTATCATAATACATACTCGGATAAATCCTATTTGCTGCAACAGGATCAGGAGTTCGGGATGTCTTGGAAATTATGCACACAATAAGCTTATAACAAGCATATAGGAACAAAACAAAAAGAATAATCATAATAACGGTTATGGCAGCACCTTTCAACCATGTCAGTATTCCTAATCCAGAATCTATGTTTGCAAAAGGGTCCCATGTTTTAGCAATATTTCTAGCTTCTTCTTGTAATTTGCTTACTTCTTTTCGGTGTTGTGCAATAATATTATAGTAATCGGGTATTTCGACAGATGTGTTGTGTATCCATGTGCAACATTCGTAATCCTCTGTAACCTCACATAACCCAGTAAGAGCAGCACTCATGCTTTCTATGGCTAACTCATGTAGTTCTAATTGTTTCCTAATTGCTCTAGTTTCTATATTTAATTTAGTAATATCATCAGAATTCGTTTCCATTATTTCATCAATAATTCCAGTGTAATTATTCACCCTTTTCATTAAGTCTATTCCCCACCCAGTCCATGAGGGAAACCATGCCCATGCCATATCCTTTTCTTGAAATAAATCCCGTCTTTCACGATGCTTAAGGGGGTATCTGGGATGTATACTGGCCTCTAGTAGGTGTCTTCCCTTATCATCCCCCAACACACCCATTATAGGGATCAGTGATGCAAGGTAACACCATCCCTGAGGGTCCACGGGAATCCATGGATGACATGTTTTCCCACAACAGATATAAATACTGTTTCCCAAAGCTAGGGGTCGTTTGTTGAATATTGTCATCATTTCATCAGAGAGACTGGAAAATGTTAAACTTGACAATAATTTTCCTACTGTGGAAGTGGAACTAGAGTTAAGAAAGTCCATTAGAGTGGTGTTTAAGGCAGGTTCTGAAGTGTGAAAGAAAGGGCTTTCAATTGAAGTCATTGAGAAGTTAATTTTAGCTTGTTGGCAAACTTCAGCTCCCTTTGTGGAGTTCCCCAACCTAAAACACCAGTCTGGGAAATAACTTCTACTAATAATTTGAAAAGTAAGGCTATTATTTGAAAGCATTCTTGTGACATCTGTAAGGACGAGAGGAGGTGTGTTATTAAGGAGGGGGGTGAAGTTTAGAGGTACTGCCATTAGGGGGATCCTAGTAGTGCTAGGATGGAGTTTACTACATATCCAACATTTTTCATATCCAGACTTTTGGGCATAGGCATATTTAAACTTCAATAATAACATTTTATCTGTAAA
Source organism: Rana kukunoris (assembly GCA_029574335.1). NCBI lineage: Eukaryota > Metazoa > Chordata > Amphibia > Anura > Ranidae > Rana > Rana kukunoris. Next base: position 282,722,720 of record CM056053.1, on the reverse strand, counting down.
ACTTTCGGAGTTTTCATTTCTCTTGTGTCTGTCATGAGTATTATTCTGTTGTTGAGTGTTGGATGCTCCACAAATACTTTTTATGTGTCCCAAATCTTCAGGATGATAAATACAGTTAGTTGTGATCCAGACTAGGGAAAAGATTGAAACCGAAACCAGTCCTATCAGTAGCCACAGTTTGCCAGAGTTCGGTGATAGCAGGATCGTCATGGTCTTCTGGGTCAGGGCTGTCTGCCCCTGTTAATACCCTAGGTTCAGACTGATGGAGGTCAGGACTTTCTGTCCCCGTTATTACCTCTTGCAGGTCCTGATGGAGGTCAGGGTTATCTACCCTTGTTAGTACTTCTTGTAGGGGGTCAGGGCTGTCTGCCCTCGTTAATACCCCTTCGTGTCGTCTGGGTACCAATTTCACTCGAGTAGCGTGGATCCAGGTCGGACTTTCTTCAGTCAAAACGGCAGTGCGGGTCACGGCTACCACGGTGGTTTCTGGTCCATAAGCAAAATCCTTGGCCTTTTTGTCCTTGGACAACCTTCTTATCACCACAGCGTCTCCTGGTCTGAAGGGGTGGGTGTTGTCCTGAGGGAGAGAAGGAAACTTACAGATAATATTTTGCTCTATTTCATCTAGTTTTGTTATAAGTGACCTGACATAATGATCCTGAATCTGCTCTAAATCTCCTTCTTGTAGAGTAAGGGGTTTCTTGGCCCAAGGTGTGGGGAATGGCCTTCCCATTAAAATCTCGAATGGCGAGAATTTTAAAGATTTGTGAGGTGTCATTCTTATTTCTGCTAGAATAATTGGCAGCACCTCCTTCCACTTATGAAAGGTACCTCCTGTGGCTTTTCTTAGTTTGTCCTTGAATGTGCGATTCATTCTCTCAACAATCCCTGAACTCTGGGGATGATATGGGACATGGAACTTCCAATTTATTTTGAGGGCTTTTACCAATTCCAGATTTACCTTAGAGGTAAAAGCCGGTCCCTTGTCACTATTTATTTCAAGTGGACATCCCCACCGGGGGATAATGTGTTGGGTTAAAATTCTGGCAACTGTTTTTGCATCTTCGGCTTTTGTGGGATATATCTCTGGCCATCGTGAGAACATGTCCACTATTACCAGAGCATATTCCTGTTTGCCCTTTTCATGGGGAATGTGGGTGAAATCTATTTGTAAGTGAGTAAACGGGGTTGTTGGGTATTTTAGATGTTGATGAGTTGCTTTGTTCGGGTTATTCGGGTTGTTTCGAAGACAGGTGATGCATCGCTGCACAAATCCTTTTACTAACTGTGCTAGGTCAGTGATATAAAAATCTTGTTTCAGTAACGTAATTGTGTTTGCTATACTGTTGTGTCCTACCCCGTGGTATTGGGCTATAAACACTGGTGCACTGGCCTGTGGTATACATGGTTTCCCCTCTTTGCAAATTAGTCCACTCTTTGGACTCTTTTGCAATACTGGGTAACACCAGTCATTAAGATCTGCCTGGCTGGCAGAGAACTGTAATTCAACAAACAGTTGTGTTTCATCTAAAGAGGGAGGTTTCAAAATGGGCAGTTGCAGAGTAGCTAGTTGTTGTAGTGCAGCTTCTTTCGCTACCTTGTCAGCTAGTGCATTTCCTCTTGAAATTGGGTCCCCTCCCCCTGTGTGAGCTCGACAATGTAAAATAGCTATCTCTGAAGGAAGGTGGACCGCTGAAAGTAAGTCATTTATTAATTGTGAGTGGGAGATGCGTTTTCCATCTGCACCCACAAATCCTCGTCTTGCCCAGATGACTCCGTGGTCATGTACCACCCCAAAGGCATATTTGGAGTCAGTATAGATAGTAACTGGTTGGTCCTTGAACAACTCACAGGCCCTTGTTAAGGCTATTAGTTCAGCTGCTTGGGCAGACTGGTAGGGGATAGGTTTAGCTTCGTGAACTATGTCTGGTAGGCTGACAATAGCATAACCTGCATTATATGTGTTGTCGTTTGGCCTTGTACATGAACCATCTACAAACACAATCTGTGAGTCAGGTATGGGTGTAGTAGCCATGTCTAGTCTGGGTGAAGTCTCGGTGGAAACTGTGGCTATGCAGTCATGGTCAAGTGGAATATTATCTGATTCTCCTTTTAACCCTAGTAGGGCATTGAGAATAGTTGCGGGACCTGAATTTGGAGCACAATACTTGATTGAAAGGGAAGGGTTTCCTAAAAGGGTGACTTCATAGCCGCTCAGGCGTTGGGCAGACATATGTTGAGTGTGCACTCCTTTAAGGAGATGGATCACATGGTGAGTTGTGTACAGTACAGTAGGGTGTCCTAAAGTAAAAGTAACAGCCATTTCAACCATCATTGCACAGGCTGCCAATGCCCTTAGACAGGCCGGCATGCCCTGAACAGACACCGGCATTACCTTTGAGAAAAAAGCTACAGGTCTAAATTTGCCTCCGTGTTCTTGTGTCAGAACCCCCGCCATGGTTTTACAATTGTCCCTTGCATATAGCTGGAATGGCTTTACATAATCAGGGAGGCCCAAAGCGGGACTACATGTCATGGCTAACTTTAACATTTCAAAAGCTTTAGACATTTCTTGTGACCATACGACCTCTCTGGGTTTATCTGACAGTGTGCTTTGTCTCAGAATATTGTCATAATAGGAACAATCCGGTATCCACTGTCTACAGTAATTTATCATACCTAGAAAGGATAACATTTCCTTCTGAGTGATTGGGTTGACCAGGCCCAAGACAGATCGGATACGGCTAGGACTGATTTTCCTCTCTCCTTGGCTGAGAACAAAGCCTAAATATTCAACCTGTTTTGAACACCATTGTAATTTCTTGGATGACACTTTGTGTCCACATTTATATAACCATTTTAACAGTGATAAACCATCTTCCCTGCAGGCCTCCTCTGATGGACTACAAATGATGAGATCATCCACATATTGTAGCAGGACAGAACCTTGGGGGGGGTGCCATGGTTTTAATGTGGCTTGGAGGACTATGCTGTACACAACAGGTGAATCAGCATATCCCTGGGGCATACGGCACCAGGTTAACTGTTGACCGTCAAAGGTAAATGCAAAAATAGGTTGGGTGTCTTTGTGAACAGGTATGCTAAAAAATGCATTTTTTAAATCAATTACAGAAAAATATTCAGCGTGTGCCGGAATGGAGGAAAGAAGCGTGGTGACATCTGGTACTATTGGGGCTAGGGGCACAATTAGGTTATTTATTGCCCGTAGGTCTTGCACAAATCTAGTTGTTCCATCTGCCTTGGATATAGGGTTTATTGGAGTGCAGTATGGTGAACAGATAGGGATCAGTATGCCTTGTTTTAAAAAATCTTGTATCATTGGCCTGATACCATCTAATTTTTCTTTTGACAGTGGGTATTGTTTGTGGAATACTGGCTGGGCACTTGGTTTTAACGTGACTTGATATGGGGAACAATTTATAAGTCCTGTATCGAAATCATTCTTTGACCAAATTTCACTGTCAACAGTGCCTAATTCGTCAAAGGCAGCAAGACTGACAAAGATGGGACGGACAATGGATATGACTTCCGATTCCACTTTCAGTCCCTCTGGACCGGAGTGGATACTGAGTCCAAGTTTTTCAAAAAGGTCTCTCCCCAGGAGATTAACAGGACATCCTGGTATTAGTTTGAATACATGGTGGGTGACATATTTACCATTTAAATCATGTATTGGAAGGGGAATTGTTTCATATGTTTTGGTGGATATCCCATTTATTCCCATTGAAGGATCGGACCTTTTTAGGGGACCTTGGTATTGATCCCTACATAATACACTGGTAGTTGCCCCGCTGTCTACTAGGAATTTTGCATATTTCCCATGGACTTGTAACGCGATAAAAGGAGATTCCTCCCAACTGTCAGTGATTTGTGTAAAGGCCTGGGAGCAATCCTCCGGGCCCCATCAACGGGTACGTTGGGTCCAGTCTATGTCAAATCTGGGTTGTGCCTCTACCTTGGGACGGTCTGCGGTAGTTCGGGAACTGTCTTGTACCCGTCTGTCCGGCAGAGGGCAATTTCTTGCCCAGTGGCCGGAACGACCACAATTATAACAAGGTCTGTCTTGTACCTCTCTATTGCCTTGTTCCCTGGTAATATTATTTCGAGGGAAGGATTGTCCTCTAGGTGGCCGTCTCCCTTTGTTTGATCTGTAGCCTTCAGTTCTATCTCCCTGATAATTGTGTGTTGTGACAGCGGGTTTCTTTATTTCAAAAACCCCCGCTGCTTCTTTTTCATGTAGGTGTTTTTCAAATTCCTTTTCAGTGTCTGAGGGCCAGGTGGATATAGCTTGTTTGACTGTGAGGCTTATGTGAGATGATAGGTTACTAATAAAGGTGGAGATGAGTAAATGTTCGTTGTCTACCTTTGGGAGCCCTGCGTCTTCTGTCCAACATTTCACAAATCTCCTCCAAAATTCAATAACTCCCTCTCCCGATTTCTGCTTACATGATACCGCAATGGGGAGGGAGGATCGAGACTTAAAAATCTCTATCATATACTTTTCTAATTCCTCCCACATAGCCTTTCGTCCTTCTTCCGTATTAAGTGGGTAGGTACTAGCGGTCTGTTTTGTAGGGTCTATAGTACTGATGGTAGGGACCTTTGTCCAATCCCATTCGGAATGGGTTTCTATAATTCCATGAATTACAAGTCTCATATCTTCTTGTGTAAAATTTCTGCCGTCGCAAGCCTTTTTCAAATAGTTAATACAGCCTTTGGGTGCTATATTTGGTTTGGGACAATGTTTTAGAATTCTGTTGATATCTTCAATATCCATAGCCTTTTTTAACAGTTGATCACCAACTGTCATAAAAGGTAGATGGGAAGCCTGAGTAGAACTCTCTGGTTTCCTCCTTCGGACAACACCATCTGTCCTTACCTTACCTGACCTAGTACTATTGGGACTAAGCATATTGCCAATCCCTATAGTATTTAGGGCATTTACAAGGAGTGAACCACCAGAGGCTCCCTGACTATTATCTTCAGGGTTACTCTCTTCTGAGTCATCTACTCCGGAACTTTCTGGTATTTGTACTGTGGGGGAAGTGGCTGTGGCCTGCGTTGGAAGTGGCTGTGTTTGTATGGGGGTCCCTGTACCTTGCACAGGGGGATTTACAGGGGCAGATGGTGTTGGCCTCAAAACTCCATTTCCTATTATGCCTGAAACAATTTCATCTTCAGTGAATTGTGGATAAAGGGCTTGGTATTTAGGTGGACAGGTTTGTCCTGGGTTAGGAACTGGTTTAGTTTGAAATTGTGTCCTCTCTAATTCATATTTCTTCATGCAGTTAGTAGTTTTTGATCGCCTAGTACTTGGTTTAGGTCTATCATACCAATAGGGGGAAACTTCTATCCATTGTTCCCCCCCTTTTCTCATGTATTCCTGATCCCACCCAGGGTCTGGGCCATAATATGGCCAAGCCTCCTTGTCTCCCAGACAGAGACCTTTTACCATGTCCATATGAAAGGGGTCGTTTGCCCCATCCCTTGGGAAGGGCGAACAACTATGTAATCCCTCTGTCCATCTGGCCAGATTATCCACCCATGGGTTTATGAGGTAATAATCTGTGCCTCCTACTCGGGCAACATATTCTTTACAGGTTTCTTGGACATTTGGTGGGGGGTAGGAGGTAATTTTACTATGTTTAGTCCCCATTGGTTCAAACAACGGAGTTCATCAGTGGGATAAACACACCCTAATCTGTGACCGATTGTAGCATCAACACAATCAAAATCGTTGTGCCAATCACACTAGAAGCACGACCCCACTTTGCTTGGATTAAATATGGTACAAATCTTATTGGGAATTCTAACTATTGCCTAGATAATACAATTTGCATAAGTATTTTTGCAAAATATAAGTAACTCGTAGTTCTTTATCTATACATAACTAGCAGGTCATTTGTTACACAATATCGTAGAATATTGGTTTTGATTATATTTTCACAATTTGTCGGTAAGTTAGCCCGAGTTTACTACAATTTATAGCTTCGTGGAAATTTACCCTAAATAAACTGTCTTACACTCGGGACAGGTGGAAATAACTTGTTTGCCTAAGGTTCTTAGGAGGGGTAACTGAAACTAATTTAGCTGATTTTAGATCCCAATTAGAAATATCAAAACTCAAACAATTTCTACAACATTGTTAAGTCATTAGATACACAGACGACTGACTTGGTATCACTTGCGTTCGCCTGACACGGGTCAACAGCTTTCGCCTAGCCGTGGAGACGGGGCGTCTTATACCTTGTCACAAACGTCTAACGTGTTTTTTTTGGTCTAGCTCACCTTCTAGACTCTTGTTCCACACAAACAAATAATACTTATACTCTAAAATTTTTATCTTATACTCTAAAAGCAGCAATAATATGAGCGATCGAATCAAGGTGTCTTAAATCTCCCAGAGATTCACTAGATATCCCCGATATCATAAAATTATGGCGCCAACCACCCTTACATATGTCCCTGACATAAACTTAAGTCAGTCCCTGACTGACAAGACTATGGGATATAGGATTTGATCCGAGCCCTCCAGCCGCACAACAAAGGCTGCAGCAGATAGAGGGAGATCACCTAAATCCCGGACGAGCCCCCAAAATTGTAAGGATTAAATACTGACCACCTTGATTCGATGACCCCTCGGTACCGGGAGAATGAATTTAACCCTGCAGTAACGACACACACGATGATAGGTTAAACTCACTCTGCTTTATTCTGTTCCAGCAGCTCTCTTTTATAGGGGTAGAGTTGTACAAAAATATACATGTAAGCTGATTGGACGATTATTGCTGCAAAGATGAACTTCTCTTATTAGGCACTGCTAGCTGTATAAGGATATTACTGTACATAGGTCAAGTGTGACTTAGAACATATGAGTTGGCTGTGTGATACTTGAGCTCTGCAGGGCTATATATACATACATCCAAGGATATCTTTTCCTTCAGTCAGCCCTGTGACATTTGTTAATACATAAGACACTCACATACAGTATGAGACTTTTGATACATTCATTATCCTTCATGCAGTACACACCAAATAGCTTTATGTGCAAACTTTAGAGCACAAGTGCAGTACACACCAAATAGCTTTATGTGCAAACTACAGAGCACATGTGCAGTACACACCAAGTAGGTTTAGGTGCAAACTACAGAGCACAAGTGCAGTACACACCAAATAGCTTTATGTGCAAACTATAGAGCACAAGTGCAGTACACACCAAATAGCTTTATGTGCAAACTACAGAGCACATGTGCAGTACACACCAAGTAAGTTTAGGTGCAAACTACAGAGCACAAGTGCAGTACACACCAAGTAGCTTTAGGTGCAAACTACAAAGCACATGGCCAGTACACACCAAGTAGGTTTAGGTGCAAACTACAGAGCACAAGTGCAGTACACACCAAATAGCTTTATGTGCAAACTACAGAGCACATGTGCAGTACACACCAAGTAAGTTTAGGTGCAAACTACAGAGCACAAGTGCAGTACACACCAAGTAGCTTTAGGTGCAAACTACAAAGCACATGGCCAGTACACACCAAGTAGCTTTAGGTGCAAACTAAAGAGCTAGCACAATCAACTGCCTGACAGTAAATTAGGAAGAACTGATCTAGCTAAACTATATAGTCTATACAGTATAAATATATGTACAACACCTGAGATGTATATATATCCTCTCCACACTGTAACTTTAACTGACTAGGCTGCCTGCTCTATCTACCTAGAATCTCTCTCTCTAAGGCCGCGTACACACGATCGGTCAAAAACGATGAAAACGGACTGAAGGTCCATTTCATTGGTCCAAACCGATCATGTGTGGGCTCTATCGGTCAGTTATCCTTCGGTCAAAAAAAGAGAACTTGCTTTAAAATGTAACCGATGGACACCTAACCGATAGGTCAAAACCGATTGTTAGTATGCACGACCATCGGTTAAAAATCCATGCATGCTCAGAATCAAGTCGACGCATGCTTGGAAGCATTGAACTTCATTTTTTTCAGCACGTCGTTGTGTTTTACGTCACCGCGTTCTGACACAGTCGTTTTTTTAACTGATTGTGTGTCAACGGCGGATCCAGGGGGGGCAACAGGGCAATTTTTTTTAGGGGTCCGGAGGTCCCCAGGGGCCCGGAGGCCACCAGGGCCCCAGAATGGCAACCCCCTCTTTTTTTATTTATTTTTTATAAAAAAAATATATTTTTTTAATATATTTTTCTTTTATTTTTTATTAAATGGCCAATTTTTTTTTTTTAGAAGTCTGGAGGTCCCCAGGGGTCCGGAGGCCCCCAGGGCCCTGGATGGCAACCCCCCCTTTTTTTTTTTTTTTATAAAAAAAATATATTTTTTAAATATATTTTTATTTTATGTTTTTTTATTAAAGGGCTATTTTTTTTTTTAAGGGGTCTGGAGGCCAACAGGGCCCCAGATGGCAACCCCCTCTTTTTTTATTTATTTTTTATAAAAAAAAATTTAATATATTTTTTATTAAAGGGACAATTTTTTTTCTTTTATTTTTTTTTAGAAGTCCGGAGGTCCCCAGGGCCCCAGATGGCAACCCCCCTTTTTTTATTTTATTTTTATAAAAAAAATATATTTTTTTAATATTTTTTTTAATTTTTTTTATTAAAGGGCCATTTTTTTATTTTTTTAAGGGTCTGAAGGTCCCCAGAGGCCCATAGATCCCCAGGGCCCCAGATGACAACCCCCTTTTTTTTATTAAAAAAATATTTATATATTTATATATATATATATATATATATATATATATATATATATATATATATATACAGAGCATTTTTCCTCAGAAAATAGGTGCAGGAACTCAACCACGACCCCGTTCAGATTTCACAAACAATAGAAGAGTCTTAAAGGGGCATTAAATATCAGGATTGCGGGGGCGTGGCCAAGACCGGCATGTGAGAAGACGTGTGTCTCACAGCTCCTCCGCAGCACTTGCTATTGATCCTCTCCCAGCAGCGATCCGACGGATCTAAACGGCTCTCCCGCTGGCTACCGACCCGGTTACCCTCCCGGTCCACCCACCGGCTCTCTGCACCCGCGGAATGACCAAAAAAAAGGAAGATTGGCCGGCGCTAGAAATCCAAGATGGCGCCGGCGCAGCCCAGGCTCTCCGCACACCACGAGGCGCCGACAAGCCCAAGGAAGGGACCAGCAAAAAGGCTGCAAAGTTACAGGGTAAGGAGTACCCGAGGGACATGACCTATTACACCCAAAAGCTGGGGGGACACCCGGATCAGGATGAAGGGGGGGGTGCGGAGCTGCAGGCCTCTCAGGGACAGCTGGATGGTGGGGCCTGGGGCAGTGCTGAGTGGGCTGATACAGGGGATCAATCTATGGCATTCCCGGCTGCTGCTAATGTGGAGACTGGGGACCCTGAGCAAGAGCAACCGACCCTGGCTGAGATACTAAGAGCGGTTCATGTCTGCACCGCGTCAGTGAATACTCTTAAGGAACAGTTTGGGGGCCTCAGAGAAGATGTGTCCCTGCTGAGACAAGATCTACAAAAGATCCGGGAACGCACAACGGCTGTGGAGAGCAGGGTGAGTGAGGTGGAGGATAAGCTGCCCCCAGTTGCTCGTGAGGCACATGCAGCACATCAGCTAGCCAGAGACACTAATGCTAGAGCAGATGACATTGAGAACAGACTACGCCGGAATAATGTACGCATAGTGTGGTTGCCGGAGAAAACGGAGGGCCGGGACCCCACCACCTTTATTGAAAGTTGGCTGGTGGAAGTATTTGGAAAGGAGGCCTTCTCCCCATTTTTTACAGTTGAACGGGCGCACCGCACACCTGGTCGCCCACCACAGCCTGGCGCCCCCCCCAGACCCATCCTGGCCCGTTTACTGCACTATAGGGACAGGGAGGCGGTGCTGAGACATGCCAGGGAGAAGGCCAACGTCCGGGTGAACGGAGTCCGGGTGTCCTTCTACCCGGACTTCTCAGCAGAGGTACAGCGTCGGCGAGCCAAATTCTCTGATGTGAAAAGGCGTTTACGTGCACTACAACTACCTTATGCTATGCTCTACCCCGCTAAGCTGAGGGTCACCGCTGACCGGCAGACCCACTTTTTTGAATCGGCCCAGGATGCTGCAGTATGGCTGGATCGTAATGAACAGGCCCTGCGCCACCGAGACAGAGAAGAGGAGGGAGAATGATCCCGAGGAGGCTGTAATGGGCTCCTTTGCCATGCCTTTTTAGTGCATTGTTTGCGCACCCACGTATGGTGGGATTGATGGATGCCCCCCCCTGATGGAGGCACTCACTCTGTTGCCTACACTCTTACAGTTCCACACAAAAGTGAGTTTCTATATTTTTCATGTCACCTGTGTTGCTGCAATGTTCTGCTGGGAGAAGTTATATTAGGATGTGAACTCTGAGTCATCTTGTGAAGTTGCAAGGAAAATGCGATCTCTCCACATGAAACGTGGAGGAAATGTGCCTTATGGGGGTCCGCTCCCTGTTGGAGCCGCGGGGTCTGCCCGGTTGGCGGCCTGGACTCGTTTCTTTTCTTTTTTCAGACTAATGTGTTGTTTACAGATTGTAGGCCGGAAGTACGGGTCTGAACCGTTGTCGGCCCGGGCCTTTAGTTCTTTGCAAATTTACCTTCTTCATCGAGAACACTGTTTGACTGCTACTGCACCATGGAACTATGACTGTATATCCCTAATCATGCCCGGGACTCCCAGTACCTGCTTGAAATTGCCATCCCTTGGGGGGGAGCCGCCCCCACTCAGAGTGTCTTTGCCATTTAACCCATGTTTTTTTTTCTCCAATGCCTGAACTGCCCATAATTTCTTGGAATGTGAGGGGCCTCGGCTCCCCACTGAAACGTATGATGGTGTTTACTTGTTTGAAGAAGTATCATCCCATGATCCTATGTATGCAAGAAACGCATTTAACCACTGAAACACAATGTTGCCTTAAATATGCTTGGGTGGGCAAGGCCTACCATTCTACTCACACCTCGTACTCTAGGGGTGTGAGTGTAATGATACATGCCTCAATTGACTTTCAGGAACTAGATGTGCGGGTAGATGATGAGGGTCGGTTTGTATTCCTGCATTGCCGGGTGGGTAAACTGCACTGTATATTGGCTTGTATTTATGTACCCCCGCCGTTTTGTTGCTCGCCTATTTGGAGAGCAGGCCGGACCTGCCGCTACTGATAGTGGGGGATTTTAACTGTTGGCTGAGTCCCTTCGTGGACAGACACCCTGGTTCTGGGGTCTCTGCCACTTCGAGGGAATCTCCGTTGCTAAGACTGCTCAATGAGGTGGGGTGGGTTGATGTGTGGAGGTTAAGGTACCCGCTAGAGAGGCAGTTCTCCTGCTTCTCCAAAACGCACGGGACTCTGTCCAGGATAGACCTGGCAGTGAGTAACCCTGCAATGCTCCCATCCATCTCAGATGTGGTTTATAAGCCCCGTAGTGTCTCAGATCACTCACACTTAGTGACTAGACTAATTATCTCCCCACCCTCTACACTTCCTAGGGCCCCATGGAAGTTTAACGCCTTTTGGCTGAAATTATTCCTGTCACACGAGGAGGTGGAGCGGAGCATGCGGGAGTTTCTTGATAGTAGAGAGTTTGCCGAATCCCCAGCTGAGCGGTGGGACGCATTTAAGGTGTATGTGAGGGGGTTACTTATCCGTGAAATTACCAGGGTAAAAAAAGACTCTTCCGGGCTCAGAGAGGACCTTGAAAAACAGGTAGCGGCCCTGGAGGAGGCTTTTGTGCAAACCCCGACGGAGGCTGCCAGGGAGGCATGGCAGTCCGCTCAATCAGCATATGAGCGGCTGCTGTCCTCCAAGGCAGAACGGAAATTGCTTTTCTCCAGACTGGCTTTCTTTGAGGAGGGCGAAAGTACAGGGCGCATGCTGGCTAGGATAGCCAACTCCCAACAAAGATCTCCCAGTATTGGGGCAATCAAAACTAGGGAGGGCAAGATAGTGAACTCCCCAGACCTGGTTTTGGCAGAGCTAGCTCGATTCTATGAGACGTTGTACCTCCCCACGGAGCAGTTTACCCGGACAGACCTACTGACCTACTTACATGACATTGACTTTCCCCGACTGGGACCTGCACAGCGGAAGGCCCTGGACGCCCCCTTTACCTTGGAGGAGCTGCAGGTGGCGTTAGCCGAGTTCCCCAACTGTAAAGCTATGCGGACATCCTCCTCCCAAAACTTTTAACGGTCTTTAACGCAGCAAGGGAGCGACAGATTTTGCCTGCTTCTATGGCTACGGCTAACATCGTGTTAATACTGAAACCCGACAAGGACCCTTTAGACCCGGGCTCCTACAGACCGATATCGCTGCTACAGAGCGATATTAAGTTATTAGCTAAAATGCTAGCGATTAGGCTGAACGGGGTCATCACTAGCCTGGTCCACCCGGACCAAGCGGGCTTCATGCCTAACAAGTCGACGGCTGTCAACTTGCGTAGGCTGTTTCTTAATATGCAGTCCCCGGCTGATAATATGGGACAAAGGGCTCTGCTCTCACTGGACGCTATGAAGGCCTTCGATAGCGTCGAGTGGGAATACCTATGGGAGGTCCTCGGGAGGTTCGGGTTCGGAGACGCTTACATTTCCTGGGTCCGTTTGTTATATTATAATCCACAGGCTGCCATTCGGTCGTCTGGGGCGGTGTCGCAGACTTTTTCCCTGGGACGGGGCACGCGGCAGGGATGCCCACTATCGCCTCTACTTTTTGCCCTGGCGATAGAACCCCTTGCAATTAAGATTAGAGCCAGCTCGGAGGTAGTGGGGTTTAGATACGGAGACAAACAAGAGAAAATAATGCTATATGCGGACAACACTATGATTCTGCTTGGGGACGTAGAGGGCTCGCTGAAAGGGGCCATGCAGGGCCGATCCTGGGGTCACAGGCGCCTGGGTGCAGAAATATTTCTGGCGCCCCCACAAAGGGGGCGTGGTCATCTTACCAACTCCTCCCCTTTACAAATGTTTCTATGGCAATGACTCAAACACAGAGATGCTCCTCTAAGAAGTATTTGTTGCCCTGGGATCCTCTCATGATCTTTTATCAATAAAGAAAATACTGGAAGAGCGTACACTAATGAGACCTGGAGGGGAACCTCTCTGATACTGTTAGAAAGTGTCCTAAAACATAGTACAGGAGATGGTCAGAGACTGTAGACATATTAAAGGAGACAGTCAGTGACTGGAGATATAATACAGGAGATGGTCAGAGACTGCAGACATATTACAGGAGACAGTCAGTCAGTGACTGGAGATATAATACAGGAGATGGTCAGAGACTGCAGACATATTACAGGAGACAGTCAGTGACTGGAGATATAATACAGGAGATGGTCAGAGACTGCAGACATATTACAGGAGATGGTCAGAGGCTACAGTTCCTATTGGCATAAGTAGATAATGGCGGATGGGCACTCACCTGACCCAGCGATACAGCAACAACGGTTCCTCTGAGCTGAGAGTCAGCTCACTCTGAATTGCCCATGGATACTCCGCTGGGTAGAGCCCAGACCTGTATTCTGGCAATGACTCCATTCCTTTCTCCGCCAGGGATGGCACTAGGCTGTGTGGCTTTACCTCTGGTGGCGCACGGCAGGGGGGTTCTCTCTCTGATGGTAGCGCCCGCAGCTGCAGTGGCGTCACTAGGGTTGTTGTCACCCGTTGAGGTAAAACATGGTGTCACCCCCCTTCCTCCACCTATAGTTGCCCCTCAGTACAGACCCCCTCCGTCAGTGCAGACCCCCCAGGACAAACCACCCCCCATTAGTACAGACCCCCAGGACAAACCAATCTCCCTCCATTAAAAACTCCCCTTGACAGACCCCAAGGACAAACCCCCGATTAGTACAGACTCCCCCAAGGACAAACCCCCCCCCCATTAGTACAGACTTCCCCAGGACAAACCCCCCCATTAGTATAGACTCCCCCGAGGACAACCCCCTCCATTAGTACAGACCTACCTCAGGACAACCCCCCCAGTAGTACAGACCCCCAGGACAAACCACCCCTCCATTAGTACAGACCCAACCAGGACAAACTCCTCATTAGAACAGACCCCAGAACAAACCCCTCCATTAGTGCAGACCCCCCAGAACAAACCCCCCATTATTACAGACCCCCAGGACAAACACCCCTATTAGTACCTATCCCCCAGGACAAGCCCCCCCATTAGTGCATACCCCCAGGACAAGCCCCCCCATTAGTACAGACCCCCCCAGGACAAACCACCCCATTAGTGCAGACCCCCCAGAACAAACCCCCCCATTAGTACAGACCCCCAGGACAAACCCCCCTTAGTACCGACCCCCCAGGATAAACCCCCCCATTAGTGCATATCCCAAGGACAAGCCCCCCTATTAGTACAGACTGCCCCATTAGTACAGATCCCCCTCAGGACTAATCACCCCATTAGTGCAGACCCCCCAGGACAAACCCTCCCCATTAGTACAGACTCCCCCCATTAGTACAGATCCCCCTCAGGACAAATCACCCCATTAGTGCAGACCCCCCAGGACAAACCTCCCCATTAGTACAGACCCCCAGGACAAACCAATCCCCCTCCATTAGTACAAACTCCCCTTGACAGACCCCCAGGACAACCCCCCTCCATTAGTACAGACCTACCTCAGGACAACCCCCCCCAGTAGCACAGACCCCCAGGACAAACCACCCCTCCATTAGTACAGACCCAACCAGGACAAACCCCTCCATTAGTGCAGACCCCCCAGAACAAACCCCTCCATTAGTGCAGACCCCCCAGAACAAACCCCCCATTATTACAGACCCCCAGGACAAACACCCCTATTAGTACCTACCCCCCAGGACTAACACCCCTATTAGTACCTACCCCCCAGGACAAGCCCCCCCATTAGTGCATACCCCCAGGACAAGCCCCCCATTAGTACAGACCCCCCAGGACAAACCACCCCATTAGTGCAGACCCCCCAGAACAAACCCCCCCATTAGTACAGACCCCCCAGGACAAACCCCCCCTTAGTACCGACCCCCCAGGATAAACCCCCCCATTAGTGCATATCCCAAGGACAAGCCCCCCTATTAGTACAGACTGCCCCATTAGTACAGATCCCCCTCAGGACTAATCACCCCATTAGTGCAGACCCCCCAGGACAAACCCCCCCCATTAGTACAGACTCCCCCCATTAGTACAGATCCCCCTCAGGACAAATCACCCCATTAGTGCAGACCCCCCAGGACAAACCCCCCCATTAGTACAGACTCCCCCCGATTAGTACAGACCCCCCCAGGACAAACTACCCTATTAGTGCAGACCCACCCAGGACAAACCCCCACATTAGTACAGACCCCCAGGACAAACCCCTCCATTTGTACAAACCCCCCAGGACAACCCCTCCTCATTAGTGCAGACCCCAGGGATAACCCCCCCCCCATTAGTACATACTCCCCCCAGGAAAAAAAACGCCCCCTACATTACTACAGACCCCCCCCCTCCATTACTTGAAAAACACACAGTCCATCATGCCTGACACTGCTCCTCTCTGTGTGTGTCATAAGAGGACTCCTGTTTGCGGCAAACTGTGATCCACCCGGGCGGCAGCTGCAGAGGAGGGGACAGTGTGCAGCCGCGCCGCCCGGGTGGATCACAGATCGCCGCAGACAGGAGTCCTCGTATGACACACACAGAGAGGAGCAGTGTCAGGCATGATGGACCGCCCACTCAGCGAGGTCACTGAGCAGCTAGCGTCTCTCCACACAGAGACAGCCGCTCCGATCTCCGGACTCCTCACTCGATATCTAACAGGAGGAGGAAGGGGGGACACGTCAAACACAGCAGCGGCGGCGGCGGGGAGAGCCGCGGCGCCGCTCGCGGCTCTACACAAACAAGGAGAGAGAGTGATTTGAGACAGGCACTCTGGCTCTTCAGCGCCCCCACCTCTGTGGCGCCTGGGTGCACTGCACCCTTTGCACCCCGGGTAGGATCGGCCCTGGGGCCATGGCCCTAATAGGAGAGTTTGGTAGATTTTCAGGGCTACAGATAAACTGGACAAAATCCTCACTGATGCTTATCGATGAAGGGGGGGCCCCACCGGCCTCTCTTACGGTGCCTTTGTCTGCCTCATTCAAGTACCTGGGTATCCAGGTGACGCCCAAGATATGTTAATATGGAAGACTGAATGTGTCCCCGCTGCTGCAAAAATTTCGTGACCGCATTAAGACGTGGAATTCGCTCTGCTTGTCAGTTGCAGGTAGGGTGAACCTGATCAAACTGATCCTCATGCCCCAGTTGCTCTATGTGCTGCATAACGCCCCCATAGTGGTGACCTTGAAAGTATTCAGAATTGTTAACTCACTGTTTCGCTCGCTCATATGGAAAAACCGCACGCCTAGGATCAAATTGGAGAATCTCCAGTGCCCAAAAGATGAAGGAGGGCTCGCCCTACCCAACCCATGGCTGTACTACATAGCCGCTCAGATGCAGCATTTGATAGGTACAGTCCATACTGGGCAGGAGAGGGAGGGGGAGGGACGCGGCTCCTCAGAACTGGTGATGCTTCACACAGTTGGGGGTGAGTCGGTGACATCTGCTCTGGAATCACTAGCGTTTGGGAAACCGAATAAACAATACCCGACATATAACCTTATTCAAAAAGTTTGGAACAAGGCTAGGTATCTACAGGGGGTGACAGGATTCACAGACTATAGTCCCATTTGGTCCAATAACTCATACCCGGAACTCGCTAGGCTGCAGCATGGGGCACTTTGGAGGAGGTATGGAGTGGTCTATCTGGGGCAGATATTTAGGAACGGGGAACTGCTCTCCTTCGAGACCTTGCAGGGCCTTTTTGGGCTTCCTCAGTCGATGAGGTTCTACTATATGCAACTCAGACATGCAGTGAAGGCCCAGAGTAGGGCCTCAGAGTGGACCCCCTCCCCTACCCCTTTGTTTAACTTGATTGCAAGGGCAGCTAATACCAAGGGGTTTATATCTCAATGCTACAATATGCTGCTACATAGCTTCTTGACCAAACACCCGCTGAAAGTGAGGGCCAAGTGGGAGGGGGAAGTGGGCCCGATGGACGGCGAGCAGTGGGAGGAGGCACTTCGGGTTGTACCAATTTGCTCTCTGAATGTGTCCCACAAAGTGTCGCAACTGTATTTACTACTGAGGGTGTACTACACCCCTCACAGATTGTTTACCATGGGGCTACGACCCACCCCACTATGCACTAGGTGTAAGAGAGATCATGGGGACCTAATTCACCTACTGTGGAGATGCCCGAAGCTCCACACATACTGGAAGGGAGTGGTGGACACCGTGAATAGGGTGTTCCAGGTCTTGCTGCCCACTGACCCAAAACATTGTCTGCTGCTCATACTGGAAGAATTGGAATGGGAAGAGGTACTAGAGTGGCGGTAATTAGGTCTCTATTCACAGCCCGTAAGCTAATAATGTCTCATTGGATATCGGAGGAAGCCCCCAGTTTGAAAGAGTGGATCAATGTAATGGGGGAAATGCTCAGGAAGGAGAAGGTAATATACCAGCACAGGGGGTGCCCTCAGAAATTTGAGAAGCTGTGGGGTGCTTGGCTGGATGTACCGGGACTGGCCCCGGTGGATCTGGTTATGGGCAGGCTCCTGGGCCTGGTCAATTAACCCAGGGGAGTACACTGAGACAGGACCCCTTTAGGGAAAGTGGGGAGATGCATACGATGGGAGGTGGAGGAGAGCATGGTTGGGCTCTGCGAATAATGTGTATATGGATGGTGCAGTGGGCAGGTATTTCTCTAATAGACTATGTGACTGATTGTTTTGGATCTTATCTATATATTTGAAATCTCGATGTATGTCTCTTTTTTACCTGTGTCTCAATAAACTTTTTCTGGATAAAAAAAAAAATATATATCAGGATTGCATTACATACAGAGTGCAGAGTTCAGGGGGTTACTCACAGAGTGCAGAGCTGTCACTTGTAAACACAGAAACCAGATATCTGTGTTTACAAGTTATTGTGGTGAACAGGCACCAAAGGGTCTGAGCCAGAGGTGGTGGAACTGAGTTCCCCCAAGTTCCCCTGAAAAAAACCCTGTATATACAGTATATATAATTATTATTAATATTATTAAAGGGCACAGAGGTCCCCAGGGCCCCCGGAAGACAACCCTTCTTTTTTTTATAAAAATGTTTTACATTTTTTTATATTATTTTATTTCTTTTCTTCTTTTTTTTTATATATAGATATATTTTTTATTAAAGGGCTCAGAGGTCCCCAGTGCCCCATGTGTTAAACTCCCTTTTTTTATAAATGTTTTTTTTCATTTATATATTTATTTTATTTATTTTTTATTACTTTTTTTATCATTTATTTTTAAACTACTTTGCGGTGCCTGCAGCTGCTGCTGCCGAGTCTCTCACTTTCTCTCTAATCACCAGGGCTGGTAGGCTGCCTGTCCTGAGGCTGCTTTGAGCTGTAGCTGACTGCAGCGCTCCCCTCTCTCCTGCGTGTATGACATCGGGCATCTTTGGCTGTGTATGAGAGCTGGATCTGTGTTCGGCTGTGCTGCCTGTGCTAGACCTGCTCGTGTGATAGTAGATTGAGATGGAACACTGATCGAATCAGTGTTTTGTCTATCACACAAGCCCGTCTAGGGGGGGACCTTGCTAGAGCACACTGGCCTACCAAACACAGACCTACAGCTCCTGTTTGTTCCATGACACATGTCGGGAGAGGAGATACCAGCTGTGTGTGATCGAGGAAATGCCATGGTGAGTGCCATGCACAGTGTGGCTGCATTCATATACAAAAGTGGGGCTGCATTGATAGACAAAAGTGGGGTGCATTGATAGACAAAAGTGGGGCTGCATTGATAGACAAAAGTGGGGGTGCATTGATAGACAAAATTGGGGGTGCATTGATAGACAAAAGTGGGGATGCATTGTTATACAAAGGTGGGGCTGCGTTCACATGCACAGTGAGGCTGCAATGATCTCTTGTACCATGTCTTCAGTCTCTGACCATCCCTTGTACCACGTCTGCAGTCTCTGACCATCTCCTGTACCATGTCTGCAGTCTCTGACCATCTCCTTGTACCACGTCTGCAGTCTCTGACCATCTCCTGTACCACGTCTGCAGTCTCTGACCATCTCCTGTACCACATCTGCAGTCTCTGACCATCTCTTGTACCACGTCTGCTGTCTCTGACCATCCCTGGTACCACGTCTGCAGTCTCTCACCATCTCCTGTACCACGTCTGCAGTCTCTCACCATCTCCTGTACCACGTGTGGAGTCTCTCACCATCTCCTGTACCACGTCTGCAGTTTCTGACCATCTCTTGTACCACATCTGCAGTCTCTGACCATCTCTTGTACCACGTCTGCAGTCTCTGACCATCTCTTGTACCACATCTGCAGTCTCTGACCATCTCTTGTACCATGTCTGCATTCTCTGACCATCTCTTGTACCATGTCTGCAGTCTCTGACCATCTCTTGTACCATGTCTGCAGTCTCTGACCATCTCTTGTACCATGTCTGCAGTCAGTGACAATCGTCTACAAACTATGGGATAGATTTATGGCATTTATATTTAAAGATTTTTTACTAGTAATGGCGGCAAACATTGATTTTTTTAGCGGTACTGCAACATTGCAGCAGACACATCGGACACCTAATTGAGTTCTGTAAGCAACACCTTATTTTCTGGCAGTGCCCCTCCCGAGACTAGATTCTGGATCCGCCCTTGTTGTGTGTAGGCACATCAGACCATCAGTCAGCTTCATCGGTTAACCTATGATAACGGTCCTTCGGTCCGTTCTCATCAGATAGACTGATCGTGTGTACGCGGCCTAACAGATCTCTAACCACCACCGCAACACACTACACAAGGCCGCCCTGCAGGCAGTCTTTTATAGTGTGGGGCGTGTACTAAACCCCCTGAGCCATAATTGGCCAAAGCCACTCTGGCTTTGGTCAATTATGGCTCTCCGTTTTTTGTGCGCTGTGATTAGCCAAGCATGCGGGTCATAGTTCATTCTTGGCCAATCATCAGCCAGCAATGTCGCAGTGAATTATGGGCCATGACGCGCCACTCGAATTTGACTCGAACACAAAGCTCATCCCTAATCTGAATATTTGCTTTACATATATTCTAAAAGTGTCAATCACAGTATAAAGTTGATATAAGGATTGAGGATGACATATTTATGATACATAAAGAGACCAGCAATAAGGTAAAGTTCTAACATTCTGGGGTTCAGTGACCTCTATTAGATGTCAGACCTTTAGAAAAGGGTCAATGGACCCAGAAACCTTGTGATGTAGTAGCCACAGTTGTGTTGTACTAACAGGATCAGACATCATAACCACACAACACATGCCAATACTGTTGGGACACAAAAACAGACAGTTCTTAGTCAGTACAGCTCTGGTGGGGCTTTAGCTATAGGCAGAAGGCATACATTTCCCATCCAGCCCTGCTCCTGGCAGCCTGTCAAACTTTATGAGAGACTGACAGTTGCTGCATCTAGTCAGTACACAGGCTAGTTTTTACATTTAGGGCAGAGTTTAAGTAAGGAAAGCTAATGTTCTCCTCTGTTAGACGGTGGATAAGTTGCATTTTTACCTCCCTTCTTAAGCTGCAAAGGCAGCTTAGCCACCAAACATGGCCTATTCGATTAATTGGGCCACACCGCAACGTAAGCCGAAAACTGGGCTTACGATTACAACATTGTATTCCTATTAAAAGAAGCCCATTTGACTGCCTGAAAAAAAGAGACATTCAGAAAGCAGCAGTATGTCCTTCTGAATGCCTGTCAGCTGCCTCTTGCCGTAAACGAGCCCTTAGTTTGGTTATATAGGAGTATGCTCATAATCCAAAGTACTTGCATATCAAAGCGAGTTTTTCCATTGAAATCAATAGAAACGGAAAAAAATTAGTTCTGCATTGACTTTAATGGGATGCAATACCGAATGGGGGCGCCAGAGAGCACCGAAAACGGACAAAAACGTCCGAAAAGACTCGAGGACACTATGGGCCAGATTCAGGTAGATGGGCGAATCTTTATGTTGGAGTAACGTTTCTCATTTACGTTACTCCGCCGAAACTTTAGGAGCAAGTACTGTTATTCACATAGCACTTGCTCCTAAAGATGCGGCGGCGTAGCGAAAATGAGCCGGCGGAATTCAAATTGGGCGGGTAGGGGGCGTGTATTATTATAACTAGGCGCGATCCCGCGGCGAACGTACTGCGCATGCGTCGACTGTCAGTGCGCATGCTCCAAATTCTGTCAGTGAACGTCAATGACGTCAATCCCCATTCACGGACGTTTTACGCAAACAAATTTTTTTTTTTTCGACGCGATGACGACGGCCATTGTTAACATAGGATACTCCACTAGGGGGCTGCTTTATCTTTACGCCGCGTATCTCTTACGGAAACGTCGGAAAGTCACTGCGTCGGGCCCGAATACGATCGTGAATTGACGATTCTCGCTGATTAACATATTCTTGGCGTTAATCAGCGGGAACGCCCCCAGCGCCATTTTTAAAATTGCAGTTCCGATACGACGGCGAAATACAATTACGTCGCTCGTATAGGAACTCCAACCCGGCGTTTCTTGTCTTCTGCTTACTGAAAACAGAAACGCCGGCTCAAAGTGAGAGTTAGGCTGGAGTATCACTGATACTCCAGAGTAACTCTACCTGAATCTGGCCCTATGGCTCATTTCATGCGCCCCCGTACCTCAAACCAAATGAGGTACTGCAGGCCAATCTTTGGCTTTTCTCGGCTTCTGTGCCCCCGTACCTCAGGCCAAATTAGGTACTGCAGGCCTATTTGCGGCTCTGCTCAGCTTCTGCGTCCCCGTACCTAAGGCCAAATGAGGTACTGCAGGCCCATTTAGCTTGAATTTTGCTTGTCTTGCCAGTCACAATTTTTTTTAAAAAGTTGCTCGCAAATCAAAACGCTTTCAAACCTAGTTACTCTTAAACCGAGGTTCCACTGTAGTGTACAGACTCGGAATGAGTGAAATTGGCTTTTTATTTTTTTTAGAAGAAATATGAAAATTTCCTGAAATTTGAGTGTGCTGAATATAGAAGTCTATATTCCTGGTGTCCATGCAAAATTAATGAGCAGGGCAGACATAGAAACATATATGTAGTAGGCTGGTGTTGGACCAAGCAAATCTTTCCCATCTCCAGCTTTTGGTCAGAAAAATAAGATTCACATTAAAGCGGTAGTAAACCGCAGGAGAAAAAGGAATTAGGCCCCAGGTTAAAATGGAGTTCCATCCAAAAGTACTGTAGAACTTCCGCTTTAAACACTCTTCACCCCCTTACATGCCACATTTGGCATGTCATTTTTTTGGGGGGGGAGTGGGGGCTTCGGTAGGAGTGGGACTTCCTGTCCCACTTCCTCCTTCTGCCCAGGGACCACCTTATCGACTTATCTTCTCGCCTTAGGCGGCCCCTCCCTTTAGGCGATCTCCAGGGACACGTGACAGGTCCCAGGAGATCGCCTGTTCACTCCTAGAGCGCAACGCGGCTCGCGCATACGCAGTAAGTGCCCGGCTGTGAAGCCGAAAGCTGTCACGGCTGGGTGCCCACACTATGAATGGATGCGCACGCTGGAGAGGGGGGGAGAGAAGCGGAGCTTCGGGTGGCCGCGTCACTTGACCGTGGAGCAGGTAAGTGTCTGTTTATTAAAAGTCAGCAGCTACACTTTTTGTAGCTGCTGACTTTTAATGAACATTAAAAGGCTGGAACTCCCCTTTAAGTCATAATATGCTAGTATGCACCGCACACAAGCACATTATTACAGACTTACCTGAAAACAAAGCCCTCCAGCGGTGCACTATCACTGTTGTAGGCGTTTCCATCTGCACCGGTCTTCCGTCCGGGTTCGCAGGGTTTAAGTGTATGAATGTCTGAGCCGCAATAATGTTACTTATGTGCACGCACGGCACGGTCTATTTAGTGTTCAGAGCACATGCGCCAGTGATGTCACCATCCGCTTCTAAAGTGAATATCTTCTAAATGGTGCATGTGTACGAGATATTTACTGTAACTATAGGTAAGCCTTATTATAGGCTTACCTATAGGTAGAAACCAACAAAGAGAGTTTACTCCCACTATGTAGATCTTTGGCAATTAGCCTCCTGCAGTCCTGCACTAGGCCACAATAATGTTGTAAAACAACCTGACCTGCCGTCTAAGTTACCTAAAGCCCAAATTCAGCATACATATGTTTTTTCAATATTATTTTTGCTTGCTTGTGAAAATAGAAGAGCAGCCCTGGTTGCAATAGTCTCCCTTTCTCTGGTGTTGTCCCCTGCAGACACACTTCTTTACCCAATGTCATCTAACAAAAAGGAAGCTCCGCAGCGAGGTGGAACCATAGCGCAGGTGCGCATGACTGGGGGGACCCTTAGCAGGGGGACAGGAATAATATGGGGCCGCAATCGGGGGGCGGGGCTTAGACCTTGAGGCAGGCTCCCTTAAAAGGTCCAGGGGGCGGGGCTATCCATTCGGGCGCCATCCACGGTGAGGCATCACACAGGCAGTTTTTCCCTCCCTCCCTCCCTGGGGAAGTGTCTGGTATTGGGTGTCTGTTTTGTAATGCTCTTTGTTTTTCAGGTGGACGTTGGCATTGGTTCAGGGTTCCTGAGAATTGGGTGGGGTTTTGGTACATACATATTAGATGTGTGTACCTTAGTTGTTGGAAGGAGTTGGGGCCCGTCATGGGATGGGCACCTTCCCTATCTGGTTAGGTGGATAATGGTATATCGTGCTGAAGAATCAAACGAAGAAGGAAGTCATGGCCTTGTGAGCTGATGGGAGCACGGCTAGAGGTCCGAAGACTTTCTATGGGGTACAGCCGATTACCGAGCACTTTTTTCTTTCCCTTTCTCAGGAACCTCGTGTCTACAACTGTTTGGGGTTAATTGTTTTTGTTAGGTTAATTTATTGCGTATTGGTTAAAATTATATATTTAATGTTAAAAAGTTCTATATTTAAAAAGTTGGTTATTTTTATAAAGTTATTTATTTTACCTTTTGGAATTTTAAATAAAAGGGGCCTTTGGTGGCCATTTAATCCAGAAGGTGTTGCATGATTATTATGGGTGGGTAGAAGGTTGTCAAGGGTGGGTTTTGTTTTCTCCCAAGCACTAGGCATACACCAGTCATGTGTGATGGAGCTGTCCTTGAGGAGAGCACATCAGGCTGTGGTTGACTTACAGGAAAATGCTACAGAGATTCATTATCTGGCAAAGATCCCTGCAGCATTCAAGGTCTGTCTGCAGCTAGGGGAGAAAGGACCTGTGAGATTGTGCAGCTGGACTGTAGATATGTAAAAATGTATGTTTGGGTTTAAACAAAACTCAACCAAACCCATTTTTTATCAGGACATATATTTTACTTTAATGGGTGAAAACATTCCAAAATGTATGCAATATAAGTATAGGAATTTTGTTTTAAAGGCAAAGTTTACCATGTATTCAGGGTGTAACATGTAACATTGTCGCAGCAGCCGCCACACCCCCTCCTCCCCCAGAGTTCTGTGAATGGGAGAACTACAATTCCCGACAGACTTTGCATTTTATGGCTTGTTGAATTACCAGAAGTGGTGGTCCTTAATGCAGGGTGCAGCGGAGCCATCCCCCCCATCCATGCGTCTAGCCCCCCTAATCTACATAAAATGATAAATGCACATTTTACTTACTCCGAAATGCAATTTTTTTTACCTGCAAACAGATGTGCATTTAATCTTTTTTTTACAAAGATGAATTTATCCTTTAACCACTTAAAGACCGCTCAACACATATATACTGCGGCATGGCGGCTCTATTGCGTGAAACAACGTACCTGTATGTAATTTTCGTGGAAGAGATACTGTGGACAAAGCGGGAGCGACCACGAACACTCCATAGAGAGGCAGAGAAGTTGTTTTCTGTAATTTTGAAAGTGTAAATGATGGAAATGAAATATAACATATTATAAGAATGTCTAATCTGTAATTTGATGCCTTTTGGAGATTTTTCCATGTTTCCTTGGCTTCGTTATGCACATTAATACAAATTTTTACCTGGGGTGCCCAAACTTTCGATCCCCACTGTATCTACCTATGAAAACAAGGCAGATCCCCATTCTGACAGGGAAGTACACAGAGATCTTCTTTTCCTTGTAAGCAGGAACAAGGATAAATGGGCCAGATTCAGAAAGCATTTACGCCAGCGTAGCTATAGCTACGCTGCGTAAATACTAAGAATAGCCGGTGTATCTTTTTTTGCTATTCAGAAAAGAAGATACGATGGCTTTCTCCTAAGATACGAGCGGCGTAATTCGCTTACACCGACGTATCTTAAGTTGCATATTTACGCTGGCCACTAGGTGGCGCTTCGCGTAAATTATGCAAATGAGCTACTTACGCAGATTCACGAGCGTACTTGCGATGGCGCGTCGTAGTTTACGTCGTTTGCATTAGCGTTATAGCGGCGTAAGGTTACCCCTGCTATAGCAGGCGCAGCCAATGTTAAGTATGGACGTCGGGACCGCGTCGAATTGAACGTCGGTTACGTCGTTTGCGTAAATCGTTCGGGAATGGGTCTCGACGTTAGTTACGGTCACGTCGTTTACATTGAGAAAAAAGCGACGTGATTTCACGCATGCGCACTGGGAACGTCCACGGACTTCAATTACGTGGGGTCATGATTCATTTACATGAATCACGCCCCCACTTTAGAAATTTGAATTGCGCGGCCTTACGCCGTGCACTTTACGCTACGCCGTCGCATATTATGGAGCAAGTGCTTTCTGAATAAGGCACTTGCCCATAATATTTGCGGAGGCGTAGTGTAAAGAGGAAACGCTACGCCGCCGGAAAGATACATTTTTGTATCTGAATCTGGCCCTATGTGTTCTTCCTTTCAGTCCATCCCTCACACAGTTAAAAAACACTCACAGGGAACAAACTTAACCCTTTGATCACCCTTGATGTTAAGCCCTTTCCTGCCAGCATCATTTATAGAGTAACAGTACATTTTTTTTGCACTGATCACACTATTGGTGTCACTAGTCTACAAAAAGTTTCACTTAGGCCCCATACACACGAGCAGACAGATTTGTTCAAATCGGTCGGACAGACCGATTTGAACAAATATGTCTGCTGGGGACGTATTGGTTTGATCGTGTACACACGATCAAACCAAAATCCCCGCCGGCAGACGGCGCACTGATGTGGCGGTGACGTTGACGCCGCCACGTCACCGCACCAGGAAGTAAAACACTTCTGCGCATGCGTCGAAACCATTCGACGCGTGTGCAAGAAGACATGTCTGCTGGTTGGCTGGCCAAATCCGTCGGCTCGCCCGTACACACGTTCAAATCTGTCTGCTGGGACGGTCTGGCAGACCATTTCCAGCAGACAGATTTGATCGTGTGTACGCGGCCTAAGTGTCAGATTTGTCCACCGCAATGTCGCAGTCCCGCTAAAAATCGTTGATCACCTCAATTGCCAGTAAAAACGATAAAAAATAAATACAAGTCCATAAATCGATCCCATAGTTTTTAGATGCTATAACTTTTGTGTAAACCAATCAATATACGCTTAGGCCTCTTGCACACTGCAGCTTGAAAAAGCTCAGTACAGCTTATTTTTTTACTGAGCTAAAACACAGTCCATTAAAGGAACACTAAAGGTTCATTTTTTATTAGATCAATTGATTGCTGTAAGCTAGAGCATTTTAATATCACTTACCTCGTTTTTCCCTTTGACCTCCAAAATACAGTAATCCAGGTTTGAAAATGCCATTTCCTGTCTCTCCTCTTCTTGCTTTCCCCCAGCACCTGCATGGTGGAAAGCAGAATGTGCTCACCCCCTCCCTCTGACTACAGCCCTGCGTGAAGTTGCTCTCTTATCCCTCACAGGCATGGAGGCTAAGCCTAATAGGAACTGTAGTTCCCATTAGGCCGTGATGTAGCAAGAATGAATGCGCACCGCAAACCAGGAAGTCAGTGAGAATAAAGATTCAGGAGTAAAGGAGGTGAATAAAACAGCTCGATTTCAACAGGTATCAAACTAGTTATAATGCAAAACATTACTTTTTACTTTATCAGCTACTGTCAGACTTTAATTTAAGAGGAAAATATTTTTGTCTTTACCCCTTTAATTGTAACGTGCCTATGTACACAGGTGCGTAAACAAGTGCCGTGTAATCTTCAGTAAAAAAAAAAATAGAAAAATCTGCATTTTTGGTCAGCAATTTAGCCTCATACACACAAATGTGCACATTTGCACGTAAGTGCGTGGAGATTGTCTATTGATATTGAACGTGAGAACAGGCTTATATGCATGCACGCAAACGTACTCGAATTTGCACGAATGCATATGCGCAAAAATACATTAAAAAAATATGGCGAATATGGCCATACGTAATTTGCGTTAACGTCGAAACCAATGACGTCCTTGCGACTTCATTTGGAGCCATGCACGCTGGGAAATTTAGCCGGCGGCGCATGTGCAGTTAAATCGGCGAAGGGACACGCCTGATTTAAATAATACACTCCCCCTAGCCGCGGAATTTGAATTCCGGCGGGGGATTTACGAGCCGCCGGCGCCACTTTAGAGGCAAGTGCTTTGTGAATACAGCACTTGCCTCAAAAACTGGTGCTGACGGATCGTAAATAAGATAGATTACGCGGATCTAAAGATCCGCTGATCTATGTGAATCTACCCCATTGTTTTTTGCTTTCAAAATTGTCTGTGTTTTTTTGTTTAACCACTTAAGGACCGCCGCATGTACATTTACGTCGGCACAATGGCACCGACAGGCACATCAACGTATATATACGTTGGTGCCTTGAGGTGGGACGGGGGTCCGATCAGGACCCCCCCTCCGGTACATGCGGCGGTCCGCGCAGCTGTACAAGCGATCCAGGATGAGGGGCGGCTATTCGTTTTTGTCCGCCCCCTCCGGATCGCTCTCAGCCAATGCGCGCGCCCCCCCCCCCGCCCTGTAAACACAGGAAGGAGGAAGCGATGTGATCTCTCCCTCGTCGGTTTTTTCAACCACCGCTGAGGAGAGATCACAACACAAGTAAGTCTGCACTAACACTACACTGACACACACTACATATAGGCACATTTAACCCCCCTGATCGCCCCCCCCCCCCTGTCACAGTGTCTCTGAATGCAGTAATTGTACATGTATGATTACTGTATTTAGTGTCAGTGTGACAGGCAGTGTGACAGTCAGTTAGTGTTAGGTCCTGGGTAGCCCCCGTACCCCCCTAATAAAGTTTTAACCCCTTGATCACCGCCCTAGTTAACCCTTTCACTCCCTATTGCCAGCATCACTAAGCGATCATTTTTCTGATCGCTGTATTAGTGTCGCTGTTCCCGCTAGGTAGCTAAAATAAAATTTATTGCGATTTTTTTTTTACTAAAGACATGTGGCTGAATACATTTTGGCCTAAATGTTTGACTAAAATTTAGTTTATTGGTTTTTCTTATAACAAAAAGTATTGTTTTTTTTTAAAAAATGTCGCTCTATTTTTGTATATAGCGCAAAAAATTAAAATCGCAGAGGCGATCAAATACCACCAAAAGAAAGCTCTATTTGTGGGAAGAAAAGGATGCAAATTTTGTTTGGGAGCCATGTCGCACGACCGCGCAATTGTCAGTTAAAGCGACGCAGTGCCGAATCGCAAAAACCCCTTGGGTCATTTGGCAGCATATTGGTCCGGGTCTTAAGTGGTTAAACAAAAAACGCAGAGGTGATCAAATACCACCAAAAGAAAGCTCTATTAGTGGGGGAAAAAAAGGACATACATTTTATTTGGGTACAGCGTCGCACAACTTCTTAATTGTCAGTTAAAATAAGTGCAGAATTTGCAAAAAAAATGGCCTGGTCATTAAGGGGATAAATCTACCGGGGCCGAAGTGGTTAGGAAAGGAACCTAAGAGCTTGTTCGATTCAGCTAACTACAAACTGGCCACTAGAGGGAGATGTCTTCCCACTTTACTACATAGCCCTCTCTATAAAATGTAACTGAACGTTGCCTATTGCCCAGTTTTCTTTGGAAAATGAAGACATTTGCAAAATGAATACACTTTTGTTCTTTTCAGGAAATACATGCACATTTATGGGACAAGGGACTTTCATCAAATAAAAATAAATGATATAGCAATCAATATATTTCAACTAGACTCCCTAGTCCCCTAGTCATGGCCCTGTTTGAAATGTGTGTTCCAAGCATCCAGGGAATATTATGAATAATTGTTTTAGTATACAGTATTATATGCATTTGTATGACTGCAAGCATACTACTAATATTATGTTTAGTGACCTATGCACTTTCATCTCGCTATATACCGGTAAACCTAAATGAGCGATAAGGGGTTGCTATTGCTGACCTTGTGTTTGAAAATGTTAGTTTTCTGGCTGTTAGACTAACCAACTCGCTACATGTCTTCCTGTGTCAATTACCTGAAACAAGTATGGAGAACAAGAAATGTCAGAAATGTCAGAGGTCCCTATCTGTATGCTTGTTCTAGGCCCGTGCCTCAACCAACGTAAGCCTGAGGATCATTGTGACAACTAGAAAAAGGAAAATTTATATGAAATACTTACCGTAATTTTCCTTTCCTGATGGACTCCATGGCAGCCTACGTGTGGGTTAATCTCGCCTCTCATACCTCATAGGACCCCTCTCCTATAAAGCTTTGCTTCTCACCATAGACTGTGTTCCGTAATATAGCCTACTCCAGCAAAGGGAGGGAACTCCTGCTGCCATTGAGTCCATCAGGAAAGGAAAATTACGGTAAGTATTTCATATAAATTTTCCTTTTTCCTGACAGACTCCATGGCAGCCTACGTGTGGGAAATAACTAGCCATACACACCCGGGTGGGCAATTGCTGGTTAAAGAAAACAAATTTAATTGACATTGTCAACAGATAAAACATGTAAACCAAAATTAACCGACGATAAAGAAGCCGGTTCTACGCAGTAGTGCGTCATAAACGTATTTAACGACGACCAAGAGGCCGCTCTGCAGATCACTTCTGGGGACACGTGCCGGGCCGCCGCCCACGATGTGGCTACGCCCCGAGTAGAATGTGCGGTTACCGCTTCCGGAGGAGCCAAACCTTTCGCCTTGTAAGCCCCCTGGATGGCTTGGACAATCCATGCTGCGATGGTTCTAGAGGAAGCACGCATTCCCTTGTTTTTTCCATGGAAGGAAACAAATGATCGGATTGGCGAAAAGAAGCTGTGGCTTCCAGATACTGCTTCAACACTTTTCCGACGTCCAAAGGATGAGCATCCGAGTCCTCCGAACCCCGAAAGGTTGGAAGGACTATCTCCTGGTTTTCATGAAAGACCGATGACACTTTCGGTTTTGATTCTAGCATAGGAATCAAAACGACACCATCTGGGAAGAACGTAAGGAAAGGTTCTTTACATCCTAATGACCCAATTTCGGACACTCTCTTTGCTGATGTTATAGCAACAAGAAAGACCACTTTGAGGGAAAGATCCTTAACTGATAATTGATTTGAGATTTGCAGGTCTGAGAAAAAATCCAGGACTAATGGTAGGTCCCATTTGGAAAATCTTGGCTTTCTTAAAGGCCTCAGCCTTATGGCTCCTCTAAAAAATTGTCTGACCAGAGAGTGAGTAGCCCAGGATACGCCTGTGAATGCGGAGATAGCTGAAACTTGGACTCTTAATGAGCTGACGGATAAAGGAAGATCAAGACCTGTTTGGAGAAAGCCTAGAATATCCTTGATACTGGGGTTAGCAGGAGAACCACCCATGGAAGAGGTGTAGTCTGAGAACTTTGACCAAATTCTTTGGTAGATTTTATTAGTGCTTTGCCTTCTGGCGTTTAACAAAGTAGCGATGGCTCTGCTTGGACATCCTAATGTTTCCAACCTTTTCCTTTCAAGAACCATGCCATCAAGTGCAGGTGGGTTGGACATGGATGAGGGATCGACCCTTGCAACAGGAGATCCGGTCTGGATGGAAGCTGAACTGGATCCCGGAAGCTCAATTGGGACAGTAATGGAAACCACGGCCTGTTGGGCCAAAATGGAATTATTGCCACTACCTCGGCTTCTTCCCACCTGAGTCTCGCTAGGAATCGGAGGATGACTGGGACTGGAGGGAAGGCATAAGCTCTGCTGAACCTCCACTGATCCATTAGGGCGTCTTCCCCGAAAGCCTGGGGACAGCGGTATCTGGTGTAATACTTCTCCAGTTTGAAGTTGCGTGGGGACGCAAACTGATCCACTTCCGGTGAAAAATCCAGTGACAGGATCCAACTGAAAACATTGTTGTGGAGAGACCACTGGTTGTTGTCGAGAGATGTTCTCGAGAGGAAATCCGCCTGTAGATTCTGAGCTCCAGGGAGATATACAGCTGACAAATTCGACAGGTGTGTCTGTGCCCAAGACATGATTGGATTTACCTCCTTCAGTAGAGACAGACTGCGAGTGCCACCCTGTCTCTTGATGTATGACACTGCCGATGTGTTGTCCATCCTTAGGAGGACTGAGGACCCTTTTATTAGGTGAAGGAAGGCATGTAGAGCACAAAGGGCTGCCCGAAGATCCAGGACATTGGAGACGACTTTCTGGGACGGGAAGTCCCACTTCCCTTGGGCTACCTCCTTCAGGCAAAGAGCCCCCCAACCTGTGTTGCTGGCATCCGATGTGATTGTGATCCAAGAAACAGGGGCTAGAGAATGGCAATTGAGGAGGTTTTTCCGAAGTAGCTACCAGGGAAGACTCTCTCTCATGTGCGATGTTATCCGAATCATTTGGACTTGTGACTTCGAGTCCCACTGCTGGAGAAAACCCTTCTGGAAGGGTCGCATCTTCCACTGTGCCCATCTCACCATACGGACTGTGGAGACCATGGTACCTATTATGTTGAGGCATTGCGAGGCTTTGAGAAAAGGTGTTTCTAGAGCACAACAAATCCTGTCCCAGACTACAGGGATTTTCAGTAGGGGCAGCGAGATGGTACTCAGAGCTGTGTCGAATTGGGCACCGAGAAAGATTAGAGATTGTGTCGGTTCTAGATGACTCTTCTCTTTGTTTAGTAGCCAACCAAACTCGGTCAGAATGGATATGACCAGGTCTTTGTGGGATAACAGCTGCTCCTTGCTTTGTGAAAGTAGTAGCAGGTCGTCTAAGTAGTGATGCAGACGAATGCCTCTGATTCTGATCAGAGCCACGACTGCCAGCAGGAGTTTCGAAAATACTCTTGGCGATGTTGTGAGCCCGAAAGGGAGACAAGTAAACTGGAGGTGAATATTGCCTACAGCAAACCGGAGATACTTTTGGAATTCCACTGCTATAGGGACGTGAAAGTAGGCATCTTTCAGGTCTATGGACACCAGCCAGTCGCCTGGCTGAACTGCTTGACGGATCGTGAGGAGCGACTCCATCTTGAATTTCTCTTTCTTGATAAAGGTGTTTAGATGTGTCAGATCTATCACTGGTCTCCAGGAACCTGACTTTTTTAGGACCAGAAAAAGTGGTGAATGCATCCCTTGGAATCTCTCGGCTGTTGGGACGTGTATAGCAGCACCTTGAGCCACAAGTTAGCTTGTGTATGACAAGAGGACTTGTCTTTTCTCTTCTGAGCAAGGCATGATTGTGGGAATGAACTGCAGAATAGGCAGGGCGATAAATGTCCAAGAATGACCTATAGATACGGTCTTGACGGACCAAAAATCCTTTATCGAGGCTGCCCAGATGTGCTGGAATTGAAGGAGGCGAGCCCCGACTTTTTCCGTCTGGGCCGACTCTATATCAAAAGGACTTAGGGGCCTCACGTCCACCAGAGGAAGAGCTTTTTGCGGACCTTTGACTGGAGGGCTGGTTTTTTTCACCAGTTCTTCCTGAAATCACGCCCAGGTCTGTACCGACGGGCCTCCCTTGCCCGATCTTGATCCTGCCTGGGAAAAAAAATTCTCTGTCCATACGGACGTCGATCCTGGGGAAGGAAGCTTGACTTACCCCCAGTGGCCCGGGAAATGGCACTGTCCAACTTATTCCCAAAAAGGGAGGACCCTAAAAAGGGTATTTTGCACCAGGCCTGTTTAGAGGCAGGGTCAGCCACCCAAGGCCGTAGCCACAAGGCACGTTTGGCAGTAACAGAGGAGAGCATAACCCGAGACACTAGGCGAATA
The DNA here is from genome assembly GCA_029574335.1 of Rana kukunoris. NCBI lineage: Eukaryota > Metazoa > Chordata > Amphibia > Anura > Ranidae > Rana > Rana kukunoris. Next base: position 282,689,503 of record CM056053.1, on the reverse strand, counting down.
AGGTCAAGGGAGGCTTCCCCCAAAAACACAGAGGCCATTTTTAATTCTTGGACTGGAATGCTTCTGGCCAAGTCTTCAGAGGCGCAGGACAACACAGAGTCCATCTCATCTGTCCAGGCCTCCATTGCCTTTGACAAGGCTGCAAGGGCTAAGGCTGGTTTACAAGCCATGCCTGCTGTGATGTAGATGCGTTTTAGATCAGTGTCTATCTTCCTCTCCAAGCCATCTTTGAAGGAAACAGTGTTTTCCAAAGGGAGAGTGACATGTTTTACCAGTCTCATTAGGGCTGCATCAATTAAAGGGGCTGACTCCAAATGTCTCACTTCATCACTCTTGAATGGGTACAACTTTGCTACTTTAGAAATTAAGGAATTTTTCTTATCTGTGCCAGACCATTCTTCTGTAATTACATCTCCAAGTTCACCAAGAAGGGGAAAGTTTGGACGGTCTTTTCTGAGCTGTTTAAAGAACTTCCTTTGCTTGGAAGGTGATTCTACTGTATCTTCCCATTTTAAAGCGTCTTTAACTGCTTTCACCAAGGTTGGGACCAGAGAAAAATCAAAGCCCGCTGCATAATTAATATTTTCCTCTTCACTCTCTGAGGACACACTCGGGGAGCGGTAAAGCTGAGAGGGCCCCGAAACCTCAGGAGTATCCTAAATAGGGACTGGTGATGGTTCAACTGGAGGGACAACCGCTTGGACGGAATCAGAGCCGTTCAAAGATTCTTGGACTACTCTTCTGACCAGGGCTTCTACCTGCTGGTCTTCACCTCCTCTTTCCCTTACAGCACAGGAATAACATGGCTCACAGAGGGATTTTCCTTCTGGGACCTGAGCTCTACATCCCCAACAGGAATTTCTTCCAGAGTGACTGGAATGGCGGTGAGAATGGCGACTGGACGTAGATCCAGAACCGTCTCTTTGATGTTTAGACGATGATCTAGAACTTCTAGAATTTGAATGATGACGCTGAGAACGAGCTTCAACATTATCTTCACGTGCTAGCGACAAAGAAACAGACCTAGAGGGGCTGGAAACAGATACAAAAAACAAAAAAAAAAAAGCTATTTTTAAAAAGTGACCAAAAAAGAAACCTTATTGGAAAAGCAGGTAGAGGGAAATAATTCCATCCTACCTGCAGCGTAAGGTTTGGCCACAGGGGGGCGATGACACATCCATGGCAATGAAACACACAGTACTGCAAAGACCAATGACAAAAAGAGAAAAAAGAAACAAATGAGGCTTAAAAATAACGAGACCTACCTAAGGAGGAAGGACAGGACAGTGACCCAGCACAGATTCTTACCTTAGGACAGAAGAACGCTACCTAAAGTGCTGTGTTTCAGGACTGTGTCAATGAATAGCTGCATCTGACAGCTATTTGAACCTGCCGCCCTGCGATGACGTCATCGCGCTTCCGCCGTGCTCAACACGCGCCTGCGCTGTGTGCGGCGTCACCCCCGTAGACCTCGCGCGCATGCGCGATCGCGGCCAACCGAACAGGACCGCGCATGCGCAACCAAGCCTCGTTCGCAAACGAGACCGGCGCATGCGCAGAACTACCAGGAGGCGGCGAGGCTGGAACGCAATGCGTTCCAGCGGCCATAACTGCACGAGGACAAACAACATACACAAACCGGCTGCCATAAAGTAAGTAATTGTAGAATATACATTACCACCGAGGAGTCCCATGATCCTGCCTGGAGCTGGAGCCACCGCTGCTCACGCTGTGTGGTCTGTGACATAAGGCCTCCTGCTAATAGCCAGGATAAATGGCCAGTTACTGCTTTACCTACCAATGGCAGGTTAAAGAAAGCTTTTTGCGGGTAAACACTACAGACTTGCATACGTCCATCCTGCTAATAGCAGATACTTGTGGACTATAGAGGGGAATAAAATCACCAGAACTTCTGGATCAGGGAAAAAAACTTCTTAAGGTAAAAACAACCAAGATCCTAGGAGGAGGACAAAAAAGGAACACAGTCTATGGTGAGAAGCAAAGCTTTATGGGAGAGGGGTCCTATGAGGTATGAGAGGCGGGATTAACCCACACGTAGGCTGCCATGGAGTCTGTCAGGAAAGATAGATTTAAGACCTGTGTCGTCTGGCTTTTGTTTGCTACAATTGGTTTTGCATTTCCATACAAGACAGTAAAAAGGCAAAACCCACTTAAAACAGGACAGAAGAAGGGCAACTGCAGGTCAAATGTGCCTCTAACCACTTCAGCCCCGGAAGATTTTATCTCCTTCGTGACCAGGCCATTTTATGCTATTTAGCACTGTGCTACTTTAACTGGCGATTGTGCAGTCATGCAATGATGTACTCAAACAATTTATATAATTTTTTACCACAAATAAGGCTTTCTTTTGGTGGTATTTGATCACCACTGGGTTTTTTATTTTTTGCACTATAAACGTATGTAGCGCCCTGCTCCTGATGAACAGGCACTGCCTCAAATTTACTGGGGGTCTGAGCTGTTATTTGGCTCAGACCAGAGTGATTTAGCCTCTTTTCTAGCCATGGCTGTGCTGGGAGTGATCCACCATTGACCGCTTGGGGGTGTTATTACCACCCCAGGCCAAGGGTGGCAGCAGTCAGGTCATGGTACATTGAGTGTCCCCCTCAGCAACAAATTAGTGGGAGTGGTTACTTTGCTGTGCATGCTGGGGAGGGGTACTTAAGGGACAGACGCCATTGGTGCGGGCTCCGTTCGCGCCTCGTAGCCCACCTGGCCGAAAGTGCTTGTTGTGAATCCTAGCTCTGGAACCACGTTGGCCCAGGGCTTCGTCTGGTGGGCCCAGTTGTCTGACTGGGTCCTGTACCGCAGAGGTTATCCAGTGCTGTCCGTCCTGCGGGAGGAAGCCATTTGATGAAGGAGACCAGGGGAGGACCTATCATGGTAAGGACCATGCAAAAGGCCTGGAAGCTTCATCCAAGGATGCAGCATACACCAAGAGGCTGGAAACCACTGGTCAACATGTGATGGACCCAGTGACAGCACACTGAGTGGGCACGCGCCCCCTTCTACCAGGAAATGCAGAATCACGTATATAAACTACAGTGCACAGTCGAGTGGTTAATGAATTCTGAATGATTTTAGAAGCCTCTAGGGGCCCATAAAATTAGAATGCAGTCAGGGAAACCTGCATTCGGTGTCGGTTTAGTGCACTGCATTCCAATTGCACTGCCCTTGCGATCTGCAGTGGGTATCAATGCAAAGTTAACACCCAAAACACAGGTGCAAACATAGTGGGCCAGATTCTCATAGAATGCCCACAGGCATAGCATAAGCCATTTACACTAAGCCGCAACTTAATGGAGCAAGTGCCGTATTCTCCAAGCACTTGCTCTGTAGTTTGCGGCGGCGTAGTGTAAATGGCCCTACGTATCCCCGCGTAATTCAAAGGGGGCGGCTTGTATTTAAATTAAGCGCGCCCCGCATCGATCGAACTGCGCATGCGCCGGCCGGGGAAAAAGCCCAGTGCGCATGCTCCAGCTCACGTCGGAAAGCGTTGTTGAAACCGACGTCAAAACGACTTGATCGTCACTTACGTAATGCCCTATTCGCGAACGACTTAGTAAAACGACGTAACCAACGGAAAAAGACGACGCTGACCCGACGCCATACTTAACATGGCAACGACGGAACTTCGTAAACCTACCCCTCATATAGCAGGGGTAGGTTTACGCCTACGGAAACAACGTAAACGACGACGAGGCGGCGTAAAAACGTTTGGGAATCGACGTATCAGGCTCATTTGCATAGGCAAATGAGAAAACAACGTAAAGGCCACCTAGTGGCCAGAAGAGTAATTACATCTAAAATCCGACGGTGTAAGTGTTTTACACCTGTTGGATCTTCACTGTATCTATGCGTAAGTGATTCTAGGAATCACACGCATAGATACCAAGAGATACGCTGCGATACACCGTCGTATCTCTATTGAGAATCTGACCCAGTGTGTTTGCCCACACTGGATCACATGATGCAGATGTACCATGCAAACTGGTTGCAGTGTGTTACTTTTGAAGTGCCATTTCATCACATTCAAAATGAATCTCATTGCACAGAACTTCATGTGAATTGCACAGAAACATGCAGCGCGATTCATATGCAGTAACTGGTGTAAAACTAAAAACAATGGGCCAGATTCTCAAAAGAGATACGACGGTGTATCGCAGGAAACACCGTCGTATCTCTGTTTTTTTTACTGGGTATCTATGCGTGTGATTCCTAGAATCACTTAGGCCTCGTACACACGAGGCAATCTATCTGTTCAAATCGGTCGGACCGACCGATTTGAACAGATCTGTCTGCTGGCATTTTGGTTTGCTCGCGTGTACACACAAGCAAACCAAAATCCCCGCCAGCAGACAGCGCGCTGACGTGTCGGTGACGTGGCGGTGACGTTGACGCCGCCACGTCACCGCACCAGGAAGTAAAACACTTCGCGCATGCGTCGAAACCATTCGGCGCGTGTGCGAGAAGACATGTCTGCTGGTTAGCGTACTAACCAGCAGACATGTCGGGCGGACGGGTTCCCAGCCGACAGATTTCAAAGCATGCTTTGAAATCTGTCGGGTGGCCAAATCCGCCTGTTTGCCCGTACACACGATCGAATCTGTCTGCTAAAAACGGTCTAGCAGACCGTTTCCAGCAGACAGATTTGATCGTGTGTACGAGGCCTTACGCATAGATACAGTGAAGATTCGACAGGTATAAAACACTTACACCGTCGGATCGTAGATGTAATTACTTTTCTGGCCGCTAGGTGGCCTTTACGTTGTTTTCTCATTTGCCTATGCAAATGAGCCTAATACGCCGATTCCCAAACATTTTTACACCGCCCCGTCGTCGTTTACGTCGTTTCCGTAAGCGTAAACCTACCCCTGCTATATGAGGGGTAGGTTTACGAAGTTCCGTCGTTGCCATGGTAAGTATGGCGTCGGGTCAGCGTCGTCTTTTTCCGTCGGTTACGTTGTTTTACTAAGTCGTTCGTGAATAGGCCATTGCGTAAGTGACGATCACGTCGTTTTGACGTCGGTTTCAACAACGCTTTCCGACGTGAGCTGGAGCATGCGCACTGGGCTTTTTCCCTGGCCGGCGCATTCGCAGTTCGATCGACGCGGGGGCGCGCTTAATTTAAATACAAGCCGCCCCCTTTGAATTACGTGGGGCTACGCAGGGCCATTTACACTACGCCGCCGCAAACTACGAAGCAAGTGCTTTGGGAATACGGCACTTGCTCCATTAAGTTGCGGCAGCGTACTGTAAATGGCTTACGCTACGCCAGTGGCCATTCTATGAGAATCTGGCCCAATGCCATCAACAAAGCCCAAGCCTGTCCACACAGGCCCTTAAAAAGCTTAGATTAGAAGATAGGTGGATAGATAACTAGATAGACGGGAGCTAGATACCCTTTAAACCTCAGAAAAATGTAATTGCTCAGGGTAATTGATCCCTGGGTTCAGGTGTCTGGACATCATTAGTTTTGTACAATATAGTATGCTCTACTTATCCTTTCTGATCCTCAGTATTAGCTTAAATCCAATTAGTGTGACCTGGTAAAACAATAAATAACTCTGCAGCAATTGAACTAATAAAGAACTGTGTTTTCATACCTTCTATGCAACATTATTTGACAAATGTTGTTCTATGGAAAATTAGTCAAGGCTCTCCATGTACCAAGGCCCCATAATAATAGAAAATTAAAGCGACACACAGGCATAAAAATAGTGCTTGCCAGTTTTGTAGCCAATACCTTAATTATACGTTTTTTGGCATAGAGGTTTATGCAGGGTACAAACTATTCTTTTTTTTTAAAGAGAAGAGTTTTCAGGGATTGTCTAAATTTGGATAGATTAGGGGACAGTCAGACAGATCGGAGTAGGGAGTTCCAAGGGTTGGGAGAAGCTCTGGAGAAATCCTGTAAGCGAGCATGGGAGGGGGTGATGAGGGAGCTAGGGAGCAGGAGGTATTGGGAGGACTGAAAAGAGCGTCTAGGTTGGTATTTTGAGACTAGGTTAGGGATGTAGCAGGGGGTACAGTTGTGGATGGCTTTGTAAATTATTGTTAGTACTTTGAATTTTATTAGTTGGGTGAGTGGAAGCCAGTGCAGGGATTGGCAGAGAGGGGTGGAGGACACTGAATGGTTGGCAAGGTGGATGAGTCTTGCAGCAGCATTCATTATGGACTGAAGGGAGGATAGTGTATGTATATGTAATCCAATGAGAAGTGAGTTGCAGTAGTCCAGGCGTGAGATAACTAGGGAGTGAATTAGAAGCTTGGTGGTGTCATTAGTTAAAAAGGGGCGTATTCTAGAGATGTTGTGGAGGCATGATTTGGACAGGAATTGGATGTTGGTCTGAAAGGACAGTTCAGAGTCTAGGGTTACCCCTAGCACCCTGGCGTGTGGGGACGGACTGATAGTTGTGCAATTGATCTTGACAGAGGACTCAGGGGAAGAGGCATGTGGGGGAGCTTGGTTTTAGATAGATTCAGTTTGAGGAAGTGGTGTGACATCCAGGCTGATATGTCTGTTAGTAAATCAGTGATGTGTGAGGAGACTGATGGGGTGAGCTAAGGGGTAGAGAGATAGATTTGGGTGTCATTAGCATATAAATGGTCATCTGACCCAGGGAGGATGTGTAGATCAAGAATAGTAGAGGTTCAAGGACAGAACCTTGGGGGACACCAAGGGGCTAAGAGGTGTTGTAGAGGAGGAAGTAGAGTTGTTAATGACACTGAAGGTGTGGTGAGATTGGTAAGATTCTAACCAACAAAGAGCACAACCATGGATACCAAGCAATTTTAGTTTTTTGAGAAGTAGGGGGCGATAAACTGTATCAAAGGTAGTGGAAAGGTCCAAGAGTAAGAGTACGGAATAATGACCATTGGTTTTAGCTGTTAGTAAGTCTTTGTGAGCTTTAGGAGAGCAGTTTCTGTGGAGTGCTGTGGACGAAATCCAAACATAAGGGGATCAAGAAGGTTATTCTCAATGAGGAGGTTGCTCAATCGGTTGTAGACTAACGTTCAAGGAGTTTGGAGATAAAAGGGAGTAGGGAGATGGGTCTTAGGTGGTTATTAAGATTGGTGGAGTCCAGTGAGGCCTTTTTTGGAATAGGAGTGACTACTGCATGTTTCAGAGGATTGGGGAAGATACCAGAAGAGAGGGAGAGGTTAAAGATATGAGTTAAACAGTGTAGGATAGAGTCAGAGGGTGACCGTAGTATTTGAGAAGGAACGAGGTCCAGCAGGCAGGAGGTTAGGTGGGCGTTAGAAATGTCTGTTCCATGATACAGATAAAAAGGTAGCTCAGTATAAAAATATGTTGGTGCCTCATCTCCTGAACGCAGCTAAAAGTCTGATTCCAAGACTGTGGAAAACTCCTGAAGCCCCCTCAATGAAGGAATGGGTAGTTAAAATAGATTGGCTGAGATCAATAGAGGAAACAATACACAGAAGTGAACACTCTATAGAAATATACAAAGTATGGGGGAAGTGGTTAGAGTTTAAAAAAGCAAGGGAGTATATGATGTTGTTGGAGTGCTAAGAGAAACGGGGGAAATAAAGGAGGACAGGGCCCCGGGGGGAAATGGGCCGTGGTATGAGACAGGATTGATTACTACTGAAGGTGATGGGGGAGGGGGGAGAGAGAGGTGGGGTATTTTTTTTTCTAGTAGGGGATAGGGTTCGGAGGGGGGGGGGGGGTTGTATGTTTTTTTGATTGGTAAAAGAAAAAAATGCAAGGCAAATGAAAGGTGGAGACACTGACATTATATGCTGTCAATCTGAAAAATGTATAAATAAAAAGACTACAGAAAAAAGGTTATTGACTTCCTCTGTAGTAGTTGGGTTAAACAAGAGTATTGATTGTACAGGAGGAAAAAGAGTGTAAAGTGAGGGAGATATCTGTAGAGCGGAGGAGATCTCCAGATGAATTGTCTCAATTTTATTTTTGAAGTGATTAAGTGAGAAAATTAGTGGGTGAAGGTAATGGCGGACGAAGTAGAGCGTAAAAAGGTAGAAAAGAGTTGACGGGGACTGCCTGAGAGGGTGCTAATGATAGTGATAAAGTAAGTTTGTTTGGCAGAGAGGAAACAGGAATAGTGTTTTTGGAGGACAGATTTATATTGGCTGAAATCTTGCTGTTACTTTGTCTTGCGCCACAGATGCTCAAGAGCATGGCTCTGTATTTTATGGCTTCTGGTATTGTCTGTCTGCCAGAGTTGTAGCAGTCGGGGTCTTATTCTGTGCATAGTGAGGGGAGCCAAGTTATCCAAGGTGGATGACAGTGAACTGTTGTAGATAGAAGTGGCCAGGTTGTGGCAGGACAAGGATGAGATTTTGATATGAAGTCAATCTGTAGCAGAAGAAAGAAGAGAAGGGTTAAGATGGCAAAGGTTTCTACGGGTAATTGTTTGGTAGTTGCAAGGCAAGGAGGAGGAAGACAAGGAAAGAGTGAAACTACAGTAATAAGTTAGTGGTCAGAGAGAGGAAAAGTAATGTTGGAGAGGTTGCATGGAGTGCATAGGTAGGAGAATATGAGGTCAAGGCAGTTTTCAACAGAGTGAGTAGAAGCATTTTCAGGTCAAAATTTAGAAGTAGCGGGAGTGTTAAGAATAACAGGGATGTTGAAGTCACCAAGAATAATTGTTGGGATTTTGTAAGAGAGAAAGTAGTGTAGCCAGGCAGAGAAATCGTCAAGGAAGCTTGATACCGGTCCAGGAGGCTGATAGATCACAGCGATTCTCAATGAAACTGGAGAAAATAGACAAATACATTGAACTTCAAATGAGGAGAGGGACAGAGAGGGGGTGGATGAAGAACCTGAAAAGTGCTTTGAGGGGATAGGAGGATTCCAACACCACCTCCTTTCTATCCACTCGGCCTAGGGGAGTCCACAGGAGACCACCATGGGAGAGGGCAGCAGGAGAAGGAAAGTCAGATCCTTGAAGCCATGTCTCTGTAATTGCAAGTGGGTTGAAGGAATTTGTGATAACTAGGTCATGGACGATGGTAAGTTTGTTGCAAACCGAGCAGGCATTCCAAAGGGCACAGGAAAAGGGGAGGCTGGTTCTAGGTAGAAGATGAATAGAAATTAGATTGTGTAGATTGCGACTGCTGGCAGAGGATAGGGGGTGCTGCGTATGTTAGCCAAAGGTAAGTGATGGTGGTCCAGGATTTGGAGAAATATCTCCAGACATTGGGAGAAGCAGAAGGGTGAGAGAGGTGATACGACTTATGTGGGGGGGCACTTCCCAGTGTCCTGGAGCTTTTATTGGTATGAGGGTTGAAAATTAGCAGGAACTGATGAGTGCAGTAATATGGTGAAGACAGGAGTGAGGGTGATATATATAAGTTGTGGGGTGGAGAAGAGGGGCGAAGGAGAGAAAGTTTAAGGAAAGAGGATGCAACTGTTAGAAGGAAAAGTAGGGAGTGCATGATACAGAGTAGTGAGATTGAGCAGTCAGGATGAGAGATGTTCTATGGGGAATCAGGTCACCTATAGTCTGTTTACTGTGTTGCAGTAGTCTGTTGTAGATTTTCGCTTTGTCCATTCGCTGAAGTGCTGAGCCGAAGTGTAATACTTAATCCAATAAAACTACTTTATCCAAGATGATAGTTGCCAATGCATTCCCTGCCTGTGCAACCCCCGCCTGGGCATCCCTTAGAGAAGGCCTAAATTTATACTGAGTTGGGTGGGGGTATTATTGCCAATTAATCAGTCAGGATTGCATAGGAGGAACACATTGCTGACTAGACATGTGCACAACAAAAATTTTCGTTTATTTCGGTTTCGTTTCTGTTCGTTTATCGTGATTCGTAACGAGTCGTAATTTCGTAAGACGTTAGTTATCGTATTCGTACTCTTTAGTATTTTCGTAACACTTTTTTTTCCGTTTCCATTTTTTTATGTTAGTTTATTTTTCGTTGATTCGAGATTAGTATTTTCGTTAAATGTTGTATTCTGCCTCGTTCGTATTTTTACAATGAATTTATTCGTTCATTCGTTTTTACGTTGGTTTATTTTTCGTTGTTTTGATATTCGTATTTACATTATATTTTCCATCATGCCGCGTTTGTATTTTCGTAAGAAATAAATCTTCGTTGCTTTATGATCATTCGTATTTTCGTGTCTAATTTAATTTGATTGTAACAACGTTCTTTTGTAGATTTTTTGCATTCATAATTCTGTTAAAATACATTTTACGTTTAATCGACACTTGTAAAACATCGTAATTTACTGCGATTGACTTGACAGATCCACAAAACCGGTGCAACCTACCCAAACACACCCTGGACTCTGGATGGAGTGCACTGCAGTCTAACACAGATAAAGACACAAGGTCAAGGAGCCACTAGGTAATAAGAAAGAAGCTCATTGGGGCAGTACTAATGAAAGTGAATTTAAGTTATTTCATTTCCGTTTTCCGAAGATTCGTAATTTATTTTTCGTTAGTTTTGCTTTTCGTTTATTATTCTTTGTTCGGCATTTCGGTTGTTTTCTTTTCGTTCTTCGAATATTAGTAAGTTTGCATTTTCGTTTATTTTTCGTAATTATGATTTTTTTTTTGTGTTCGGTATTTTCGTTATTTCTATGTTTTTGTTTCTTTTTTCTTTCGTTGTGTTGTTCTTTTACATTTAGTAGTTTTGTTTCTTCGTAGTTTTCCATATTCGTTATTTTTGGAAATATCGTTATTCGTTATTATTTGCGCTAAACCATTCGTTTATTCGTAGGTTAACGAATCAAAGAAAATAACGAATAATGACGGAAAACGTATTCGTAACGAAAAAAATTGCACATGTCTATTGCTGACAGAACGAACTTCTCACACCACAACAGACTACAAGATACAGTAAGAGAGCAGGGCATCATGGCTATAAACATAAAACCAGCTTATAATTTAGGTATGGACAATAAGAAAACAAAAACAAACATCACAATGATATGGATAGAGGTAAAGAATTTGAAGACAGCATACATTACTATGTAAGCATGTTTAAAACAATGATGCAGTTAAAGGTGGAATTTGAAGGCAGCAAAGATTACCATGTAAGCATGTAAGCACATTGATCAGTGCTTGCAGCCATTGACTGCGAGCACTGATCAGATGCAGATTGGCTGCTGATTTTCCAGCATGACCATTTGACAGAAGTCGAATATTTCTGTTGAACTGGCTGATACTGGCCAATTCAGCCCATGTGTGCCTTTACTCCTCAAACACACTTTCCTGGTAAGCAAATTCCATATACACATGCCTTTGGATCAGATAACACTGAAACAATCAAGCTGACTTACTAAGGAAGGAGAGACTTTCACAGAATGTTGACTTTGAAAAGTGTATGTTCACCGGGTAAAATTGGAAGAAAAGCCTAAAGCCTCATACCCACGATCGGATGGATATCTGATGGAATCTAATCCGATGGATTTTTTCGCTGAGAAAAATTAAGTTTAATGCTTCCGAGCATGCATCGACTTGATTCTGAGCATGCATGGATTTTTGACCGATGGACTTCCACACAGACGATCATTTTTTTTAATCGTTTTTTTATCCATAGGAAAAATTTAAAACATGTTCTATTTTTTTTCACCGATGGAAAACAAACCGATGGGGCCCACACATGATCAGTTTGTCCGATGAAAACAGTCCATCGGTCTGTTTTCATCGGACAAACCGATTGCGTGTACAGGGCCTTTCACTATTCTTAAAAATGTCCCCTCCTCCTACCTATCCTGTCTAACCTGTATAAAGTGCTGACAATGGCTCAACCTTGGGAGAATATGAGGGACATCGCAGCTCCTAAAAATTCCAAGCCATTTTCGAGCGCTCCCTTTACACAGAATACTCGGAGCTCAAAGATCATGGGACTGGACCAGAGAAGATTAAAAATAGGTAAGTATACAGATTTTTGTGTACAGGGTAGGCAGACTTCAAGATTACTTTGCACCGGCACACATTATGAAACATGAGAGCAGTTGCATCTGTTTCAGACAACTGTGGACTTTCTTTCATTACAACTTTCTCAGCCCAACACTATAAAGTAAAAAGGATAATAAAAATAAACTTTGGGGCTGTTTTAAAAAATTACGTAAAAAAGCTGTATGACCTTTATTGCCAATAAATCCTTCAGGCATTTTTAGGGGAGCTACATCTTTGAGAAATATGATTGCCCCCAATGTATTATATCCACCAGTGAGGCAGTGAGATATAGTGTATGTAATAAAGGAATGTAAAGTTTTGCAGTTTTGTTCGATACAAACTTCATGATCCTACACCATATGAACCTTTACTTATTGCAACACCAAGAATGTAGCTTACTTGTTACAGTATCCCTGCGGCCTACAGTATGTGGGCTGTACTACAAGGGCCTTACATGTTCGATTGGAAGAGCTTATAGGGCATCTCAAATGCGGGTTTAGAGGAAAACATTTTTGGCCATAGACAAATACAGTCCTAACGGGAAGGGAGCTAACATACGACATGATATATCCCGATCTGAGAGTAAATAGATTTATAATCTTAGGTGTTTTGCACCTTCTGGTCTCAATATTGAGTGGGACATTAACTGTTTTATTACAGTTAATGGATGATTTATGTTCTTTCCACTTTTTTTGGTTTTGTTTTAGTTTGGTAAATATATTTCAATTAATAATTTTCCTCCTCCCTCCATTTTATTCCATTTTATTCACTCTCTTCCCTTCTTTTTTCTCATGTTTTTTTTTATAGAATTGTCATTTGTGTGGCATACTTTTAAAGAGAATAATTTTAAATATATTTTCTCCCTTAGGGGGGATTTCTATGTTTTAAAATTGAATTATCCTTTCTATGTAAAGAAGGCTGTTGGTGTTATATGTATAGTAACTTTATATTTTCTAATAACGTTTCTTTATCATGGTGTTTAGAATTATCATATGAATTTACATTTTATTTATATTTTTTACCTGAATCCATTTGTATTTTATAATGTAATTTTTATGTGATGGTATTTTATAATGGATTAGTGATTTGGTGGCACATACCTAGGTAGGGATACATACAGAGGATTGTTTTTTTAGGTAATTTGTGTTCAATTTTTTGTATGGATTATAATACCTTTTTTGAATCTTTTGTATTCTGTCAGTAATGCACTAGATGGCGCATTGGTGATACCTCACTGTGTTTCACACATTATAGAGTGAAGGGCAAAGTCTCACCTAATGCCAGCTGGTCTAATTATTTGAGTCTATTTGTGCTCGTCCATATACAGTATACAGTTGTGCTCATAAGTTCACATACCCTGGCAGAATTTATGATTTTTTGGCCAATTTTCTGAGAATATAAATGATAACAAAATCATTTTTTCACTCATAACTATTGTTTGGCTGATGCCATTTATTATCAATCAGCTGTATTTACTCTTTTTAAATCATAATAGCAACAGAAACTACCCAAATGACCCTAATCAAAAGTTTACATACCCTGGTGATTTTGGCCTGATAACATGCACACAAGTTGACACAAAGGGGTTTGAATGGCTAATAAAGGTAACCATCTCACCTGTGATCTGTTTCCTTCTAATTAGGGTGTGTGTATAAAAGGACAAAGAGTTTCTGGACTCCTGACAGAGCCTTACATCTTTCATCCAGTGCTGCACTGTCATTTCTGGATTCTGAGTCATGGGGAAAGCAAAATAATTGTCAAAGGATCTGCGGAAAAAGGTAGTTGAACTGTATAAAACAGGAAAGGGATATAAAAAGATATCCAAGGAATTGAGAATGCTATACAGCAGTGTTCAAACTCTAATCAAGTGGAAAATGAGGGGCTCTGTTGAACCCAAACCACAGTCAGGTAGAACAACTAAAATTTCAGCCACAACTGCCAGGAAAATTGTTCGGGATGCAAAGAAAAACCCACAAATAACTTCAGGTAAAATACAGGACTCTCTGAAAACATTTGGTGAGACTGTTTCAAGATGCACAATAAGGAGGCACTTGAAGAAAGATGGGCTGCATGGTCGAGTCTGCAGAAGAAAACCATTACTACACAAATGCCACAAAGTAAACAGCACAGAGACAAGCCTTCTGGCACAAAGGCATTTGGAGTGATGAGACTAAAATCAAACTTTTTGGCCACAACCATAAATGCTACATTTGGAGAGGAGTCAACAAGGCCTATGATGAAAGGTACAGAGGTGGATCGCTGATGTTTTGGGGATGTGTGAGCTACAAAGGCACAGTCAATTTGGTCAAAATTGTTGGCAAGATGAATGCAGTATGCTATCAAAAAATAGGAGGAACAACTGCATTCTTCAGCCTGGAAGATGTGACGTGCTTGGACATTCCAACATGACAATGATCCAAAACATGGACAAGAAATCATAAATTCTGCCAGGGTAAACTTATGAGCACAACTGCATATATATATATATATATATATATATATATATATATATATATAGGCCCGGATTCACAAAGCACTTACGCCAACGTAAGTACAAATGTGCGCCGTCGTATCTATGCGCCGACCCACAAAGCAAGATACGTCGAAAAATAGGCTTCAGCCGCCCGACGTAACTTTCCTATGCCGGCGTATAGTGGGCGCATATTTACGCTGGACGCATGTGGCACTCCCATTGATTTTCGATGCAAATGAGGCAAATACGGCGATTTACGAACGTACTTGCGCCCGGCGCATAATATACGCGATTTGCGTAAGTCGTACATCCGGCGTAAAGTTATTCCCCATATAGGAGGCGCAACTCATGCAAAGGTATGGACCAGGGAACGAATGCCGTTGAATTACGTAAATTAAATTACGTAGTTTACATTGTACATGAATAGGGCTGGGCGTAGGTTACGTTCATGTCGTAGGCAGTGAGTTGACGTATCTTGGGCAGTTGTTTCGATGTGATTGTGAGCATGCGCAGTTCGTTTTTTTAGTACTTGTGCGACGCTCAGCCCATCATTTGCATGGGGTCACGCTTCATTTAAATGTATCACGCCCACTTCCAGCCCACTTCCACCTACTTTGACTTAGGCCGGCTTACGCCTATGAATTTACGTTACGCCAGTGCAACGTTGGGAGCATTTGCTTTGTGAATTCCATGCTTCCCTCTCCATGCTGCGCCAGCGTAGCGTAAAAGACATATGCTACGGCGGCATATATATGCGCCGATGTATGTGAATCTGGGCCACAGTGTGTGTATGGTGGCGATGTGTGTTCTGTGCACCTGATGATGTCATGTAAGACGAAACGCGTAAGTTTGAGCCAGTAATACATGCTACCACACATTCGTAAACCACCACAGCCATCTTGGATTCTGGTATTAGGAATTCCTTTGCACACACTGAATGCTGGCTTGCTTCTTGTCAAATGTAAATGCATATACTAAATAAATTCCTTTGGATTATAAGATTTTTCACTATAGCCAGACTTTCTTTTCTTCCATGCTGGATTATTGCTAGAGCAAAGTGACCATATGGTGTGGAATATATCAAGTGCTGTTTGACCACTCCTGATTGAGGGTCAATCCTATCTGGTGATCCTCCCACCTGTTGCACTAGGCTGGCGTGCAGTTCTGTCTTCTTTACAATACATAGGCTTCTGGGACCCATGTGTATCTCTTCACTCTTCTCAGGATCACCCATCTCCTCAGCTCTTCATTGGCACTGATTCTTAATTCGTTTATATAATTCATTCATTTATTTTTATGATTTTTAAATTTGTTTTACACATATACTTTGATTGTGGTGGAGTAGGTAACTTTTATTTTATTTTGTATTTTAAAATATTGTATTTATTACTTTTAGAAGTATTATTATAGAGTGATTGTTAGAGTGTCAAGATAGAGTCTATGGAGGTATGTCAATACATAAAGTGGCATTTACAACAAAACAATCTTTAATGGGAACAACATTTGCTAAAGATTGTTCATACATGACAAAAAGTTTACTTCCATAGACTTTTCTAGCAACCTAAGTTTATTTTGAGCACCTCTTTATTAAGGTTTTTTTCTGAATTTGCCATCTTCGGCAACCTTGATTGGCCAGCTTGGAATAAGGTAACTCCTACAAGCAGAGCTTTTTTTCTCAGAAAATAGGTACAGGAACTCAACCACGACCTGTTCAGATTTCACAAACAGTAGAAGGGTCTTAAAGGGGCATTAAATACCAGAATTGCATTACATACAGAGTGCAGAGTTCAGGGGGTTACAAAGCTGTCACTTGTAAACACAGAAACCCGACTTCTGTGTTTACAAGTGATTGTGGTGAGCAGGCACCAAAGGGTCTGAGCCAAAGGTGGTGGAACTGAGTTCCCCCAAGTTCCCCCAGAAAAAAAGCCCTGCCTACAAGTGCATGTAAGGCCGCGTACACATGATCGGTCCAACCCGATGAGAATGGTCCGACGGACCGTTTATTATCGGGTCACCGCTGAAGTGGCCTGATGGTCTGATGTGCGTACACACTATCAGTTCAAAAACCGATCGTGTCAGAACGGTGACGTAAAACACAACGACGTGCTGAAAAAACGAAGTTCAATGCTTCCAAGCATGTGTCAACTTGATTCTGAGCATGCGTGGGTTTTTGAACCGATGCTTTTGCGTACTAACCATCGGTTTGGACCGTTGGTCGGGCGTCCATCAGTCCGATTTTAAAGCAAGTTTTCAAAGTGGTGGTGTGTTCATCACGCAACGCGTCAGGAGGAGAGCCTGTGGTGACGTCATCTCCGCTCACGGCCGAGAGCGGAGATATCCATGTGTTTACATACACAGAAGTTTTTTTAAATGTAAGTGTATGTTATCTTTTAATAAACCTCTTTTACCACGGAATTACACTATGGGGTGTTATTTGTTTCCCTTCACACATTATCGTTGGATCCCGGGACACATTTGAGAGCTGCTCTGGGAGATCTACATGAAGGAGGAAACATTTATGTTGGGCGATTCACAGCGGATTGAGCCAGAGACACCAGCCAGTGTTTTGACTACCAAGGCTTATCAATAGCCTCTTGAGGTGGGGGGCTTGCATTTACCTTTCACTGAGGCTTTGCACAGCTGCACTGGTTCTGTCGTGTGGTAGATTGCAGGCACTATTGATTGCACCTTTTGGATATACTTTAGCACTTTTTACAATGGATTGATTGAAAGCACACTTTTGAACTTTTGGACTTTATTCCACTTTCTCCAGCATCTTTGCTTTGGACTGATTGAAAGCACATTTGCACTTTTTTGGACTCTTATCAGTTTTTATCACATCAAGTGTCTTATAGATTTTATTGCTGTTATATTTTTTTCACATTGTTTTTTATTATTTTTATTATTAATTATAGATCTCATTATTGGAGTATTAGCACTCTTAATTTTTTGACATTATCACTTTTATTTCTTATTTATTATATTGCAAGCGCTACCAAAACCCCTTTTACCTAATGCCTCGTACACACGATCACTTTTTGTAATGAAAAAAAATGTCATTTTCCTTCATGAAAAAAAAACGAAATTTTTCAAACTTCATTTTCAAAAATGACGTTGTGTACACACCATCATTTTTGGAAAATGATGAACAAAACCACGGCACTCTAAAGGGGAAGTTCTATTTGCCTTGAGGCTGCTTTTAGCTGGTTACTTGTTAGTAAAAGACGATTCCGGCTTTTTTGTCTGTTACAGCGCGATGAATGTGCTTATTCCATTATGAATGGTAGTTTTACCTCCCGTCTCCTAACTTGCTTCTGGGCATGTGCGGGTTTTTGCCCACACACCATCATTTTTTATGACACAAAAAATGACATTTTTAAAAATGACATAAAAAATTCGAGCATGTTCGAATTTTTTTTTGGTAGTTTTTCAGAAGACATAAAATGACATTTTGCCCACACACGATCATTTTAAATGACATTTTTCATCACAAAAAGTGATCGTGTGTACGGGGCATAATGCCGCGTACACACGGTCGTTTTTTGCGATGAAAAAAAAAACGACGTGTTCTGTGAAGTAAAAAACGACGTTTTTGAAACGTCACTTTTCAAAGACAATTTTGCATACACACCATCGTTTTTTCACAAAAAGCGAGGTTACGTTCACCACTCTTTTCCATTGAAGCTCGCTTCATAACTAGCTTCTGGGCATGCGCGGGTTGAAAAACGTCGTTTTGAACGACGTTTCTGCTACACACGGTGACTTTTTGTGAAACAAAAAACGACGTTTTGAAAAACGACACAAAAAATTCAAGCATGTTGGAATTTTTTTTTGGTCGTTTTTTTTAAGACAAAAAACGACGTTTTGCCCACACACGATCAATTTAAATGACGTTTTAAAAAACGTCGTTTTTTTTCATCGCAAAAAACGACCGTGTGTACGCGGCAGTTTATTCATTTTGGTACTAAAGCATGCCAAGAGCTGTGCTTGTAAAATATTTTACTGCAGAAAAGACATAATGGGGTAGATTTACTAAAGCTGGTGCATACAGAAATTGGCACAGCTGTGGATAGTAGCCAATCATCTTCTAACCTTGTTTAGCTTTGCCAATAAAACCTAGAATTTGATTGGTTACTATGCACACCTGCAACAGATTCTATGTCTGTTCTGCCGAAAAAAACTTCCTGCTCACAATTTTTTTTATTTATCAAGAAGTGTATCTTTAAGTGCTTTAAAACAGTGAATGCTGTATAGTAGAAACTGGAACCAGGAAAATGAAATTAATTGACCGTTCTTCTGAAGTTCAAAATGTGGAATTTCATGCAGCAAATGTCATATGGAGGGAACATTAAAATGTATTGTCTTTTTGTCTAGCCTAAAAATAATGATAGAAATGTGGATACAAATCAAAGAGTTCCATTCTCTGAAGTCTGTATTCAATTTATTGATCTTTTCACTTTAACAAATGGGATAAATCTGGAAGCCAGAAAACTTGTAAAAAACTAAAATATTTGCCAAAGGACACTGGGTCATTATTATTGTCACTGTGATAGAGCAGAGGCAGTAAAGAACTAGCAAGTTTTGTACACAGACACATAAATAAACAGGAGTTTACCTATAACAACTTGATTACAAATAATATTTTTTTAGCAAGGAACATACATTTTATTAATAATTCTACTACCAAAATGAGTGTATTCTGTAAATTGCCTCCAGCATTGCTCCTATTTCTTCTTGCCAGAGGTTGACATTTTGCTGAAGCCCAGAGCCCCAGCAGTAAATCATAAAGCAGAACTGATCAAACTCATCAATTTAACAGTTACATTCCTGGAATGTTGGGATTGCTAACTGTCACATTTGCTTGTGTCCATAAACAAACTATCAAATGGCTAGTGCCATTACTGATCACATGTGCAACACTACGGCAATTTCAGATCAAACAGAAGCAGCTTCCTTAGCTGTAAAGGATAGGAAGGTTTAATTCTGGTTTAAGGCTGTCAGCAGATCGGCCTCTACAAATTAGGCAAGGTGCCTAAAAACGGAGAGCAACTGAGCAGAGCAGAGTGAGACAGTGTATTACTGGATTTAAAAAAGTATAGTCACTTATTTTTAATCTCTTACACAGCTGGACCTGCAAAAGGAGCCAGCCTGAAGTGATCTAGCAGGATTCAATTTTACATTTTCTGTCTAAGGTTCCAATTTAGTACAGGTAATGCAATACCAGCTTAAAGCTTCAGCCTGTCTTCAATTTGTACAGACAGCTGTAAGTAAACACCTGTACTCCTGGTGCAGAAATGTATACACCTGTACTAGGTTTAATGACGCTCTGAGACCTTGTACATGAGCCATTCATAAAACACAGAAGGCTTAGAATCTTTTTCAGGTTTGTTTATTTATTTATTCACATTCGCACTGTGATTGGCCGGGCAATCTTCTGGGACCTGTGACGTGTCCCAGAAGATTGCAGGGACGGAGAGGGGAGAGTTAAACTTCCTTCCAGCACCACAGAGCCCCGGGAGGAAGTGGGAGATGGATGCCTCTAAAAAGAGGGTATCCGCTCTCCCCCCCAAAAAAATCACATGCCAAATGTGGCATGTCAGGGGTCACCATCACTTAAAGCGGAAGTTCCATTTTTGGGTGGAACTCCACTTTAAAGGTGTTAAATGGGAGTGGAGGGGAAAATAAACACTGGAGGAAATTTACTAAAAAGTGGTGCACACAGGATCTAGTGCATCTGTGCAAAGCAACCAATCAGCTTTTAAAGGGGTTGTAAAGGTTCGTTTTTTATTTTCTAAATAGGTTTCTTTAAGCTAGTGCATTGTTGGTTCACTTACCTTTTCCTTTAATTTCCCTTCTAAATGTTTTTTTTCTTTGTCTGAATTTCTCACTTCCTGTTCCTCCTCAGTAAGCTTGCCCCCATTATTCGAGCCGTTCTGTCAGCATGCTCTCCCCTCCCTTGGGACTATATCCCTGCGGGGAGACGCTGGCGGAGGCCCAGCTAAGTCAAAGCAGAGGCTGTCCCAGGCAGAACGCAGCACTGAGGTAGACCTCCCCTTGCAGCTCCCCCTGGGAGCACAGCACTACGCAACACTATAGCAGAATTTCCTACCACAAATAAACCAGTGCTGGAGATATGCTGATGACTTTGCAGAGCTCCATTATTTCTGAAATGGCAAATATGATACAGCACTTTTCTTCTGAAATATATTATATGGGGAATAGAGTGAAACTAAAATGGTGGAAATCACATCCTCATTTAGTGACATGGTGGATGCCCAGGGAAAATAAGCGAAAGTCATTGACTGGCAGATTTGGAAGAACGTTCCAGAAGGAACAACGTCAAAATCACAGGAATTCCAGAATCCATTCCACAATCTGACCTAAGAGCTTATTTCATGCAAATGTTAATGTCATTTATCCCTGATGCCCCCTGGGAGAGGTGATAATAGACTGCATTCATCGCCTGCCAAAGCCATCACATTTACCAGATATCCCCCCCCCCCCCCCGGGACACTATAGCCTGCATCCATTTCTTCCATATAAAGGAAAAATTCATTAAAGCTGCAAGGAATACTGTAGAATACCCTCAACAATTTTCCAACTTCTCTTTATTTAATAATCTTTCAAAATATACGATGCAACAAGATAGATACCTTGCGACAATCACTAAACCTCTTCGCAACCATCAGATCCCATACAAATGGGGTCACCCAGTGAAGCTGATAGTCATAAAAGGCAACAGTTCCTTCATAATTTGATCACTGGATGAA
Source organism: Rana kukunoris (assembly GCA_029574335.1). NCBI lineage: Eukaryota > Metazoa > Chordata > Amphibia > Anura > Ranidae > Rana > Rana kukunoris. Next base: position 282,668,333 of record CM056053.1, on the reverse strand, counting down.
GGCCTGACACTCCTCAGGCAATGGAACATCCTGGAACCACGGGAGCAACATTCAGATCTCCCACAACATCACAACTGCAACGTTAACTGGGAAGACCTGAACACTCCAGATGACATGACCACCTGAACAACCACAGCCGCTTTAAGCCACATACCTATCTCTGGATTGCTGACCTGAGATTAGCTTGATTGTTACTGAACCCCAATTATTTAACGTGGTAGTAACCGCTCAAGCAGAGTTCTGCTAGTTTCAAAACGTTCTGTTATAGAGCCACGACTCTTTCTTTTACACTCTTGAACACTTTACTGTTAGAATTTTTTTTCTTTCTGTTTTCTTTAAGTTAAGTCTATACACTGGCTCATCACCACAATGAGTAAACAATGGAGACACATAGAACAAACTTTCGTACCCAAAGGGGATCTAGACTCATTACTTCTAGCAAATGGGTTCCCCCATGTCAACTATCAAACAAAACACAGAGCAATAACAAAAACCCTCAGGACATGGAAGTTCTTTGTCTAAAATATTAATGTCAAAACCTTAGACACATGTATCCCTATAAAACTGGAAATGTTCCAATTACTACTCCCGGAAATTTCACAGAATCACTGGTCCTCCCTCAAACACAAACCAATGTCTACTGTGCTTGCAGCTGGCAAACCTATTCCTTACCATTTGCTGCAAACCAAACATAATTTACCCCCACAAAGTCTCTTTACTTATAGGCAACTGGCCTTATACCTAGACAAAATACCCATCTCGATCATTCATCTACCAGGGAAAGTGTGGGCCTACTTACCTTTTAGTTTTAATGAATCCCAGGGTATCTCATTACTCAATAGCTACCTACCCTATAAGGGTACATTTGGTAAAGACTCGGCAACACTCAGATTGGAAAGAGACACAAAAGAATCCTTCTCTGAGATACAATGGCAACAAGCCATCCACCATAACCAAACAGCCTTCAAAAGCGTTAGCTACTAGGAGTTATCTCAAAAACTCTGCCTTAGATGGTATCTAACCCCCTGTCCAAATGCACAAATTTGCAAATCTGGACGACAATAAATGCTGGCTAGGCAGTTTGCAAAGAAGGCTCACATTTTATGGGAATGTACACATATTTTCACATTTTGGGAAAAAGTTTTTATATGCATACATGGGGACAGGGTGCTCTGGGGTGGGGGGCTGCAGTGCGCCCCCGGCCCCAGAGCACCTGACCCCCCCATGTTGAGGGCATGCTGCCCGGTACGGCTCAGGAGGGGGGGGGCGCTCGCTCGCCCCCCACTCCCCTCCTGACCGGCCGGCCGGCGTGCTTTGGATACGGGTCTGGTATGGATTGTGGGGGGACCCCCACGCCGTTTTTTCGGCGTAGGGGGGGTCTCCTTACAACCCATACCAGACCTAAGGGCCTGTTATGCTCCTGAGGGGGGAACCCATGCCGGATTTTTATTTAAAATCCGGCGGGGACTTCCTTCTCAGGATTCATAACAAACTCCGCCCACGTGTAGAATTGGCGGGAATCCGCGTCGGATCCCCGTCGCTTCTATGACGCACTCGCTGGAATGTGCTTTTACTATTCCAGCGAGTGCGAGATGTCGGCAGCCTGTCGCCGAGAATCAGCGCGATGCTGTCGTGCTATAAACACATTCTCGGCGGCAGGCACTGTATCTGAATTTTCCGGTATACTAACTAAACCATCTTTACTGCTGATGATCCTCAGCTTAGGCATCACCTCACCTCCTTCCCTTCCCACCTCAGGAGCATAGCTCTACACATTCTTTTTTCCATGACAGGCTAATGATCATGCGAAAATAGAGACACTCTATTATCCCAAACATAACTGATGTAAAAGCACATCTCAACATGATTAAGGAATATGAACATAACATACCTTAAGAAATGTAGACTTTCATGGGAACCGTGTGAACACAAAAACAATGCCACCTCCAGCTGCATTTATTTATTCTTCTTTACAACAAAAACCTTACTTCCTCAGTGAACATCTGCTTTAATGAATAATAATATATATCTTGGAGCACCATTGTGTCTTTAAACATTTGTAATGTTGTGTTATCAATTTATTATACAACTCAAGCTACTGTAATATGGACTTTCAATATTTGTCAAACTTTGAAAATTTTATAAAAAAAATGAGACCCCTAAAAAAAAAAAAAAAAAAAAAAAAAAAGATTCTGTGGATATTATGAACAAAAAGTGAACATAACAACATAAGCAGATAGAGAAAGTTAGAACAATTGTAACAGGGAAGAAATTTTATCACAATGATCCTGGCCCACATGTTTCAATGTGTCATTGAAATTAAGAGAAAGAGAGGAACTGAGTACAAAGCGCACAGGAAACTACTCCACCCCTATCCTATGTGATTCCAGTGAAGACTTCTATGTGCTTTTTACGTATGACAAACTAGTAGGGACACTAGAACAACACATGCTCTTTCCTGCTTTTGTGGCATAAAGACTAAAATAGCTAGTTAAAAAAAAAAAATTATCATCTCTTTCTTTGGGTGTATTTCACACAAACGTATATAAGGAACTCATTCTAAAAATATGAATACAGCAGCTGGTTATAGATTTGTATAACCAGTTTGAAGAAGTGTTCAATATGAGGGTGTTGAGAGAGATACTGTAAGTAAATATAACACGCTGTCATGTACCCCTAGTCATAATCCTTCTCTGACTGTACATATAGGTTTAAGACCCTTGTATACAGGCTTTAGGCTCAGAAGCAAGTCAAATACAGTAGCTTTTTTGTTACATTGACTTGCAATTAAGTTTCTTTGCCCTGCTTTTGCCTCATTTAGAGGTGTTTATTATTAGCTTATTAGTTACTTAAGACTGCTTTTGAGTTGCTGCAAGAAAAGGGAGTTCTTGATTTCTCTATATAGATCTATCTTTAGTGAGATCTCATTTAGTATATTGTGTCCAGTTCTGGAGACCTCACTTACACAAAAGATATTGATAAGATAGAATGAGTCCAGAGATGGGAAGCAAAATTGGTGAATGGTCTTAGGCCGCGTACACACAATCAAATCTGTCTGCTGAAAACAGTCGGCCAGACCGTCTCAGCAGACAGATTCGATCGAGTGTACGGGCGAGCAGACGGATTTGGCCAGCCGACAGATTTTAACCACTTCCCTACGGCCGTACGACTATATGCGGCCGCAGGGTAGTTCTAAATCTCCGGGATGCCGTGTTTTCACGGCAGCCCCTTTCCTCGTTCCCAGCGCGCGCTCCAGAGCGCGCAGCGGGGAACTTGTGTACTGGCCGTGTCCCTTGGACACAGCCAATCACAGATCGCCGCGAACGGCCAATCAGAGTGGCCGTTTGCGATGCGATCTGATGGGCCAATGAGAGATGATCTCATATGTAAACATATGAGATCATCTCTCATTGCCGGCTCTCACAATGACAGCGTCCTGTCATAGATAGAGCATACCGATCTGTGTTCCTAGTACATAGGGACACAGATCGGTCACCCCCCCCTCCCCCCACAGTCAGAACACAATGCAGGAAACACATTAACCCCTTCCTCACCCCTTCCCTGCCAGTCACATTTATACAGTAATTAGTGCATATTTATAGCACTGATTGCAGTATAAATGTGAATGGTGCCAAAAATGTTTAAAAAGTGTCCGATGTGTCCGCCATAATGTTGCAGTCGCAATAAAAATCGCAGATCGCCGCCATTACTAGTAAAAAAAATAATAATAAAAAATAACAATTCTGTCCCTTATTTTGTAGGCGCTATAACTTTTGCGCAAACCAGTCGCTTATTGCGATTTTTTTTTTTTTTTTTCATATCCTTTATTTTTGTTTTTATATCCAAGGGAACAAAAGAGAAATATTCAAAAAGAACACAACAATATCCAAGTAAAGATAAGTACAAAGAACCTAGTCACCTTCATATTGCCTCGCAGGGCTAGATGACACCCACATGAGCCAAGACACGAAGAAATTATGAACAATACAAGTAACACTAAACCTTCAACTCATATATTTCTCTCTTCCCCTTTACTAATACACCGGTCCGCTTAGTCTGTCCTGTTCATGGCTCTGGGCCCTGCCTTGACTCCTATTCTTCACTCCATTTCCTAAATCTCTTTACTCCCCCTTCTTTATATACCCCACCCATCCCTCCACCCCCCCCCCAAAGAGAAAGAAAAAAAAAAAAAAAGGGCCTAGTTATAAATAAATAAAGTAATAAAAAAGGTTCCCTCCTCTTCTGTGTGACCCACGATGGAGGCAGCATTTCATCTCATTGCTACAGTTCATAGTGACACATCTCGCCCGGGGGGACCCCTCACCCTTCTCTTTCTTCGTTGAACAATCTTTTCCCTTCTTCAGAGAGAACAAATAAATTCCACCCTGACCATGTCTCGATATACTGTTCCCTTTTATTTCGGGCTGAGAGAACCAAATCTTCTATAGCTCCTATCTCCCGGACTCTATTAAGCCAGCTCACTATGGAGGGTGTTCTAGTATCTCTCCAATTTAAGGTAATTCCACTTTTAGCAGCATTAATCAGATGACATAGTACTGATTTTTTATAAATTGACACTGGGATCTGTGAACAATGGAGCAAGAAAAATGCTGGATCGTCTGGTATATGGAACTCTGTAAGTTTTTGGGAGATTCGCTGAACCTCCGACCAATATTGTCTTATTTTCCCACAGGACCAGAATATATGCAGCAGAGTTCCTTGCTCCAGTCCACATCTCCAACAACTTTCTGAATTTTCTATAGAGAATTTATGCATCTTTACTGGGGTGTAGTACCATTGAATAAGAATTTTGTAATTGAGTTCCTGGATTCGCGTACAGACCGAGGAGTTCAGTGCTAAAAAAGTTATGCGTTTACGTTGAATTGGCGTAAAAGTCCTCCCCAGGTCTCTTTCCCATTTACTAATTCCTGGCATCACAAAATCCCTCTGAGGGGAATTTAGCAAACCGTACATCTTAGAGACCACTCGTAGTAATGATCCCTCCTCATCGCAATAAACCTCAAATTTTGTTAACTGACGCCGGAAATCAAGCGGTTGTCCCAGTGACTTCAGAAAGTGGTTTACCTGAAACGCTTGCCATAAACCTAGTTCAAAGGTTCCCCCTGGTTTCATTAGTGACTCAATAGATGGCCATACTTCTGTTTGCAAAAAACTTGAAACCTGCACGTTGCCCTTCCTTTTTAAGTTATTGAATGTTCCTCCTTTTAATCCTGGCACAAAACCAGGGTTTCCTACAATCGGGAATAAGGGCGAATAACCTGTTGAAAACTGTGGATTTCGGCAGACTTTAGCCGCCGTTGACAATGTTGGGCCAATTATGGGATGTTTCCTCAGCGTACTTGGTAGTAAATTGTAACACCACGGGGCTCTACGTAATGGTACCGGGCTGATCTGTTGCTCCATATCCACCCATCGTTTGTAGTTCCTATGCCTACACCAGTCTACCAATCTCGTCAGGTGAGCTGCTTGATAATATTTCGCGATATCTGGAACTGCCATCCCCCCAAAGCACTTGGGTAACATAATCAATTCTTTTTTAATTCTTGGTCTTTTCCCTGCCCATATGAATTTCATCAAAAGGGTACTCATTTGTCGTAAGAAATCTGCTGGAATGGCTATCGGCAGGGCTTGGAATAAAAATAAAATTTTCGGTAAAATACTCATTTTAACTATGTTGTTTCGACCAAACCACGAATGAAATCCATGTTGCCACTTATCCAGCAGGATTCTTACAGAGTTATAAAGTGGTATGAAATTAATTTTAAAAACATCCTTTAAATTTGAAGGAATTAGTGTACCCAAGTACTTCAGCACAGTCTTCCACTTAAATCTAAAGTTTGATTGTATTATCTTACAATTCTGGGGTGGCATTGCCACACTCATTGCTTCGGATTTAGCATGATTTATTTTTAGATTCGACAGCTCACCAAATCTTTTAATCTCTTTCACCAGATTGGGCAGTGACACATGTGGGTTAGGCATAGAAAATAACAAATCATCAGCGTAAGCTGATACTTTATGTATCTGTTCCCCTATTTGTACTCCCAATATATCCGGGTTTTGACGGACTCTGTTTAATAGGGGTTCCAAGTAAAGTGCAAACAATAAGGGTGAGAGGGGGCATCCCTGCCGCGTGCCATTTGTAATCTTGAAGGGTTTGGAGAATACTCCATTAACTCTTACTGCGGCATGTGGGACTGTATAGACGCTCCTGATCCAGCCGATCATTCGTTCTCCCAGACCCACATGGCGCAGCACTGAAAAGAGAAAACACCAGCTTACTCTGTCAAATGCTTTCTCTGCATCAGTATTTAAAAATACGCAAGGAATGTCTCTATCATTTACATAGTGAACCAGGTTAAGGACTTTTATAGTATTATCTCTTGCCTCTCGTGACGGGATAAAACCCACTTGATCTCTATCTATCAACTCAGGGAGCCATTCTTGGAGCCGTTTAGCCAATATTTTCGTAAAAAGTTTTAGATCGATGTTTAATAATGAGATCGGCCTGTAACTACCGCATTCCGCCGGATCCTTGCCCTCTTTTGGAATAACTGTAATGTGGGCTAACAGCGCATCCAGCGGGAATGCCGCAGTCTGCCCCATTGCATTAAAAACTTTTACTATCTGATTCCCTAGTATTTCAACATATTCTTTATAATATCTTAATGTGTATCCATCAGGGCCTGGAGCTTTCCCAGCCTTCATAGTTTTTAATGCTTCATTTAATTCCTCTATCGAAATAGGGGTTTCTAGACTATTTCGAACTAGGGATGATACCCTTGTTAGGTCTGCCAAAGAAAGGTATTCCTCTATTTTTGACGAGTCTTCCGATGTTTGTCCCAGATTGTATAGGGTGGAATAGTATTTACCAAATTCCTCTGCTATTTCTTTTGGCTTTCGTTTTAGTTGTCCCTCCTCTCCCTTAATTTGCGGGATATAGGTTGAAAGATTTTTTTCCTTCAGCTTTCCGGCCAGCACCTTACTACATTTGTCTCCTAGTTCATAGTTTATTTTCCTCCCCCGTTGAATTATTGCTTTAGCTTTATAACGTAAGATTTCTGTAATCTGCCTTCTCAGCTGTCCCAACTCTCTTCCTATATGAGGTTCTTGTGTCCTTTTATGTTGGAGTTCCAGTGCCAAAATTTCCTCCAGTAGTTTTTTAACCTGTTGTTCTCATTTTTTTTTAGGAAAGATCCATGTTTAATCAGGATTCCCCTGATTACGGTCTTATGCGCCTCCCACACCATTCCCGGGTCGCTCCCAGGTGTGTCGTTCACCTGAAAGTAGGCCCTAATCTCTCGAGCCACATCTTCCCTAACTTCAGGGTTCTGTAATAAATTCTCGTTTAAACGCCACTTTTTTTCCTGAGCGAGCATAGTGTTGGTCAGTGAGAGGCGCAGGCTGACCGGAGAATGATCTGACCATGTTATGCTTCCAATGGATACTTCCGTCACAGAAGATATTAGATAATGGGGGATCAGAAACAGGTCTATGCGAGAGTATACCTGATGTGGGTTGGAGAAGAAGGTGTAATCCCTTTCCTCTCCATGTACTGTCCTCCATGCATCGACTAAATGGGCATCATGCAATTTCCGCAGTGCGCCTCTTCTAACCCCCTCTGGAATTGATGAAGTACCTGTTGAGGTATCAATTTTTGGATTCAGGGAGATATTAAAATCCCCCCCCAGAATTAGCCTACCCTCCGCAAAATCCAACAACTCCTTGAGAGCTTTCCCCAAAAATACATCTTGATGTACACTTGGGGAGTACATCGTGGCCAGCGTCACTTTAATTCCTCCAATACTACCTTTAAGAAAGAGGAATCTACCTTTTGGGTCTAAACATTTATTCTCTAATATCCAAGGGATTCTGTTAGAAATCAAAATTGATACCCCTTTGGATTTTGCTTCCTGATTTCCTGCGTGGTATACGCATGGGAAGAATCTATTCTGAAGGAGTGGGAGTCCCCCCGTCCTGAAATGCGTCTCCTGTATATAAGCTATATCTGTCCCCGAACGCCGTAGATCATTCAGCAATATCCTTCTTTTTTCTGGGATATTTAGTCCCTTAGCGTTCAGTGAGGTTATTTTTATTCCCTCCATCATGCGACACAGAGAAGAGAGAGAAAAAAACAAAAAAAAAAAAAAACCCTACTATCCCTTACCCTACCCTATCCCTCCCGCCTCCCCGAGTTCTACTCGCCTCCCCTTCCCCCCTAAGTACCCCAAAGGGAAGTCACCCACCTTTCACCCCCCTCCCCTATGGTTCAGTGGGTGTAATCCTAATTTAGGGGCCGGGTCTGACAAGTCTGAGGTTCCATTCTGTCCACCTCCCCCCACCCTCCGACTATTTTACCTTCCGCCTCAAATATTATTACTTCATAACATTCTGAGCCATCCATCTGTTCTTCTTATTCTCCTAGACCCTATTTTGGCCTAATTTCTCCAGGCAATAAAATCATAAATGGGGAAATCCTGAGAAACAGGGAAATTTAAACCAATATCTTCCCATGTATCCATAGACATATATATACCTGTCCATTCCTTTCCTTTCTTCCTTCCCCTTCCTCTCCCTTCCCCTTCTCCTCCTTCCCCTCTATAAATATGCTACCTCCTCTTCCCTCCTCCCTCTACCCCCTCTTTATTTATCACTTCCCCGGCCCCACCCCTCTATATATCCTTATATGCCCGTCCCACATTCCGCCTACTGGTAAGGTTATTACATTACATTTATTTTTATTCTCCTCTCAGCTCCCTTTCCTCTTCTCTTCCTCTACCAGCCAGTGGTCTATATACAGTTTATATACAGTCTATATAGTTTATATATGTAGTCTGTGCCCCTTCCACATACATTTTACCATCCTGCCTATTTACGCTCCGCATTCCCTTAATAACCACTGGGAGAGTCTGTATCTTCATTTCTAGGAGCTTTCAGATCCGGGTGCCCTTATTGCCCCTATTAGCGCCCTATCCCCCCCTTGTCCCCAACACGTGTCCTCTCCCCCTCCCCCCGTCCCCCCACTCTCTGGCCCCTATTTGTTAATCAAACCTTTTTACTCTTACATCGCTCTTTAATGTGATTCTTTAAAAAAAAAAAAAAGGGGGGAGAGGGGGGGGGGCACCCCTCCCCTCCGTGCAATTATTATCTTACTGCTTCTCCAATCTCTTCTACTACTTCTTATTCCTTTCCTATTGGGAGTTGGGCAGTGAGTATTACCTTGTGCTATTGTGAATATTCTGTGCTTTTTTTTTTTTTACCCCCCCACTGTGTCGCAATTAAATCAATTTCCAAACATAAAACCACTAGGTGAATAAATAGTTAAGTAAAAAACAAAACACTCTAAAAAAAAAAAAAAATATATATATAAAAAAAATATATATACACACATTTACAATACAATATTACAGTCTCCTAAGATATTGTGTCATCCATTGTGAAAACTTATTCATAATTGTGAGATCCCATCTCATAGGTGGGATTAATCGTGAACACACAAGTGCGTGCAGACGTGAAAGAGAAAAAAAAAAAAATATATATATATACACACATTTACAATGCAATCTTACAGTATCCTAAAATATTGTGTCATCCATTGTGAAAACTTATTCATAATTGTGAGATCCCATCTCATAGGTGGGATTGATCGTGAACACACAAGTACGTGCAGACGTAAAAAAAAAAAAAAAAAAAAAAAAAAAAGGGAAACCGTGGGTTATACGGGGCTTGTTATCGGGCGGGGGGATCCTGAAGGGGAAGAAGGGAGGGACAAAGTAGCTCGACTAATCGGGGGGGGAGCATGAGGGGATAGACCCTAGGCTACTCCTAAGGCTACCCCCGCCACAGCGTGGTCTAGGATGGTGTAATAGTCCCACACGAGAGGGGGGGGGGTAGGGTAAGTGATCCTGTCCAGCTTAAGATAAAAATAAGAAAAAGCAGTAGAGAAACAAAATAAAAAAAAAAAAAAAACAGGGATCTTACTTCCCCTCCTCCCCCCTTCCTAAAACAAACAAAAAAAGGGAAGAGGAAGTCAAGGAGGGGGTCCCCTTATCCCTGCTGCTCTATTATCTCTGGAGATCCATTGAGTCCTGTCCTATTTTTTAGGGGGGGGGCGGTGCTTTTTGCGCCTCTCGGTACACTGTTCTTTTTCCTGAATTTGGTAATTGCTGCAACCAGTCCGGTACCTCCAGTGTCTCTATCTCCATAAATTTAAACAGGCCAGAGAGATCCGTGTATTGCTGTAGGTGAAATGATTGTGCATTTCTCTTAATTATTACCGATATCGGGTACCCCCATCGATATGTCCCACCTGCTTCTTTTACTTTATCCAATAACGGACGCAACATTGCTCTCCGCTGCAAAGTCGCACGGGAGAGGTCCGGTAGTATTTGTATCCGAGATCCCTGGAATGTGATTTCTCCTGCTTCCCAGGCCCTCCTGCTTATGAGCTCCTTCTGTTTAAAGCGATGGAAGCAGCAAATCACATCCCTGGGTCTGCTCAGATTCACTGATGGAGGGCCTAAGGCTCTATGTAGCCTCTCAAATTCAAGGGGTTGAGAGGAAGATGAATCGACTAGTTGGTAACATATTTCTTCAATAGTCCTCTGTAGTGCCTCTTTCTACACCGTTTCAGGTATCCCCCTGAACCTTAAATTCTTACGCCTATTGCGATCTTCGATCTCCTCCATTTTAAGTTGCATACAGTCTACATGTAAAGTCTGCAACCTCAGAAGTTGTTCCAGGCTTTTAACCCGCTCCTCCACCCTTACCCCAAAAACTTCAACATGGTTTAACTTATCTGACACTTGCTGCACTTCTTCCCGAACAGATTCCCAGTCTCTGCGGTGCATCTCCTCCATCCGTGTCACTAAAGCCTCCATATCAGTCCGTGTGGGTAACGCTTGTATGTCAGCGCGGGTAGGGAGACTCTGAAGCAGGATTCTTAATATTCCTAGCTCCGACTCTTGTCCGCTGTCATTTCCTTCTATCTGTAATAGCTTCAGCGCTCTCTGATCAGCCGGCATCTCCCCCTCTCTTCCCCCTCCTGCTTCGGGGACCAGCATTCCTCGTATCTCTGCGAGACTGCCTCTCACCACCGGATCACGTGATTCTCTGCGCGTCGCCTCCTCCCGAGACTCAGTCTCTCTATTCCGCGATACTGCCGCTCTGGTCTGGGGGGGGAAGTACTGCTGGATCTCGGGCTGGAGTCGGGCTTTGGAGTTTCTCACCTCCCTCTTCATCCCCGGGAGGCCGGTCGTGTCACCGCTGGCCGAAAAAAACGTTTAGCAGGTAATTAGGGTTTGCTTGGTTTGGCTCCTCGATCCTCGATCTACGGGCGGGCACTCTACATCCTTCACTAGTTAGTCGGTGGGTGTGTGGGAGAGGAGCTCTGGAACAAGTGTGTCTCTACTCCTCCATCGTCAGACCAAAAATATGTAGAAGAATACGTATCGCCCTAAACTGAATTTTTTTTTAAATTGGGCTATTTTTTATAGCAACAAGTAAAAAATATTGTATTTTTTTTCAAAATTGTCGTTCTTTTTTGTTTATAGCGCAAAAAATAAAAATCGCAGAGGTGACCAAATACCACCAAAAGAAAGCTCTACTTGTGGGGAAAAAGGGACGCCAATTTTGTTTGGGAGCCATATCGCACGACCGCGCAATTGTCAGTTAAAGCGACGCAGTGCCGCAAGCTGAAATTTCACCTGGTCAGGAAGGGGGTTTACATGCCCAGTAAGGAAGTGGTTAAAGCATGCTTTAAAATCTGTCTGCTGGGAATCCGTCCGCCCGACATGTCTGCTGGTTAGTACGCTAACCAGCAGACATATCTGCTCGCACATGCGTCGAATGGATTTCGACGCATGCGCGGAAGTGTTTTACTTCCTGGTGCGGTGACGTGGCGGCGTCAACGTCACCGCCACGTCACAGACACGTCAGCGCGCTGTCTGCCGGCGGGGATTTTGGTTTGATCGTGTGTACACGATCAAACCAATACATCCCAGCAGACAGATTTGTTCAAATCGGTCTGTCCGACTGATTTGAACAAATCTATTTGCTCGTGTGTACGGGGCCTTCGGGATAAAACATATCAGGAGAGACTTCTGGAACCTAATATTTTCAATCTAGAGAAAAGAAGGGAAAGGAGAATTTTGATTGAAACCTTTAAATACATTAAGGGTGTGAATAAGGTTTAGGAGGACTTAGTGGAAACACTTGCAGTTTGGGGTGGCAGCCACTGTAGCACTTCTTCTAAGGCCTGTCGATCTTTCTGGTCTACCTGAGCCAAAGCAGCCACGTGTGCCTCTCTTGCTTGAACCAGGGCAGTCACTTGAGCATCCATGCTTGCCAGCTGGGTGACCTGTTGTGCAACAGAATTTTCAATATAAAACTAAGAACAAGAACACAGGGACATGATCTCAAACTAACAGGAGGAAAGTTCAAAACTAATCTTAGAAAGTATTTTTTTAACATGCTTAACCCCATGGGTCCTGCTCCTCTTACTGCCATTGGAACATGTCTGCAGGACTGGAGCAGACCCAATGATGTCTATTTACTAGCCAGGAGGCTTAAAACAGGACTTTTGTTTTTAGACAGTGTGGGCCAGATTCTCTAAGAATTCCGGCGGCGTAGCGTAAGCCAGTTACACTACGCCGCCGCATCGTACTAGAGCAAGTGCTTTAATCTCAAAGCACTTGCTCCGTAGGTTTCGTCTGCGTCGCGTAAATCGCCCAGCGTAAACCCGTGCAATTCAAATGGGGTGGCTTGTATTTAAATTAAGCGCGCCCCCGCGTCGAATGAACTGCGCATGCGCCGGCCGGGGAAAAAGCCCAGTGCGCATGCTCCAGCTCACGTCGGAAAGCGTTGTTGAAACCGACGTCAAAACGACGTGAGCGTCATTTATGCAACTCCCTATTCGCGAACAAGTTAGTAAAACGACGTAACCGACGGAAAAAGCCGACGCTGACCCGACGCCATACTTAACATGGCATCCGACGGGACCCGACGGCATCCGACGGTACTTTGTAAGGTTACTCCACATAGAAGCTGGGGTAACCTTACGCGAACGAAAACGACATACGCGACGACGGGGCGGCGTAAAAGCGATCGGGAATTGGCGTACTACCTCATTTGCATATGCAAATACCTAGGCACGCATTGATTATCCACATCCGGTTTTCTGATTTCCTGGCTATCAGCAGTGAAACGCACGCCCGCTTTCGTTCTCTCTCCACATTATACAAGCTCACAGCCTCAGTGCCGGGATACAGGCACTTATTGAATATCTGTCAACTGCATTGGAATCCCTATGGGAAAGGTGTTGGTACCCAAGCTCTATTGACCTTATTTAACATTAGGTCAACATCATCTGGTAAGGAGCCATTCATCCCCACTTGAGGTGTCCCATTGGTGGAGGTGGAACCTATCACATGGATATTTGAGCACGGAGCACTTTACCATTTATTATTATTTATTAATATTATTTATGGTCACAATACGGTTCACTGTATATTGTTTATTATTATTTAATTTATATGCAATTGTACACTATTTCACTGCAGGTGTTTTAATTATTAGTTCATTATTATTTAATTTATATGTAATTGTACACTATTTTACTGCAGGTGTTTTAAGTAGTTTGCAATAGGATTTATGTCTATATTGGGATAGGTTTGGATTACCTCTCTGCAAGCAAAGCAGCATTCCACCAGCTTAACCAGATCATCCTTTGAATTTTTAATCAGTTTGGCTCACTCACCTCTACAATTTAGGAGGTAGAGCTCTCAGAAACCATTCTATTGCAACTCTCTCCACTATTTTGGGCCCTGTGAGTACTTCAGGTTGCAGCCACCATTTGACCAGGATGATTAGGTCATACATTTGGAAGCAAGGCGATCCATCTGCCTTGAAACTCAAGCAGTCAAGTTGAAGTATGCCTTTTAGTAGTGCCACAAGTGCAGCTCAACGGTCCTTAGGCCGGGCCTACCCCTCAGCAGTTCTCTCAAAAGTACATAAGCAGGCCTCCACATCATCTTGAGATGCCATTTTTTTGTGGCTCTTGGTGCCTGGCAGGATGTCAGCAGGGGACTCAGTGGAAACACTTGCAGTCTAGAGTGGCAGCCACTGTAGCATTCTACTAAGGCCTGTCGGTCTTTCTCGGCTGCCTAAGCCAAAGCAGCCACTTGAACCAGAGCAGCCACTTGAGAATTTGGGCTCACCAGCTGGCTGACAGTCTGTTAGTTTCCTGTTGTGCAGCAGCAGTTTTCTGGCTGGTTGCTTGGGCTTGCTGCCCTGTACAGCCAGCATGATATTGATTTCTTGTTGTGCAGCAGCTTTCTGCTCCTGAGCATGGATTTTCTGAAAATTACTTTGGAGCAAGGCCTTTATCAAGTCCTCCATGCTGCAGATTTACAATTACACTGGCAGAGGGAGGTGAATGTCAATGGAATCCTCGTAGTGGAAGATGAGCCACTGTTGGTCAATGGAGGCTTATTAAAACAGTATTGTTGCTCACGAATATTCGCATTGCGAATATTCGTAACGAATATTGCATATTCGAGTATTCGCGAATAAATCGTATATCGCGGTGAATATTCGATATTGCGAATATTCGCATTTTTTCAAATTTATTTTTAAAACAGATCACATCCTAGTGATCTCCATCGACGTCTAAAAGCATTGCTGGTATGATTAGAGACCCTGGGCCGAGTAGCTAAGGCGATCCTTTTATGTTGCTGAATATTCGCAATGCGAATATTCGTATTGCGAATATTCGCGAATACTTTCTCTGCCCTTCTGTGTTTTGTGTATAAAAAAACAAAAAACAAAAAAAAATTAGCTTTAGTTTAGTCATATAAGTTTGTGTAAGTAGAGTTAGTGTTTAGTGCATATTAGTTTAGTAATCCAGGAAATGATCTCCGTTTTCGCGCGTTGACGAGAATTTCGCAATCAATTTCGCATTCGCGAAATTTTGCAATTTTTTTTTTTTTATAAAATTTCACGAATATTCGATATTAACGAATATTTCACGAATATTCTTCTATATATTCGTGAAATATCGCGAAATTGAATATGGCGTATTCCGCTCAACACTATAAAACAGATGTGTTAGGTGCAGAACTTAAAGCGGTTGTAAAGATTCACGTTTTTTCACCTCAATGCTTCCAAGCGTGCGTCGACTTGATTCTGAGCATGCGCGGCCTTTTGATCGATGCCTTTGCATACTAACGATCAGTTTTGACCCATCGATCAGGCGTCCATCGGTTCAATTTTAAAGCAAGTTCTCTGTTTTTGGACCGAAGGACAACTGACCGATGCGGCCTACACACGATCAGTTTGGACCGATGAAACTGAACTTCAGTCCGTTTTCATCGGTTTTGACTGATCGTGTGTACGGGGCCTAATACACTTGGCGGCTATAGCCGCCGACTGTATCACGAGAGCGCGCTCACAAGCTAACCCCTTTGGAAGAGAGCTTCCCAGAATGGGGGTTAGCTCTTGCGGGGAGGAGCTGACACAGTTGCTGAGGGACCCCAGAAGACCAGCATAGGGGCCAGCAAAACGAGCTGCAGTGGAGGTAAGTATGAAATGTTTGTTATTTATTTTTTATTTTTTAAAAGAACTTTTACAACCCCTTTAATAATTTATTAAAGTTTAAAAATACTGCTGAGAATAATTATATATTTTGTAAAGTTATTCCCTCTGTTTTGTCCTTTTTTTGCCTGGCCAAACAAACCTTTCTAACTTATGGCTAACACGATACAACACTCTGCTGCTGTTAATTTATCTACCAACAGATTTTATAAAGATGTGCCTGGCTCACTGGCCGTATCTCTCAATTTGGCTTTGAAGGAGTAAAGTTCCATAAAAGCTCCATGACTCATCACCGCGCCAAAATCATTGGGGGAGTGTGCCAAGTCTGAGATGGCATATTTGCTAAGTGCAACTGGACAGATAAATCCATCATTTGCTGCAACAGCCAGCTCAGCATATTTCATTACTGCATAGCAAAATACAGTAAGCAAAGTGAACTGTTATGCATTGCAGAAACTGGCAAACTGGCATACACTAAACTGTCT
Organism: Rana kukunoris; assembly: GCA_029574335.1. Lineage (NCBI taxonomy): Eukaryota > Metazoa > Chordata > Amphibia > Anura > Ranidae > Rana > Rana kukunoris. The sequence continues at coordinate 282,652,236 of CM056053.1, read as the reverse complement.
ATTCAACAGTGCTTTAAAAGTATATCTAAAGGCACAACTTTTATTCTTCAGTAAAACCAGGGAATTATAAAAACCCATGTCCAATTTTTTTTTTTTTTGCTGTGTCCCATTGTTGCTAATTTACCTTGGGACTTACCTTATCCGAGTTATATGATTAGCAGCGGCCGCTCAGTCCATTTAAACTAATGGCACAGCTGACTGCATCCAGGCTTAGACATCTGTCCTTAACTGAAGCCAACCGCTCTGTATGCAGTTACATGAAAACAGCTGTTGATTACATAACGTGGCAAATTCAGCCGTAAATCCACCAATTCTTGCTGCAGGAGTCCAGCAGCTTTAGTAACCTGTTAGGGTTGCCACCTCATCCCTTGAGGCTGGGTTCACACTTGTTCCGACATCGCTCCTACATTGGGAGCTCATGTCGCATGACGTGTGAAAATCAATGTTTCCCTATGAGAGCTGTCTTAACTGGTCCTACACAAGTCGGTCCGACTTTGAAACTACTCTCTGTACTACTTTGGTCCTACATTGATCCTACTTCAGCCCATTGAATATCATTGAAGTAGGACCAAAGTAGGAGCCTTGTCCTGACCATCCGACTTTGACACCTGACATGTGATTACAGCACCAGTAAAAGGAATTTATCTCACTCTGGGATTGTTTTGATTGGTCAAAGAACAAGTCAGTCTATCACAAAGTAGGACCAAAGTAGTATCCTGTTCATGAAAGTAGGATGTATGTAGGACCAATGTAGGATCAATGTAGGATCAATGTAGGACAAATGTCGCAGAGCAAAGTAAGATGAAAGTCGTGTAGTATAGTGTGAACCCAGCCTTAAAACCAAACGTATATTAATTACACAGGTTCTGTGGTTGATTAAGGTGGTAATTAAACTCACTTGGTGTCTTATCTGCATTAAATTAGTCACAGAACCTGTGTAATTCATGTGTGAGGCTGGGTTCACACTATACTACACGACTTTCATCCTACTTTGCTCTGCGACATTTGTCCTACATTGATCCTACATTGATCCTACATTGGTCCTACATCCATCCTACTTTCATGAACAAACAGGACACTACTTTGGTCCTACATGTGATAGTCTGACTTGTTCTTTGACCAATCAAAACAATCCCAGAGTGAGATAAATTCCTTTTACTGGTGCTGTAATCACATTTCAGATGGCAAAAGTCGGATGGTTAGGACAAGGCTCCTACTTTGGTCCTACTTCAATGATATTCAATGGGCTGAAGTAGGATCAATGTAGGACCAAAGTAGTGCATGGAGTAGTTTCAAAGTCGGACCGACTTGTGTAGGACCAGTTAAGACAGCTCTTATAGGGAAACATTGATTTTCACACGTCATGCGACATGAGCTCCCAATGTAGGAGCGTTGTCGGAACAAGTGTGAACCCAGCCTTAGGGTTTAATGGAATAAGATAGCAACGCTACTACACGGCCATGTAAAGGAGGCCTTAGTGCTAATTCTTTAGTGCAAGAATCTACTTGTCCTGATATTAACTGAAAGACATTCAGAGTCCATTTCATCTGCATCACAAAGCATTGACTGTACAGCCCGCTGTATCCTGGGTCACAGTAAGGTTCTCAAAAACTCATAATTTTCCCTTCCTAGCACCAATTCATGGCAGCATACTAACACATGTATGCTGCCATGTTGGCACCAAGAAAAAATAAAAATGTAACATACTTACTGTGTAATCTTTCTTTCCTGGCACCGGTGTATGGCAGCATACATGTGTCTGTATGCTGCCATGTTGGTGCCAGGAAAGTCCTTTGTGTATTTTTTTTAGAGAATTGTCTGTGAAATTATGGACTCAAGATTCTCTGAACTGACTGTGTACCCTTACCAGAAGATAGCAGCAAGAATCTTTTTTTTTTTAAAGGGGAAGTACAACCAAAGCGCGTTTGTCTGTACTTCTGCTGTGGATCACAGGAGTGCAGTTCATTTTGCACTCCTCTGACCCGTTTTCAGCAGGCCCAGGCTCGGGAAAGATCATATGTTCGGGATCTGCCCACATGTCTGGACAAGCACCCGGCTCAGGCTCTCAGCGAGACACTGAGAGCCACAGCCGGGCAGAACAGAGAGCCAGTGACTGACAGTCACCAGTTTTCTGCTCAGCTAGCCTTCAGAACCAAATGATTAGTGGTGTTTGATGTTTGTGTTTGTTTCAGACCTATTATTATTATTATTATACAGGATTTATATAGCGCTAACAGTTTACACATTGCCTTACAATCTAACTATACACTCTGAGGGCCAGATTCTCATAGAATTCCGACGGCGTATCGTAAGCCAGTTACACTACTTCGCCGCATCGTACTAGAGCAAGTGCTTTAATCTCAAAGCACTTGCTCCGTAGTTTTCACCTGCGTCGCGTAAATCGCCCAGCGTAAACCCGCGCAATTCAAATGGGGCGGCTTGTGTTTAAATTAAGCACGCCCCCGTGTCGGACGAAATGCGCATGTGCCGGCCGGGGAAAAAGCCCAGTGCGCATGCTCCAGCTCACGTCGGAAAGCGTCGTTGAAACCGACGTCAAAACGACGTGAGCATCATTTACGCAACTCCCTATTCGCGAACGAGTTAGTAAAACGACGTAAGCGATGGAAAAAGCCGACGCTGACCCGACGCCATACTTAACATGGCATACGACGGCACTCGACGGCATCCGACGGTACTTCGTAAGTTTACTCCACATAGAAGCTGGGGTAACCTTACGCGGACGAAAACGACGTACGCGACGACGGGGCGGCGTAAAAGCGATCGGGAATCGGCGTACTACTAAAACAACGTAAAGGCCACCTAGTGGCCAGAGTTGTCATTACAACTACCATCCGCAAGTGTAATGGTTTTACACTTGTCGGATGTAGAAGCGTATCTATGCAAAAGTGATGCTAAGCATCACGCACATAGATACGAGACAAAAAAAACGATGATACGACGGGGTATCTGAGATACGCCGTCGTAACGCCGCTGAGAATCTGGCCCTGAGTGGGAAGTGTATCCTAAGGGAACTGTGCCCCATAGACATCAGATCGGATGATTGGTAGGAGAAAAGGAAGAAAGATCTTCAAAGGGTCAAAAGAAGGCCAATACCTTATTGAATAGTTCAAGAGTCACCTCAAAATGGTTGATACAGCCATCCTCAAGGAAGACACCCTGCCAAAAAAATAAAGGCAGTTAAGACATGTATACACCATGTGAGAGAGTGATGGTTTAGTTTGTTGAGTCAAAGGACAAGCAGGTGAGTAGACACTAATGAGGACAGAAGATCACTTACGACATGTATTTAAAACCATGTGAGAGAGTGATGGTATAGTTTGTTGAGTCAAAGGACAAGAGGGTGAGTAGACACTAATAAGGACAGAAGATCAACCATCAAAACCTTTATTCACTAAATGGCCCATTCAATGGTTAGTACATGAAGAACCAGGTTTGGCTTACAGTGGTCTGTCAGTATTACATGGAAATCATGTATGATTCATTCAGTGACCCATAGTGACTAGGGTTGAGCGAACCCGAACTGTAAAGTTTGAGTTCGGTACGGACTTTGGGGGTTTTTTTGTACCCGAACCCGAACCCGAATAATTGGAAAAAGTTTGGGTTCGGAGTTCGGGTATGTTACGGCGCGCTGCATGGCAGCCAAACGCCATTTGTTTTACTACTGTGACTAGGAAGCCATCACAGCCATGCCTACTAATGGCATGGCTGTGATTGGCCAGTGCAGCATGTGACCCAGCATGTGACCAGCCTCTATATCAGATAGAGGCACACAGCACAGCTCGTTAGTCTGCTATAGCTAGGGAAGGGACAGGATGCTGCTGATTGAGGGACAGAGTTAGGTAGGATTATCCTGCTTGAGAAATCTACATCAGCACTGTTTCTTTCTGTGAGATCTGCATCTTATCGTTTAGGGCCAGGTTCCTGCTATTTTCTATAGGGACAGAAATATATAGGTGACTCTGCATATTTCACCAGCACTGCACCTGTCACCTGTGATATACTGTGTGTGTCCAGTACATCGTTTAGGGCCAGGTTCCTGCTATTTTCTGTAGGGACAGAAATATATAGATGACTCTCTGCATATTTCACCAGCACAGCACCTGTCACCTGTGATATACTGTGTGTGTCCAGTACATCGTTTAGGGCCAGGTTCCTGCTATTTTCTGTAGGGACAGAAATATATAGGTGACTCTCTGCATATTTCACCAGCACTGCACCTGTCACCTGTGATATACTGTGTGTGTCCAGTACATCGTTTAGGGCCAGGTTTCTTCTTCTTGCTATAGGGAAATAATTATATAGGTGAATCTCTGCATATTACACCATATTACACTATTGTTGTATTTAAAAAACACTCATTTAGGGAAAGATCCTATATTTGAGAAATATGAGGAAAACGTCAAATAAGGGACGTGGCCGCGGTCGTGGTGCTGCTGGTGGAGCTCCTGTTACAGGGAGAGGATGTGGTCGATCTGTGCCAGCTACACGCACAAGTGAAACACCTTTCTCAGGTGTGAGTAAGCGACAGAGCCTGCAGCGGTATTTGGTCGGGCCTAATCCAGCTCTACGAATGTTGAGGCCAGGAGCAGAACAGGCGGTAGTAGATTGGGTTGCTGACAGTGCCTCCAGTTCCTTCACATTGTCTCCCAACCAGTCTTGTGCTGAAAGTTCAGAGTTGGCGCCTGCAGCCGATGTCCTCCATCAGTCTTTTACCTCACACCCTTGCAAATCAGCCAAGCAGTCTGAGCCCCAAATCATGCAGCAGTCTCTTCTGCTTTTTGATGAGTCTGTTAGCATGTGTTCCCAGGGCCATCCACCTAGCCCAGCCCCAGAATTGGAAGAGATTGAGTGCACTGATTCCCAACCACTTATATTTCAAGATGACTACATGGGGGGACCATTACAGCACGTCTTGGATGATGATGAAACACAGTTGCCAACTGCTGGTGCTTTTGCAATTGTGCAGACCGACAAGGAAGGCAGTGGTGAAGACTGGGTGGAAGATGATGTGGAGGACGATGAGGTCCTCGACCTGACATGGAATCAACCTCATGCAGGTGACCCATGTAGTTCGGAGGAAGAGGCGGTGGTTGCACAGAGCCACCAGCACAGCAGAAGAGGGGGCAGGGTGCCAAAGCAGAGCGTCCGCCCCCTAGACAGTACGCCTGCTACTGCCCAACGCAGCAAGGGGCCGAGCACACCAAAGCCAGGTCCAAGGTGTTCCCTAGCGTGGCAGTTCTTCACACAATGTGCTGATGACAAGACACGAGTGGTTTGCACGTTGTGCAATCAGAGCCTGAAGCGAGGCATAAACCTTCTCAAACTGAGCACAACCTGCATGACCAGGCATCTAAGTGCAAAGCATGAGCTGCAGTGGAGTAGACACCTCAAAAACCAAGAAAGGTCTCTGGCTCCTCCTGCTTCCTCTTCTGCATCAGTCTCGGGCCTCTCGGCCTCTTCATCCACCTCTGTAGTGACAGTGCCACCTGCCACTCCTCAATTAGAGGACCGGCAAGAAACACTACCACCTGGGTCAGCAAACATCTCCACAATGTCTGAAATGCTGTCATTCTATCTGGTGGAGACGCAGAGTTTTAAAAGCCTGATGGCATTGGCTGTCCCACAGTATGTCGTGCCCAGCCGCCACTACTTTTCCAGGCGAGCCATCCCTTCCCTGCACAACCAAGTGGGGGACAAAATCAGGTGTGCACTGTGCAACGCCATCTGTGCCAAGGTCCACCTAACTACGGATACGTGGACCAGTAAGCACGGTCAGGTACGTTATATCTCCCTAACAGTGCACTGGGTAAATGCATTGGCGGCTGGGCCTGAGGTGGATAGCAGTTTGGCGCATGTCCTTCCACCACTGAGGATTGCAGGGCGCTTCAGTATGCCTCCTGTTCCTAACACCTCCTACTCTGCTTCCTCATCCTCTACCGCCTCCTCATCCAGTCAGCGTAACAGCTAAGCCATGGGTAAACGCCAGCAGGCAGTTTTAAAACTTTCCTGTTTGGGGGAAAAAACCCACACAGCGCAGGAGTTGAGGGACATGGAACAACAGACTGATGAGTGGTTGGCATCAGTGAGCCTCAAGCCGGGCCTGGTGGTGTGCGATAACGGGCGAAATCTCGTAGCAGCTCTGGGCCTAGCCGGTTTGACGCACATCCCTTGCCTGGCGCATGTGCTGAATTTGGTGGTGCAGAGGTTCCTGAAAACTTACCCCGATATGCCACAGCTGCTGCAGAAAGTGCGGGCCACCTGTGCGCACTTTCGACGTTCTCACCCTGCTGCTGCTCGCCTGGCAGCGCTGCAGCGTAACTTCGGCCTTCCCGCTCGCCGCCTCATATGTGATGTGCCCACGAGGTGGAACTCCACCTTGCACATGCTGGCCAGACTGTGTGAGCAGCAGCAGGCGATAGTAGAGTTTCAGCTGCAGCATGCACGCGTGAGTCGCTCTGCGGAACAGAACCACTTCACCACCAATAACTGGGCCTTCATGCGAGACCTGTGTGCCTTGTTGCGCTGTTTCGAGTACTCCACCAATATGGCCAGTGCCGATGACGCCGCTGTCAGCATGACTATCCCAGTTCTATGCCTCCTTGAAAAAACGCTACGGGCAATGATGGAAGAGGATGTGGCACAGGAGGAGGAGGAGGAGGGATCGGGATCATTTCCAAGGCTTTTAGGGCAGTCATTCACAAGTGGCTCCAAGAGTGGGTTCCTGCACCAACAAAGGCCAGGTACACAATTGTCCAGCAAGGGCACAGTTCTGGAGGATGACGCGGTGGAGGATAAGGAGGAGGAGGACATGGAGGAGGAGGAGGAACCATGTTCACAGCAGGGCGGCACCCACTGCCATCACTGGTGCGTGGCTGGGGGGATACAGAGGACACAGATGATACACCACCCACAGAGGACAGCTTTTCGTTGCCTCTGGGCAGCCTGGCACACATGAGCGATTACATGCTGCAGTATCTCCGCAACGACCGGCGTGTTTCGCACATTTTAACAGGTGCTGATTACTGGGTGGCCATGCTGCTGGATCCCCGTTACAAGGACAATGTACCGTCCTTAATTCCCTCACTGGAGCGTGATCGCAAGATGCGCGAGTACCAGCGCACGCTGGTAGACGCGCTGCTGGTGCAATTCCCACCTGGCAGCGGGGGCACAGTGGAAGCAGAAGGCAAAGGTAGAGGAGGAGGAAGAGGTCGCCAACGCAGCAGGGGCACTGCCAGCACCTCAGGAGGCAGGGTTAGCATGGCCGAAATGTGGAAAAGCTTTGTCAGCACGCCACAACAAACAGCACCACGAGCTGATATGGAACGTTTTAGCATGAGGCAGCATTTCAGCAACATGGTGGAGCAGTATGTGTGCACATGCCTACACGTACTGAATGACAGCTATGCCCCCTTAAACTTCTGGGTCTCCAAATTGGGCACATGGCCTGAACTTGCCCTTTACGCCTTGGAGGTGCTGGCCTACCCTGCAGCCAGTGTATTATCTGAACGTGTATTTAGCACGGCAGGGGGCGTTATCACAGACAAGCGCAGCTGCCTGTCCAGAGCCAATGTGGACAAGCTCACGTTCATCAAAATGAACCAGGCTTGGATCCCAGAGGACTTGTGCAGAATAGACACCGGGCCGGCCTTACCCAGCCATTGTTTTTTTTCTGATCTTTCTAGGGTTGCCATCTCATCCCTTTAAAAGCAAAAACATATTAATTACACAGGTTCTCTGGCTGATTAAGGTGCTGCTAATTAAACTCACTTGGTGCCTTATAGACATTAAATTAGCCCCAGAACCTGTGTAATTATCCTGTTTTCAGGTTTAAAGGGATGAGGTAGCAACCCTAGATCTTTCTCACTCTTTTGGGTTTTACCCTAATTTAAAAAATAAATCAATTAAAAACCAAAACCTACCTACCTCCTCCACGGCTGCTTCCACCTACACTGCCACATCCACCGCCACCTCAACCTCCTACTCCATATGGACCTCATCCTCCTAGGTCAAAATTATTTTATTTTTAATTTTTTTATGTTATTTTAAGTTATTTCCATATATACATTTATTTTCAGAGTACTTGCCATGCTCTTCCCGACATTTTGCGGCCATTTGCAGCCCTCCAGCCCTTTCCCTTCGTTTTTTAGAGACATTTTAGTAGTCAAAAGTCCGGGTCCCCATTGACTTCAATGGGGTTCGGGTTCGGGTCAAAGTTCGGGTCCCGAACCCAAACTTTTTTTTCAAAGTTTGGGTCAGAACCTGAACATCCAGGTGTCCGCTCAATACTCTAATAGTGACATGATTAGTGGGAGAGTAAATGACCACTGCTGCACTCTGCACACAGGTTTCACCAAGTCCATTTTATTTGCATCAGAAATGGCTAACGGTATTGCTTATCTCTCTCCTATATCCTTTACTAGAAGACAACAGCAAAAATCCTTTGGTTAAGTGGAGCTAAATACACTATATTGTCATATTGTTTTGTGATACCTGCCTTTACTCGCACATGAACTTTAATCATCCCAGCCTTAGTCTGTAGGGTTCAGAATGCAATTGCCCCACCATTTGCAGCTACAACAGCTTCAATTCTTTTGGGAAGGCTTAGGAGTGTCTATGGGAATATTTGACCATTATTCTAAAAGGGCATTTGTGAGGTCAGGCACTGATATTGGACGAGAAAGCCTTGCTTGTAGTCTCTACTCTAATTCATCCCAAATGTCAGGTCACCTAAGTCCAGGTGACAGATGCACACTTTTCGAGTCAGGAGTGCAGTGCTAAGGTAGTGGACCCTACGGTCCTACATGAAGGCAGGTCCACTGGAGCACCAACACGAATCCCACGGGGAGCTAGAGCATAAGGTTCCCCAGGGCGTGGAGTCTAAGAGCCTGCAGGTGTTCACCAGAGCCTCTAATGGTAATGAAAATGTTGCTGTATTTTGAAAGTATCACATATAAAATAATCCTGTATTTTACCTATGCAGGGCCACTGCTGGGAAAAAGTAAAAGCTAGGAAGTCAATCGACGTTTGGGCTTACACCGGGGTGTTGACTATCTTCCTGCCCTGTATGTGACGGTGCTGGTGCCTGAGCAGCCAAATGCCAATAAGCACTATCACATGGAATGAAAGTGGAGTGTGCCTCATGCCCATTTCTGTTAATTCTCATTGGTGAACAGAACAATGGGATAATAAAGGAAAGGTCATGATAAAATGCTATAGATTCCTTTCTTTTTCTTTAGGCTGAGGGCATACAAGACAAACCCTTGTAAATATGATTAAGTGCACATGAGCTTCGAGCCTGTACTGGCAGTGTTTCTTAGTAACCCTTTAACGTGTTTGTACACCCTGTACAAACATTGTGCCGTTTCTAAAGGGGTGTCATGCCGTGACTGGCGGCTCCCGCGTGAATACGTCACGGACTCCAGCCAGTCACAGAGCCAGAGTTTGCGGCCCCGGAAGAAAGAGGGCTGAAGATGGACACTCGCTGCTAGTGGGGACAGCAGTGACATTGCAGGCTTCGGTTTCAGGTGAGTGACATATAATGGGCTACTGTTTACCTTACGTTTGCAGGAAAATAAAGAAAAGGAAAAATCATCAGGGTCACAGGAGCTGAAAAACGGGGAGAGGTGTGTGTAAACACACCTTCCCCGTTCTTCACTGTGGCAGTGACACTAATCGTCTGTTCCCTGATTATAGGGAACGACGATCAGCGATGTCACGCCTACAGCCACACCCCCCCTACAGTAAGAATCACTCCCTTAGGGCACACTTAACTTCTTAGCGTCACCTAGTGGTTAACCCCTTCACTGCCATTGTAATTTTCACAGTAACTAGTGCATTTTCATAGCTCTTTTCGCTGTGAAAATTTCAATGGTCCCAAAAATGTGTCAAAAGTGTCCGATGTGTCCGACACATTGTCGCAGTCATGAAAAAAATTGCCCATCACCGCCATTAGTAGTAAAAAAAAAAAATAGTAATAAAAATGCCATAAAACTATCTCCTATTTTGTAAACACTATACATTTTGCGCAAACAAAACGCTTATTGCGATTTTTTTACCAAAAATAGGTAGATGAATACGTATCGGCCTAAACTGAGGAAAGAAAATAAATGTTTTTTTTTATATCTTTTTTGGGGATATTTATTATATCAAAAAGTAAAAAATATTGCATTCTTTTTCAAAATTGACGCTTTATTTTTGTTTATAGCGCAAAAAATAAAAACCGCAGAGGTGATCAAATACCACCAAAAGAAATCTCTATTTGTGAGAAAAAAAGGACACCAATTTTGTTTGGGAGCCATGTCGCGCAATTGTCAGTTAAAGCGATGCAGTGCTGAATAGCAAAAAGGGGAAAGGTCCTTAACCTGCATAATGGTCCGGGTCTTAAGTGGTTAAGGAATGCTCCTATTTATGTCATAGGTCAGTAATCACAACAGCCCAAGCCGACAGTTTTACTATCTGTGCCCTGAACAGCTAGAGATAGGTCCAAGTTCAGTCTGCGGAAAAAAAAATGGAGAGATGTGAAGGCAAAGAGCAGAATGGAGAGGGGGGCTCAGTACTGGCTGTACCTACCATATAGGAATATTTGAGGCTTGGGGGATACAGCTAGCTGAATAAAAGATAGCCATGTTATTTCTAATCCACAGCACATATTTAAAACAGAGGCAAGTTGCAAGTGCACAAGGTCTCCTGGGAGGTTTAATTAACTTTATTTCATTTCTGGTGAGATAATAACAAGGATACTCGGCATAAAGCTGAACTTTTCTGTTTGGAAGAAAATGAATGACATTCCTGAACAAGTTCTTATTGGTCCCAAACAATTTCAAAAGTTGTTTAATATAAAGCCAAGATCCTTTGATTTTAGAAGCTTAAAAACTATGTGAAAAATGTTCTAAGTAAATATTGCAATGGAATTAATTACATATATAATAATTTTTCAAGAAGCACTCAACTTAAAAAAAAAAAAAAAAGAGAAAACTATATTTCATATTTTCCATTGCTTTCTCCAACATTCTGTATCTATTTGGCTTACTTTATAATAGAAATATGTGGTAGGTCTACACTGTATGCAAATTATAAGACTTATAAAGCCAGACACACAGACTGCTTCTTATTAAACATATAATTGCCTTTGATGCTTGATCCAGTATTGCTCCTGCCCTAGTTGGATAGCATTTGTTTTCTTGATTTAATGGAAAAATTAGGTAGACTTTACAAAGTTCTGCACATATTAAAGTGGAACTTCATTCTCTCAATCAACTGACTATTTTTAATTTTTATGCTGCAAGCGTAAGTTAATAGATAGGAAAGTATTTACATATTTTTAAATTTGTTTTTTTACAATTCTTCAATTTATTCCTGGTTTCCAGGCATAGACAAATAATGTAATACATCCCAGGAGTCTTCAGGGGGAGGATGGGTTATTTCAGCTAAACATACCCTCATGTTTGCTTGAGCTAAGGGCAGCTGGATTCCAGGAAGTAAATGCTACATGAATCATCTGCCCTTACTAGATGGCCATGGACATAAATGCTAGGGAGTGTTTTTCAAAGTGATTTCTCAGCAAAATAAAGCATGGAAACATGGATTGGTTGGTGAGTTTGCTTTCTATATTATAAAGTAATGAAATAGTTTTTTTGATTTGTGGTGCTCAGATGCAGTGTAATTCTGCTTTAATTGAGGGGAAAAAATGTACCTTTACTTTGCAGAATAAGTCAAAGATAACTGTAGTTTTTCAACTTGTTCATAATTATAAAACAAGGGTGTCTTCTTATGTTCCTATGATTAAACCCCAGTGGGCAGGGCTAAATGCATCAGCGTGTATGGTGTGGTAGAGACATATAGACTGAGGCTGCTTCTTAATGTTCATTCACCTGGGCTGGTTGGGAGTAGAGGCAATCGTTTCCTCTTTACACTTACTAGCCCTCCGATTTGATATCAGGATAAGCCTGTACCCCATGCTCTGGGACATAATGATATACTTTGACCTCTACTTTGAGTGGAGCCAAAAGCAATAAACAGGTCAAAGGGTGTATGCTTGTTATAGATTTGTTGTATCTACTCCAAGTTTTCCATAACATTTCGAATTATATGTGTGCGTTTTTTGGCCTACTGATCCCTACATATAGGCCTGAATTGATCATTAGGCACAGTGGGTCTTTGCTTATGGGTGGCATAAGGAAAGGTGTGACTTTTCCATATATAGTTATTGGCAACACAACACAATTTATCTATTATCAATAGAAATTCAGTCATTTAATATATGTTTATTTATACAGTTTTTGCAGCAGAGGAATTGTGATGGATTTGTTCTGTCATTCATAGAAATAGTAATATGGCTCTGTGTTGCCATCCATTTTTGCTTTAACCACTTGCCGATGGCCGCACGCACTTATACGCAGACAGAATGGCACTCCTGGGAAAAAGGATGTACCTGTACGTCCATGGGCGCCCGCTGAAATTTTTTCAGGGGGGGGGGGCTTCGGCAGCGGCAATACACAGTCACATTTAACCCTGTCTTTGACCACTAGCTGGGGTTTAAACCCCCCCTCTAGTGGCCGACTAAGATGGATGGTGTCAGTAGGGCAGTGGGCGGAGTTAGAAGGGCAGTGGACAGTGTCCACTGCCCTTGCCCTATGGAGTGGACGCCCCCCTTGCCCTATGGAGTGGATGCCCATGTGTACGTCCCCTTTAAGAAAGCGGCATTGTGGTGAAAAAATATGCATTTATAATTTTTTTGTAATGGACCAGTAGATCATAGGTGTAATGCCATGGTCCTGCAGACTGTCTGTGTATTGGTCTAGCCATACCTCCGATACGCGCCCCCCCCCCCCTTTTTTAAGAAAGAAAAGAATCAATGTTGTCTCAAAACAAGAATATACTTAAAACAATACAAATTCAATTAGGTTTAATGCTATAGAAACATAGTTCATTCACACATATCACCCCACACAGTATTGCCCCCCTTCACATATCACCCCCACACAGTATTGCCCCCCTTCACATATCACCCCCACACAGTATTGCCCCTTTCACATATCACCCCACACAGTATTACCCCTTTACATATGACCCCTCACAGCATTGCCCCCTTCACATATCACCACACACAGTATTGCCCCTTAACATATCACCCCACACAGTATTGCCCCCTTAACATATAACCCCACACACAGTATTTCGCCCTTTAAATGACCCCCCACAAATAGTATTGTCCCTTAACATATCACCCCACACAGTATTTCCCCTTTACATATCACCCATCACACAGTATTGCCCCTTTACATATCCCCCACACAGTATTTACCCCCTTTCATGACCCCCCACACAGCATTGCCCCTTTACATGACCCCTCCACACAGCACTGCCCCCATTCCCCTGCTTCCCATCCTTCACAGTTCCATATATTGTCCTCCCTTCACTCTCCTACCTTTCACAGAGTGGAGAGCAGGAGGCGGGAGCCTCGAGACAATCCTAAACTGAAGGCACAGCAGCACTGGGCGGGGCATGGGAGCTGCCGTGTTGACTTTTCATATTAGGGAACTGGTGCTTGGCTGCTAAGACCGCATCCTAGCAGCCAATCGCCTCCCGATTAACGTGACAGGCAGCTACCGCTCTCCACGCAGTGCTGGTCCCGTCCCCAATGCAGAATTGTCCCGCCTCACGCCGTCCACTTCTCTCTACTCTGCTAATGATAGCAGAGGAGGCTGGGGACAAAAGCAGCGATTAAATGGCGCGATTGCGGCGGGCCGGACGCGGACCTCGGGCCATTTAGTAATGCCCAGCATAGGATAATGGTACTTTTATGCCTGCTAACAACCCGCCCCCTCTCACACTCCAACCAGGGCACCCGCCCCTCCCACCCACCCCTTGTACCAGCTCTGCTTGTGAGTGTTACTGAACTGACAGGACTGTGCTGTGTTGCAAAGCTGCATACATTTCAGGACAGGATAAAATACATGCTGCATACATTTCAGGACAAAAATACAATTTAGGCAAAGCATCTTTCTTAAATGTATTACATATGTATATTTATATGTTTCACTGGGGTTCAGCTAAAAATAAAACATTGGGAATGCCTGGCTAGCTGAATCAAGGGGATGGTGTTTGGCCAGCTACTACAAAAATTGGAAATGTTAACACATTTGTAATGCTCTCCCACTCTTGCGAAGGAACAAAAATGGAAGGGTCAGCTCAGGTTAAAGAAGTATTATTTGTCATATGCCTCTTCGAGCTGTTAAATATGTGATTATGGGTCATCATCCCCTGAACTACAATCCTCCTGGCATTACATGAACTGTGCCTTATTAAGGGAAGACTATCAGATTTCATAGTGATTCAAAGCTTAACTGCCTATATTTATTTTTGTAGTTGTTTTACTGATATTTATAGATCTGGGGGTTTTCTGCAGCACTTTACAGTGAACAGAGAAGCATTCAAATCAGATCCTGCCCCAAGAATCGTACAATTTAAAGCGCTGTTCAGATATTTAACATCAGGAAACTGTTTATGCATGATTCATATAATGAGCAATCTTTCTGGCGAAAGGTATTAATATTTACATGAACGTTTGGTAAATTCACATGCTTGTGTCAATGAATGCAGTAGACACCAAGTTCAATCCAACACAGCTAGCTAACTAACCCCAACAAAAATTTGAGCACGGAATATCTGCCATGTTTAGGTAGATCCTGCAGACGTATTTTTATTTTTTATTTATTTTTAAGATATATTTATTGAGTTTAAAGTGATAAATAACAAACATGTTATACTTACCTTCTCTGTGCAGTTGGATTTGCACAGAGCAGCCTGGATCCTCCTCTTGTCTGGTCCCTCTTCTTTGCTCCTAGTCCCTACCTCCTTTGAAGGCCCCACAGCCAGAAGCTTACTACAGGGATCACCCAAGCTGAGTCAGAGCTCTGTGCATCCATTGTGACAGTAGGAGATGCTTTCACTGTAAAATTGATAGTTTGGTGGACACAGGGTATGCACATTTTCTTTGTGCATGACTACATAGCATAGATGTGGACTGGAGAAGACTGCTTTTGCAGCTTTCTCCAGGTTTTGGTATTTCATCATGGGGCTCTGTAGTGTGGAGATTCCATAGTGTCTTGGGTGGGACGGGATCTCCAACCCTGTATCCAGATTTTGTAGATGACCAGCAGGGTGTGTGCTCAGGTGAGCACAACCCTTATAATGAGAGTGTGGGAAGACCTCATGGCTCCCAGTTGAAGACGGCTCCACACCAAGAGACAGGAGGTTTTCAGGAGTCAGAGAGGCTGTAGGAGGCAGCCAGAACATTTGTGGATGCAAGAGGCAGAGCTGTGGATGCTAAAGGGAAGCCGTCTACTTTGAGGAGTCCGGTGGTCTGGGTGACCCAGATAAAGTACAGAAGTACTGCTACAGATGCTGCTACAGAGAGCCAGGTGGGCTAGCATTTTATGTTCTGTGTATTTGATGGAGAAGAACCTCTGCCCAGGAAACCTTTGTTTGGACTTTTATTTTGCCTTTTTAATAAAAATGGGCTACCATGTCCTTAAATATAGTTCCTGACGGGCTTGAATCACTGGAAAAGGCATCTCCCATGAGAGCTAAACAACCCCCAACATTACACCATTCAGACACGGAGCCCTGACCTGGCCCCACCTCTCTCTCCCCTGATTGGCTCGCTGACTTTAATTGCCAGCTGTGCGAGCCAGTAGTGCAGCTGCTCTGTCTCAGCTAATCAGGAAGAGTGTACTGGATAGCTGAGGGGATCGTGGACATCGCTGGAGAGAGAAGGAGCTCAGGTATGTAATTGGGGGGTGCTGGGGGGGGGGGCTGCTACTCACAGATGTTTTTTTATCCTACTGCATAGAATTTAAATAAATAGACACACAAAAAAACAACAACAAACATAGCACACTGTACAGAGAAAAACAATATACAAAATCAAGCAATAAACATTATATGTGTAACCATCTCACATGTCTTCTGTAATCATTAATCGTAAGTTTTATATAAAGTCTTATAACAATATAACATGAGAAAACTTAACATCAGTTAGAACGTAGTATACAGCTGATGCAAATATAAGGCTGCGTACACCCGATCGAACATGTCCTCTGAAACTGGTCCGCAGACCAGTTTCAGCAGACACATCCGATCGTGTGTACGGCCTAGCGGACAGGTTTCGAAATGCTTAGAAACTTGTCCGCTGGAAACCTGTCCGTCGGACATGTCCGCTGGTTAGTACGCCTAACCAGCGGACTGAAATCCCCCGCATGCGTCGAATTGATTGGACGCATGCGTGGAAGCATTGTACTTCCTTGTTTGCGCAACGTCGCGGCGTCAACGTCACCGCCACGTCACTGCGTTGTTTGTCCGCGGGGATTTTGGTCTGATCGTGTGTACACACATCAGACCAAAATATCCCAGGAGACATGTCCGATGAAAACGGTCCGCGGACCGTTTTCATCGGACATGTCTCCTCATGTGTACGCGGCCTAAGAGTCACAGCCAATCACAATGATACAGGGGTTAGAGTCAAAGGACTAGCTATCCATCTTCCCCAATTTTTACAAAACTCTTTTCCAAAGCTCCAAAGGTAAGTTTATACAGAGGCAAGAGAATCATTGACCAGTTTCAGCCCGAGGGATCGTTTCGGCAATAGCGATCCCTTTCAAGACAGTAAAAGGGACTTTTTTGCATAAAAATAGAGGATGCAAAGCAGTCCCTTAGCACTTGAAAAGGGATTGTCAGGTCACAAAGATGCCTAAAAGGAAGTTTTTAGGGTTTACAAATATTCGGCAGGGCTAATGCAGAGGAATCGAAAGAGCTAATATCTAGTGATGAGCGGAATACGCCATATTCGATTTCGCGATATTTCGCGAATATTTCGAAGAATATTCGCAAATATTCGTTAATATCGAGTATTCGTGATATTTTATAAAAAAAAAAAAATGCGAATTTTCGCCAATGCGAATTTTCGCTAATGCGAATTTCCCCTAATGCGAAATTTCGCGATTTTTTTTTTTTTTTTATAAAATATCACGAATATTCGATATTTACGAATATTCGCTATATTTTATAAAAAAAATTGCGAAATGTCGCTATTGCGAAATTCGCGAATGTGAAATTTCGCGAATGCGAAATTGATTGCGAATTCTATTGCGAAATTAGAAAAGTACGAATATTCGAAATAGCGGATATTCGCGAATACTCGAATATGCAATATTCGTAGCGAATATTCGCAATGCGAATATTCGTGAGCAACACTACTAATATCCACCCAGAAGTCCTGAACCACTGGGCAGGTCCAGAAACAATGTAAAAAGTCAAGAGTTTGACCACAACCTCTAAAGCACTCCAATGAGGGAGATAAACCCATTTAATGTAATCTAGCAGGAGTAAGATGTGAGTGATGGAAGATCTTAAGTTGGATAATACAGTCTTTAGAGGAAATAACAGAGGTCTTAGGCCGCGTACACACGATCAAATCTATCTGCTGGAAACGGTCAGCCCAACCGTCCCAGCAGACAGATTAGATCGTGTGTACGGCGAGCAGACGGATTTAGCCAGCCGACAGATTTGAAAGCATGCTTTCAAATCTGTCGGCTGGGAACCCGTCCGCCCGACATGTCTGCTGGTTAGTACGCTAACCAGCAGACATGTCTTCTTGCACACGCGTCAAATGGATTTGACACATGCGCGGTGATTTACTTCCTGGTGTGGTGACGTGGCGGCGTCTACGTCACCGCCATGTCACCGCGCCGTCTGCCGGCGGGGATTTTGGTTTGATCGTGTGTACACGATCAAACCAATACGTCCCCAGCAGACAGATTTGTTCAAATCGGTCTGCCCGACTTATTTGAACAAATCTGTCTGCTCGTGTGTATGGGGCCTAATATGTATCACTGAACTCAAACCAGTCTGCTTCTGTGAAAAGTATATCTAGGGGTGTCCATTTCAGGGGGTTATTAGGGGATGACAACCACCAATCCGTAGAGATTTTTGCAAATATGGAGTTGAAGAGGGTTAAACGTAAAATAAATGTGCCCAGATAACCTGGAACACAACCGCTATAAACAATATTGTGAAGGGTCTCCAAGGATGAAACAATAGCCCCTCCATGGTACTGCAGGCATTTAGAGACAGATTGCAACCAATTGTGAAAGTAAACTAACTGGGATGCCAAATAGTATAAGTAGAAGTTAGGGAATGCTAGTCACGCCAAATGGGTCAGGAGGCTCAAGGTTTCAAGTGCTATCTTTGGGGGATGGCCGTTCAATAAGAATGCCATGCAAATGGTGATGAATCAGGAACTGCAGACATATCTAGGTCACAAGGAGCAATTGTTTGCTGATGCCTTAGGCCGCATACACACGATAGGATCGTCAGAAGAGACCGTTTTCATCAGTCCAAAGCGACCGTGTGTGGGCCCCATAGGTTAGTTAACCTTCGGTCGAAAAAATGAGAACTTGCTTTAAAATTTAACCGATGGACACCTAACGATAGGTCAAAACCGATCGTTAGTAGCCACGACCATCGGTTAAAAATCCACGCATGCTCAGAATCAAGTCGACGCATGCTTGGAAGCATTGAACTTCATTTTTTTCAGCACGTCGTTGTGTTTTATGTCACCGTGTTCTAACACGATCGTTTTTTTAACCGATGATGTGTAGGCACAACAGACCATCAGTCAGCTTCATCGGTTAACCGATGACAACGGTCTCGTCGGATGGACTGATCGTGTGTACGTGGCTTAAAGTTCCTACCACAATCATAAATGCATGTGCACTAGGGAAGATCAGCTTACTTTGCTAAATGAACAAACAACATTTGTTTTACTTATGTACACTTAAAATACTGATATGCAGTACTAATCAGAGATTACATAAAACATAAAAAGTCCATATATTTTGTATTGGAGAGACAGATGAAAGCCCCACATTAGCTTTAGTGAGGTAAATGATACACACAACACCACAGTGTTTCCAGCAAGTCTCCTTACCAGAGGGGTTGGACCCTCAAGTTATAGAGTGGTCATATAAACATGTGACACAGGTCTAACTTGAACTCAAAACTGGTAAAGACGGCTCATATCAAATGCAGGCTTCAAAATCAATGAGGACTCAAGCAAACGACGTTACGACCGTATACACACTCGACTCAAATGAGGCTCATTAGAATGATAAACATAAAGAATGCTATAGTGATGCACGTTCTGATAATGTCTACTAATGATGAAACACATTAGTCCGGATCTGACAAATGACGCAAGCATGCTACTAGCTGCGGCCATTTTGATCAATCTATTTTGATGCCTGATTTACTCAGGTGTTTGTAAGTACGTTTATCAATAAAGCTACTTGTTATGGTTTTTTAGGTGCGTCACTACGGGATTGCTTATGTTTTCTCATTCTGCTGAGCCTCATTTGATCCAGAAGCGTGGTACATCAGGAAGAGAGTGCGTACATCAGGGCCTTATATGATGCTCAGATGTCAGGCTGCTAGCCTATCCTGCTAACTTCTATGTCTGCTTGGCCAATTATGTCTGCTTGGTCCTGTATCACAAGGCCACCTTTCACCGATCCACTGCCTAATGATTTCTAGAGGTGATATAGCATAACATCTGATGCCCTTGTGCTATCTGTCAATCCTCAGAATCCACTTCTGGCATAGTGGCTCTCCCACGGGTCAGTGGGAACAGAAGATTTCTCCTTAATACCATGCTCTGTCTCTCTATCATGATCTGAACAGCGGGATTGTTCTTGTGCACATTTATATTTTATTGAAAGAGTTGTTGATTCTCTTATGCACATGTAAGAAACAGAAGGTCCTGAGAAAGCTGTCACCCCGCGAAAATGCGGTGACCTTACTTCTTACCTGTTTCAACCTAACCACCATGGTCCAGTTCCATCTTGGTGGATAACATTGGAGGATAGGAATGAACAAATGTATACAGGAAACATATGTTTTTAATATAAATACTTTTTATTGGTTAAAATAACGTTTTGTATATTTTTTAACATGAGTCATGGAATCTGTGCTTACTGGAGGGGTATAAAAAATCCTATTGTATACAGTCGTACTACTTGTTGATTTAGAGCCGGTTCACACAGGGGCGACCTGGGATCCGACTTGAAGTTGCCCCTTGTCTTCCCAAGTCGTGTGTTTGAGAAAATGAATGGAAGTGAATGGAAGCCGTCTTAATACACACTACTGACTTCAGAAAAGGTTCCTGTACTACTTCAATCCGACTTCTAGGCAATTTGTAGGCAACTTGTACCCATTGATTTCATTGGAAGTTGCCTCAGAAGTCGGATCACTGTCTTAACTGAAACAACAATACAGGAAGATAACATACATTTCTCAGGCAAACCTCTCCCTCCCCCTCCCTCCCACAGAGCTGATTGTTGTTTGATTGGCCACTGGAAAGCCTCCTGTCCTGGAGGCGACTTGAAGATGCCTTGTACTGTCGTGGAGGCAACTTGAAGTTGCCTGATGATTCATACTCAAGTCGTGTCAAAGTTGCCTCACAAAGTCGTGCTGGAAGTCATGTTGCCCCTGTGTGAACCGGCTCTTATACTTTACACTACACATATTTCATACTTTGTTACTGTATAGGTGTGCATACATTTGATCACCTGGCCTTGAGCGGCAAACCATTCCTTATTCCCATGATCTTTAGAGCTCATGCTTCCTTCCTCATTTGCCCTGTGTGCACCCTTCAACCTATCTGGAAGTTTGGTGAAGTGGGACTCTTTGAAGGGGAGTAAGTGGTGGAGAAGATTGTATGCTATGTTAGTCTTAGGCACACACGGGGCATTTATGCCTTTTAGCAGTGTATTAATTAAAAAAATTAAATGAGAGTTTAGTACTATTTTAAAGAGGAACTTCACCTTTATCACAAAAATTAAATTAAAGATACTTTTAGAAAAGTTTGGTAATGGCAATCTACAAACAAATATATAAGGGTAACTGCATGCTTTCTATTCTTTGCATACCTTTTCCTCCCCATTCTTCTCACGGTGGCCATTTTTTCTAAGTGCAAATTAATTAATCTCTCTTTATTTTCTGGAACTTTGGTTTTGCCTTCTGAAACATGTGATAGGAACTTCCCAGGATGCAGCTTTGAGGCCCTGGTTATGTCACCAGTGCCTCACTCAACTAGAAAATGTAAACACAGTAATTGTAAGAAAACACTTGTAAAACCAAAAAAAATTTGTTTAACTAATGTGCTGTAAGATGATTTCATTTCCCGGTAAGTCTGCAGAGCTGTGGCAAGGTGCTGTTTTTATTTTGAAATTCCCATACAGGTTAGGTAGACAGTGCATTTCATAAGTTAAAATGATTCTATCTATCTGTGCTGACAATCAATTGTATCTATGGCATTGTTTGCGCAGAAATATTTTACAGCGGTAACTATAGCGAACAAATTAAAAAGTGATACAACTGACAAATATCTGTCTACAGAAGATAAGGCTGACAAGGATCCTTGTTAGAATACAGGCTACTGTACAATTTATACTTGTGTTATTATCTAAAAGTAACAATACCACCATGATTAGGATTTGCTGTGTTAAGTTGTGCGCACATCTGATTTCAGTATGTTGATTCATATGTTCTTTTTGTCCCCTTTCCTGTAAACCATGAATGTTTATGTCCCAAGCCTGGGTCTGTTTCTCTATGCATTCCTGGCATTCCATCAACTGTTCTGGCTTGTACCTTAATTCCAGGGCTGACCTCTTACATTTCCTTTTCTCCCTGCAGGACCGACATTCCAGTCAACCTGCACTTTTTGTTTTTTATTTTATATAACATGTTGTAGAAATGCGTGTTTTCTGTTTTCATCACTCGTTTATTAGTTTAAGATATAGTTACCGGAATATAGCATTTCTGGGAATTGCATGCAGCATCACTGAGAAGACCCTAGTCTTAAAAGTGTCAGGGTCGATCTGTCCTTAAAAGGACACTGCTGTCAAAACCTGGAATGAAATATACATCGACCGCCATAATTACTAACACACAGCTAGAGCAAGCATGGTGGGAGGAGGAGCTCAGAAATAAGTTTGGTGCTTACGATCATTTTAGGAATAAGGTTTTAGTAATTACGAACATTTAATATACTGTACATTTTAAGATGCTTATATTTACACCCTTTACATTATTTGGCTAACCCAACACTAAAACGGGTTTTATTGTTGTGTGTAGAAAGATTTGTATGTCCTATAAATTTCAAATTTATCCTATATGTGGTTATTGCTAATATTTGTAGGTACACCATTTTTTTTTAGTATGTTTGTCGTCATGACTCACTGCATATAGTAATAACTAAAGGCATAGAGTGGATAGAGTGGAGATGGATTAGAACACCTACTGTATTAGGATTTTATCGCTGTCTGTGTTTCCATTAGGGAGATTAATTCTCTGTATTTGTATTGTTTTTTTTTTACAGTTATCAAGGAAAGAAAAAGAAAACTCAAATTTTGGGTTGTCCCCAGAACATTTATAGTAGGGAAAACCTTCCAGTGGGGACACTAGTTCTGTTGACCTGGGAGTCCCCAAGGAATTCCCATAATTTGCAGGTGTTTTATCCCACTTCCTGTTTTGTCTAGGGGGACAGGAAGTGAAGGTAAAGCTCCCCAATGAGATGCAGATGCCAAAATTTAAACTGGCAGGGGTTATGACCCTCCCTACATTACTAAAAAAAATGTGGTTGTTTTGCAAAGTTTCTTATCTGAGAACCTGCAAGCAATAGCCCTTTCTTTTCTTATCTGAGATCCTGCCAGTAATACCCCTTATTTTTCTTATCTGAGATCCTGCCATTAATAGCCCTTCTTTTTCTTATCTGAGATCCTGCCATTAATAGCCCTTCTTTTTCTTATCTGAGATCCTGCCAGTAATAGCCCCTCTTTTTCTTATCTGAGATCCTGCCAGCAATAGCCCTTCTTTTTGCAGGCTGACAACACAAAACCACTGCCTCACGATTAACAACAATGTTGACAGCTTGCCATATGCATTCCTGCTGGCCATTTTGCGGCTCATCTGATAGACCTTATGGCCAAATAAACTTCCCCTAAGGAAGTCATGTGACATGACGAGACGCGTAGGGATCGAGGAGCATCAGAGTCCACACGCCTGATGCAGCAAGACCCCCCTGCCGTCCGTTTGGTTTCTGTGCCCATCCAAATGTGAGTGCACCTATATGTTTTAATAAACCTGTTCCATTTTTGCGGGGCTGTACTATGGTCTTTCTTTCTCCCATCCTATATGCTGTGTGAGGGTCCCCTCTATCTGCTCCAAGTGTCCACCCAGCTCAGACACAGAAGAAGAGGAGCCAGGTGTGCATCCAGGACTTAGGACGAACTCGGTGTTCATGGGAGATAGGCCCACCATCCATCACCTCCATGTGAGTGGATGTATGAGTGAATGATGTTGCCTGTTTAGACACTTCCATAACACCATATCCTACTTGCTTTGTATCTTCTCCATGCCTTACTGCTGAGGAGTGCTGATGTCGTTTCTGTCCATTCAAGTGTCCATTCAAGTGTATTCCTCCTCCCCCTGCCAGAGGTGGTTTTATTTGGCTATCCGTGCCATAGCCGTGAGGTGAGGGGCTAGGGACCACCTGAGGTGTTCACTGTACCACGTCCTTTCCTGGCACCATTTCTTCCATCTTTTGGAAACTGTCTTCTGGGACATCCTTGGTCCCTGTCTTCTGGGACATTTGGGAAACACTTTCAGAGACTTTTTTGCATTTCTTCACTGATTTATATATTATTATTTGTATTGTTCACTGTGTTACACACTCAGGGGCGCCCCTAGCGCAAGTTCTCCCTGATTTCACATTACCTGGACCAGCACATTGTGTACATTTTACTGTTTGTGAATTTGTACTCCTTCTTTGTCACTTGCCATTGTTTAGTATTCAATATTATCTTTTGTGCTACATTTTGACGGTTTACGTATTGACACAAAACTTATGTACGCTATCACTCTGTTCTAAATACACCACCCCTCCCCTCCCCCGTCCACCAGTCCACCCGTCCACCCACGTTCACCAGCCCAGGGATTTATTCCCGTACCACCCTTGGATTTCACCCACTTTTCACAGCGCAGACACAACCTCCCTTGTTTTTCCATTTTCTTATGGCCAAATAAAGTTGCTAATTGTGATTTAGTGGTTTACGCCTAGTACACACAGGTCAAATGTCAGGAGATATCAGCCAGTTCAATAAAAACCGGCCGACTTTCGGCCCGCGTGTATGTCAGCCGGTTTGACAGAAGCCCTCCGTTCAGCGGGATTCTGTCGGAAAAGCATTCTGAAAAAACAGTAGCTTACCAGCTCCTGATCAGAGCTCTCAGTCAATGGCTGAGAACGCTGATTGTAGTGTTCTGGCAGGGGGGTTGTCCCCCCTGCCAGAACACAATAGCTCACCAGGGGAGATCACTGTGTAACATCAGTTTGTGTAACAGCAGCTCTGACCACAGCTGTCAGCTTTTTTTTTATGGAAAAAAACTATTACACACGATCATTTTTCAGGTTGTAAAAAACGCTGCACATGTTTGGTGCAACACTGATACCATATACTCCTGTTGGTTCCCGTTCGGACCGGTTTTCCATGCTCTGTTGGATATTAACCACTTCAGGCCTGCGCCACCGTCGAATGACGGCAACAGCGCGGGCCTGAATATCCAACATGCCGTCATTTGACGGCATCTCCTTTAGGCGTTCCCAGCGCGCGCTGTAGAGCGCGCTGCGGGGAAGCCCTGTGTTGTCCGTGTCCCTTGGACATGGCCAATCACAGATCGCAGATCGCGGCGATCAGAGTGGCCGTTTGCGATGCGATCTGTGGGCGAATGAGAGATGATTTCTCATAGATCATCTCTCATTGCCGTTTTACACAGAGACAGCGTCCTGTCTCTGGAGAGGAGGAGCCCGATCTGTGTTCCTTCCTACATAGGGACACAGATCGGTCACCCCCCCAGTCACCCCCCCCCTCCCCCCACAGTTAGAACACACCTAGGATACACATTTAACCCCTTCCTTACCCCCTAGTGTTAACCCCTTCAATGCCAGTCACATTTATACTGTAATTAGTGCATATTTATAGCACTGATCGCAGTATAAATGTGATTGGCGCCAAAAATGTGTCAAAAGTGTCCGATGTGTCCGCCATAACGTCGCAGTACCAATAAAAATCGCAGATCGCCGGCATTTCTAGTAAAAAAATAAATAATAAAAAATAATAATTATCTCCCCTATTTTGTAAGCACTATAACTTTTGCGCAAACCAGTCGTTTATTGCGATTTTTTTTTTTTTTTACCAAAAATATGTAGAAGAATACGTATCGCCCTAAACTGAGAAAAAATTATTATTATTTTTTTTTTTAATTGGGATATTTATTATAGCAACAAGTAAAAAATAGTAGCCCAGATTCACGTACATCTGCGCATTATTGGACCGGCGTAGCGCACCGCCTTTACGTTAGACTTGCGCAATGTAGCCGCGTAATCACCCTATTCTCGTAGCTTTTGCGCAGAAAATTGCGCATGCGTAACGTTATTTCAGAGGCGCAAGGCAGAGTAATACAAATTGGGAAGGACGTGGGCGGGTTACATTGGAAATGAGCCGTGACCCCATGCAAATGAAGGGCCGGCCGGCTCGCGCATGCGCGCTTGAAGGAGACCATGGTCAGCTCCGCTGTGCGCATGCTCACAACTCGGGAGCGGCGCAATCAGTGAAATTGGAAATGGACTAAGGACTACGCAGACAGCATAAATAGACAGACACAAACGCACTTGCATTGCAAAAGTACATCCCTTTGTCCCTTCCCATTTAACCAAGTGCTTTTGTCCCGTTGTTCGTTGCGTTGTGTTTTGTATTTGTCAGATTAGTGTTCTGTGTGATCAAGTGTTTGTTAGTAGATCTTTGAAAGTGTTTTTTGATAAGTGTTTGAGAGACTGTTTGTTTGATATATTTCTGTTTGTTTGTTTTCTTGCTGAATTTTTGCTGTTTGTTTTTGTGACTGTTTTTTGCTGAGTGCTTGTGTGATTTTTTGGGTGTTAGTTTTCTCTTTGTGTGTGTTCTTGCTTGATTGGTTGTGCTTGTTTTTGTGACTGATTTTTGTTGACTGGGAGTGAGTTTTTTTGGAAGTTTGACAGAGAGAAAGCGAAAACTCAATTTTACTTTGGGGGAAAAAAGAATTCTTGCCCGGGCCATTAGCGATTATGGGCGTTTCCTCCACGGCCCGTACAGTGCCAACACCACCCCGGCCAGGAGGACGGAGATTTTGGACCTCATCACTGAGCAGGTCAATTCAGCGGGGGAGGGGGAGACACGGACACGGACATGAAAATTAATGACCTCCGGCGTCTGGTCAAACAGAAGCTGTCCAAAATGCTTGCCCATGCCAGGGGCACAGGAGGGGGCCCACCATGCCGTATTAGGCTGACAGCGGAGGAGCGTGCGGTGGCCCTGACCTTTTATCGGCATGAAGTGGAGGGCCTGCCCGGCTTTGACTCAAGTCCGGAGCCCGTGGTGCCAGGTAAGTATTTTTTTTAATATCAGGTGTGTAGCATGTGTGGGGGAGGGGGTGAAAGGGAATATGTGGCAAGTGTGTGGATCCTCCAACCTGTGAATGTTTTGTGTCATCCACAGATGTGCAGCAGGGTGCAGGGCCATCTGGCCTGACCGCACCATCCCCAGGACAGCAGCCTAATGAGGCCCCCCCAACAAGGCCGGAGTCCGCGGAGGAGGTTCAAGAGGAGGAGGAGGAGGTTGAGGAGGAGGAGAATCATGAGGAGGAGTCCATGTCAGGCACTGGACTTTTGGTTTTTGAGGACTCTTCCCCTCTGGCTGTCAGCAGGCAGCCCTCCCTAAGGGTCAGCCCCCCTCCTCCCCCAACATGGCACCCTCCCAAGGGCCTCCTCTTCTCCCCGGCCACAAGCATCAGCTGGAGGCAGGAAGTCATCCCAGAAGACCAGGGGGGTGGCCGATCTCCTGCCCGCCACTCTGAGAAGGGACCAGTTCCTCCAGACCCGCCATCTGGGACAGGTCAGCCAGACATTGGTGCGGATGGAGGAGAGCCTGTCCTCCATCAAGGATACGCTGGGGAACCTGGACTCCCACTCCCGGGCTTTCACAACCTGCCTAAACGACCTGCAGACGACATCAGCAGGCGTTGGGCAGGATGTGAGGGCCCTTACCCAGGCTATCCAGGCCAACACGGCAACACTTGGTGCTGCCCTGGACAGAATAGCCGTGGCCTTGGAGGGCAGGCCGCCAGGTGGGCAGAGATCAGGGGCTGCTCCTCCTTCCCCGGTTTTCCCCCTCCCAATGAGTCTCCCCTGAGGAGCCGGGGCAGTGGCCGGGGGCGCCCCAGGCGTGGCTCACGTCAAGGGCAATAATTTTTTTTTCCCCTTTTTTGATTTATTTATTTTTTGCTGGAAAATTTTTGATTTTGCTGGTCATTTTTTTTTGGGGGGTTGTGAATGCTGTTTGAATGTGGGGGTGACATTCCTGCCGGAAAAGGGGTGTCACCGTCAATTTTGGTGGATAAGGGTTCCCCAGGACCAGGGAGAAGTGATCCCCAGGTCCGTGTGAATGGTGTATGAATGTACAGTGACATAATTGGAGCCTTGGCGTGGCGTTGCCGCTCACAAGTCCTGCATGGTGGACTGGTGCCAATCCACTTTGATGTGGATGTGGGGTGTGTGTGCTAGGGACCACAGTGGTGTGCATGCATGCATTCTCATTGTGCCATGATTAATGTGTGTGTTTAACGTACAAAGATGTCCAATGTGAGCTGTCTCCTGGCTGCTCTTCCCTCAGAAGACGGGGTATCCTCGGTTAGGGGGGGATTGTCTGGTTCAGGGGTCAGGTCAACACGTAGGTCAATCTGCAGGCCCTTTCTTACTGCGAAGTTGTGCAGCATGCAACATGCACCGATGATATGGCACACAAAGTTTGGGGAATACAAGAGGGTACCCCCAGACTTACCCAGGCATCGGAAACGTGACTTCAGGAGGCCAAAGGTGCGCTCCACCACTGCACGTGTTTGGGCATGTGCTTGATTGTATCTTTCCTCTCCTGGGGTTTGGGGGTTCCGGATAGGAGTCATGAGATGGGGTCCCAGTGGATATGCAGAGTCACCTGTAAGGGAAAAGACAGGAGGATGTTAGTCATGCATGTGCCCCTTGTGATGTGTGCATCATGGGAGGGGATAGTCATGCCTGCCACCCATGTCACTCACCAACCAGCCAGGTGGCCCCATACACGTTCTGATCGAATTCCATTCGGATGTGGCATTGATTGTATATGTAGCTGTCATGGCTGGACCCTGGGTGTTTGGCACGGACGTGCCATATGAGGCCTTGGGCATCGACTATCACCTGTACGTTGATGGAATGCCAATGCTTCCGATTGCGGTACATGTGCTCTGTCTCCTGGGGGGGCTGGAGTGCCACATGTGTGCAATCAATGGCCCCCACGGTGCGTGGGAATCTGGCAATTCTGTAGAAATCTGTCATTGCCTTCAGCCGCAGCTCCTCAGTGGTGGGTTTGATGATTTGGTTGGCCATGCGTCTGAGGATTGCAGGGACAACCTGGTGCACACATCTGCTCATGGAGGACTGTGACATCCCAGCCACCACTCCATTTATAAGCTGAAAAGAGCCACTGGCAAGGAAATGGAGTGTTGCCATGACCTTGACCAGTGGCTGCACTGCATGTGAGCGTTGTGTTGGGCTGGTGATGTCCTTCTTGCAAGGTTGTGGTTAATTCCAGGATGACATGAGGGGTGAATCTGAAGATGCGATACACCTCAGAATCACTCATGCCAAAGAGGTCTATGCGGGTGCGGTATATCCTCTCCCGTGCCATCCTCCGTGCCCTCCTCCTTCTTTGCTCCTCTAAAGTCAGTAGTATAGCTATGCGCGACGATGCCCCTGGCTTGTTGGCATACAGATTGTTGTGCAACACGTGTGACTGCTGAGCTCCTCACTAACAGTGTTGCTTTATCTAACAAGTAGACTTTTTTTCTCTTTTTAGACCAGCTTTTATATGGTCTAATTTTAGACAGGACATTTTGCTGTTGCGCACACTGCGTAGCCTGCGCTGCCCCAACGTTCTTTTGTGGATCCCCGTAAGTCCCTCATTAGCATATTTGACTAGCAAATCAATGGTCTGTCTAGCGCAGTTTTGCGCGGACGGATGCGCCTGTCTAACGAAATTACACCGGACCAAAAAAAGTAGATTTCTTGCGTATCTCGCTTTGGGGATGCCGTGCATCGAAACGCACGCGCACATTTAGACTTACGCACGCGCATCTCCTGTTGCGCAGGCGTAATCGCTCTGTGAATCTGGGCCATTGTATTTGTTTTCAAACTTTTCGCTCTTTTTTGTTTATAGCGCAAAAAATAAAAACCGCACAGGCGATCAAATACCACCAAAAGAAAGCTCTACTTGTGGGGAAAAAAGGACGTAAATTTTGTTTGGGAGCCACGTCGCACGACCGCGCAATTGTCAGTTAAAGCGACGCAGTGCCGGAAGCTGAAATTTTACCTGGGCAGGAGGGGGGTGTATGTGCCCAGTAAGCAAGTGGTTAAGCCAACAAGCTATACAAATTCGCTGGCTACCAATTCCGGATTCAATATTGGGACCTGTTTTTGGAGTATCTCTTGTCGCCTGATATAAATAGTTGTTTACCCTTGTACTTTTATGCACCAGCCCAAAGTTTTCTACATGCATATATCCTGATGTTTTAAATTACCTGTCATTAGCCTACCAGGCAGGCCGTGTAACATCACTATATATGCCATATGACTACTCTCGATGGTTTGTTTCACACATTCCTGCGGAGACTTATCGTACTTACCGTTATGCTCCTGATAAAGCTTTTTTTTCAACGCAAAACATGTTGAGTAAAAGCAAACCGCAGTCACTCCGCATATTCAACGCAGCTCTAAGGATCTAAAAGTTTTTTTTATATAATTTCTGGTGTTGTATGATTTCTGTTTCACTAACATACATGCACTAGTATTACATTTTATGAAATTTCTCCTATGTATGCACTGTGAATAATTTGCCAATATTATAGTATCATGTTCACAAAGTATTGTTCATTATTTCTTGTTCTGTAAATTTTCTAATTTTATGAATAAATAAACCCAAAGTATTTTTACTATATCTACTTGTACCGTCTAAAGTCCACCTTTATTAGCTTAGTTCTATTTTCTAGTTACATATTATCGGGAGGTTAGTACACTGCTATATTGGCATTCACAGTGGTAGTCACCAGGGCCGGACTTACCATTGGGCTCCCCAGGGCCCCGGACAGCAACCCTTCCTTTTTTTATTTATTTTTATAAAAAAAATATGTTTTTTATATATTTATATATATATATATATATATATATATATATATATATATATATATATATATATATAATGATTATTATTATTATTATTATTAAAGGGCCCAGAGGTCTCCAGGGCCCCTGGATGGCAACCCCCCCTTTTTTATAAAACAATTTACATTTTTTTTTATATATATATATTTTTTTTTATTAAAGGGCTCAGAGGTCCCCAGGGCCCCATGTGGCAACCCCCCCTTTTTTCTATAAATGTTTATTTTTTTATTTTTGTTTATATTTTTTTATTTTTTATTAAAAGGCCCAGAGGTCCCCAGACCCCCCGGATGGCAACCTCCCTTTTTTATGTATTTTTTATAAATGTTTATTTTTTTTTTTTTTTTAGGGGTCTGGAGGTCCCCAGGGGCCCCCAGGGCCCCGGACAGCAACCACCACTTTTTTTATTTATTTTTTTTATAAAAAAAATATGTTTTTATATATATATATATAAAAAAAAAATGGGCTAACTTTACTGCCTATTTTTTTTTTTTAATTCATTAAATTATTTTTTTTTCCAAAAAAATGCATTTAAAAAGACTGCTGCGCAAATACAGTGCAACATAAAATATTGCAACAACCGCCATTTTATTCTCTAGGCCAAGGTCTTTACTAAAAAATTATATAATCTTTGGGGGTTCTAAGTAATTTTCTAGCAAAAAAAAAAAATGATTTTAACTTGAAAAGAGCTGTCAGAAAAAGGTTTGGTGTTTAAGTGGTTAAAAATTGCTAATTTACATACAGAAGAAGTTAATTCCTTTGAAGAGATACAATGTTTAGACTTAACTTTCCACTGATAAAGAATGTTTCCAAAACGTGGCAGATTGCCCAGACTGACTTTTGGCTGAGAGCAGACAGGAAATTCTTTGCATACCAAAGTGCAGAGAGAAAATTATTTTCATGTGAAAGATCGTGAAACCCTGTATCAAGAATCGCAACGGGAAAAAGATCGCGATAACGATTCTTGGCGATTAATCGTGCAGCTCTAATATATATATATATATACATATATATATATTTATTATTATTATTATTATTAAAGGCCCCAGAGGTCTCCAGGGCCCCTGGATGGCAACCCCCCCTTTTTTTTATAAAAATATTTACATTTTCTTTATGTTTTTTATAAATGTTTATTTTTAATTTTTTAACTTTAATGCCCTCCCCGGTCAACAACTTCAATTCCCCCCCCCCCCCCCCGCTCAACAACTTTAACCACTTGACTACTGGGCACTTAAACCCACTTAATAACCAGACCAATTTTCAGCTTTCGGTGCTCTCACATTTTGAATGACAATAACTCAGTCATACAACACTATAACCAAATGAAATTTTTGTCCTTTTTTCCCCACAAATAGAGCTTTCTTTTGGTGGTATTTTATCACCTCTGCGGTTTTTATTTTTTTCACTATAAATGAAAAAAGAACGAAAATTTTGTAAAAAAATGAATTTTTCTTCATTTCTATTATAACATTTTGCAAAAAAGTAATTTTTCTTCATAAACTTGGCCTAAAATGTATACTGCTACATATCTTTGGTAACAAAACAAAAACAATTTAGATATTATTTAGTCTGGGTGAAAGTTATAGGGTCTAAAAGCTATGGTAACAATTACTGAAAATTGATCAATTTGATCACATCTGATGTACTGACATCCTCTCTCATTTCTTGAGACCCTAACATGCCAGAAAAGTACAAATACCCCCCAAATGACCCCTTTTTGGAAAGAAGACATTCCAAGGTGTTTAGAAAGAGGCATTGTGAGTTTTTTGAAGTTGTAATTTTTCCCACAATTCTTTGCAAAATCAAGATTTTTTTCATTTTTATTTTCTTTCCACAAAATTTTCATATTAGCGGGTTATTTCTCACACACAGCATATGCATACCACAAATTACACCCCAAAACACATTCTGCTATTCCTCCCGAGTATGGCGATACCCCATGTGTGGGACTTTTACACAGCGTGGCCACATACAGAGGCCCAACATGCAGGGAACGCCATCAGGCGTTCTGGAGCACCCAGACCAATTCTGACATTTCTCTCCTACATGTAAAAATCAACACTTATTTGCTAGAAAATTACATAGAACCCCAAAACATTATATATGCTTTTTTAGCAAAGACCCTAGAGAATACAATGGCGGTTGTTGCAACTTTTTATCGCGCATGGTATTTGCACAGCAATTTTTCGAACACATTTTTTTTGGAAATAAAACAGTTTTGTGCTTTTAAAAAAAAAAAACATTAAAGTTAGCCCAATGTTTTTGCATAATATGAAAGATGAAGTTACGCCGAGTAAATAGATACCCAACATGTCACCCTTCAATATTGCACACTCTCGTGGAATGGCGCCAAACTTTGCGACTTAAAAATCCCCATAGGTGACGCTTTAAATATTTTTACTGGTTACATCATTTTAGTTGGAGAAGAGGTCTAGGGCCAAAATTATTGCTCTCGCTCTAACGTTCGCAGCGATACCTCACATGTGTGGTTTGAACACCGTTTTCATATGTGGGCGGGACTTGCGTATGCGTTCGCTTCTGCATGCGAGCTCACGGGGACAGGGGCGCTGTATGCCCAGAGTATTGCGGAGTATGCCCAGAGTATTGCGGAGTATGCCCAGAGTATTGCGGAGTATGCCCAGAGTATGCCCAGAGTATTGCAGAGTATGCCCAGAGTATTGCGGAGTATGCCCAGAGTATTGCAGAGTATGCCCAGAGTATTGCAGAGTATGCCCAGAGTATTGCAGAGTATGCCCAGAGTATTGCAGATTATGCCCAGAGTATTGCGGAGTATGCCCAGAGTATTGCGGAGTATGCCCAGAGTATTGCGGAGTATGCCCAGAGTATTGCGGAGTATGCCCAGATTATTGCAGAGTATGCCCAGAGTATGCCCAGAGTATTGCAGAGTATGCCCAGAGTATTGCAGAGTATGCCCAGAGTATTGCAGAGTATGCCCAGAGTATTGCGGAGTATACCCAGAGTATTGCGTAGTATGCCCAGAGTATTGCGGAGTATGCCCAGAGTATTGCGGAGTATGCCCAGAGTATTGCGGAGTATGCCCAGAGTATTGCGGAGTATGCCCAGAGTATTGCAGAGTATGCCCAGAGTATGCCCAGAGTATTGCAGAGTATGCCCAGAGTATTGCAGAGTATGCCCAGAGTATTGCAGAGTATGCCCAGAGTATTGCAGAGTATTGCAGAGTATGCCCAGAGTATGCCCAGAGTATTGCGGAGTATTGCCCCCCAGAGTATTGCAGAGTATGCCCAGAGTATTGCAGAGTATGCCCAGAGTATTGCAGAGTATGCCCAGAGTATTGCGGAGTATGCCTAGAGTATGCCTAGAGTATGCCTAGAGTATGCCCAGAGTATGCCTAGAGTATGCCCAGAGTATGCCCAGAGTATGCCCAGAGTATTGCAGAGTATGCCCAGAGTGTTGCCCCCCCCAGAGTGTTGCCCCCCCAGAGTGTTGCCCCCCCAGAGTGTTGCCCAGCATTGCAGAGTATGTGCAGCAGGGATGGCTGAGCAGGGAGGGATGGATGGATGGATCTGTGACTACATTTGTCACAGATCCAGCCCGCAGCACTGGCGCTGCCATCCGCTCCCTCCCCTCTCCTCTCACACTGTACCGATCGGTACAGAGAGAGGAGGGAGGAACCGGCGTCATCAAATGACGCCGGTCTGTTTACAT
This sequence comes from Rana kukunoris, assembly GCA_029574335.1. Lineage (NCBI taxonomy): Eukaryota > Metazoa > Chordata > Amphibia > Anura > Ranidae > Rana > Rana kukunoris. The sequence goes on along the minus strand of CM056053.1, from coordinate 282,618,137 downwards.
CTGATTGCGCCGTCATTGGACGGCGCGATCACGTGGTAAACCGCCGCTATCAGCGGCGATTTACCGTGATCCGTGACCCGCCGGGTCCAGAGGACATTCCAGGGGGCGCGCGGGAGCGCGACTCTGGAATCACGTTATATAACGTGATCCCAGAGTTAAGCAACCACCTTGCCGCCGTTATTTTTCGGCAGGTGGTTGCTAAGTGGTTAATGCGCACCCCCGCTCAACAACTTCAATTCGCCCCCCCCCCCCGCTCAACAACTATGATCCCCCCTCGCTCCAGGGGGCCCCTTCAACACTCAAGCCCAGGGGCCCCCACCACCCTAAGTCCTTCCCTGGTAGTCACCCTGCAAAAAAAATTTACATTATGCAAAAAAAATACACATTAGTGTGTACCAGGCTTTAGCATTGATATTCTGCAACAAGAAGTGTTATTACTGGCAGGACATTTTGAAGGGACTCTTGTGTATGCTTGGTGTTGGGTGGTGTCAGAACTTGTGAGAGCAACAGAACAATGGTGGTGAAGGTAGATATTTGGTTGTAATGCGTTTCTTCTACAAGAGGACCTGTCCTAAATAGTAAAAGGAATTAATGGAATCCAGTTGATATTGTTGTTTAGGAGCAGTTATAGAAAATTCAAAAGAAAGTTGATAGATGATTCTTTGCTAAATGTTCTATGTATAGTGTGCTGTAATAAGCATAGATGTAATTATGTCGATTATATAACTACTGCACAAATTATGGTTACCACACGCACACACAAAATTATTTTATTGATTTAATTTTCAGTCCACTGAGAATTATTTATTGACAACTAGATATGTTATTTCCTATACAATGTGCTATTAGGATATTACATAAAAGAAAGAGAGTTTACTTATTGTTCAGTTTCAGTTGGTGAATAATAATATGTAATAAAAAGTGTATGTTACTCTTATAGATTTACACCCATGTAAACTGGTCTCCTTTACTTGCACATAATGGATATGTGACAACATGATGTATATATTACTGCTGTTTTACACGCCTCTTTGTTTTCACCTAGGCACTTTGCTGCTAGGTGGTGAATATAATGCATTTCCTGTCTCACCTGACTTGTCAAATACTGCATATGTAAAGGTTCAAAGCATGTTGCAAATTTATTTTCCAAACACTTAATCATCATGACCTACATTAGGGTTGATTTACCTAAGGCAAATACATTGGTGGTTATTTACGAAAGGCAAATCCACTTTGCACTACAAGTGCACTACTACTTGAAATTGCACTGAAAGTGCACCTGGAAGTGCAGTCGCTGTAGATCCGAGGGGGACATGCAAGGAAAATAAAAAACAGCATTTTAGCTTGCACATGATTGTATAATAAAATCAGTAGAGCTTCCCCTCATTTCAGATCTACCTCTCAGATTTACAACGACTGCACTTTCAGTGCAATTTCAAGTTTACTTTGCACTTGTAGGGCCAGATTCACAGAGCCATTACTCTGGTGTATCTCCTGTTAGACCAGAGTAATTTCAAATTACCCGCGTCGTATCATTAGTTTGAATCCTCAAACCATGATACGATGGCTTCGGGCTTCGATCCGACAGGCTTACGTCTTCATACGCCGTCGGATCTACGCTGCAATCTTTTTCCGCCCGCTGGGTGGAGTTTGCGTCGTTTTCAGCGTCGGGGTATGCAAATTAGCTTTTTCCGGCGATCCACGAAGTTACGATCGTCCGTCGCATTCTCTTACGTCATCTGTAGTCATCTTTTTGCTGAGTAAAGTTAGGGAAGCAAAAATGTGGCCTAACATTAGACAGCCCATGTTAAGTATGGCCGTCATTCCCGCGTCGAATTTCAATTTTTTTTTGTTTTTGCGTAAGTCGTCCGGGAATAGGAATGTACGTAAACAACGCTACTCAAAAAAAACTGACGTAACGACGTTATTTCGCGCAATGCACGGCGGGAAATCTCTGAACGGAGCATGCACAGTTCGATCGCCGCGGGGACGCGCCTAATTTAAATGCTTCATGTTTCGATACACTACGCCGCTGTAACTTACGGGCCGAAATCTTCCTGAATTCGTTGTGGAGCCAGGTAAAATACGGCGGCGTAGAATATCTCTGATACTCTGCGCCAGGGCAATTGTACCTGAATCTGGCCCGTAGTTTGTACTTGTAGTGCAAAGTGGATTTGCCTTTCATAAATAACCCCTAATGTGCACTTTGCAAAGTGCAGTTGTACTCTGCAAGAGCAGTTTCTCCAGCTCTCAGTAAATGAGCAAAAGCTCTGCTTACTTCCATCATCCAATCATGTGCAAGAAAAAAATGCAGTTTTTTTTTTATTTTCATTGCACATGATTGGTTACTTTTTGCAAAGTGAAACTTTACCTCATTTACTAAGCCCTGGAGCAACTGCATTTACAAACAAAAAAAGGGTATTTATAAAATGTGTGTTTATATTTAATTTGTTCCGTTGCTTCCATGCTGACTAAGGCCTTGGATACAGAAACAATAGACCCATTAAAGTGGTATTAAACCCCAGATTTTAATATATTACAGCTTACAATTCATTAGATGAAGTGACTGCATATGTTTTCTTGGGCTTTTTCACTCGGTTTTCCCCTGGTGATCTAGCTAGTAACACACCTCCTGTATCAGAGTGCCTTCACTTAATGGATGAAGGAGCACAGGGGACACAACAGACAGCATCATTATCAGTCTGGGAGGAGAAGAGTGTTAGGTGTACTAGCTGATTTAGATATACTAATAAGCTGAAGCTGAATTCCAGCTAACAGTTTATGAGCAGTTACAAAACATTATTATTTGTTTTTTTCCTTTCTGGGATAAAGAATTTATATAAATCATTAAAAGCTTGCCATTGTAAGCACCCCTGCCAGTGTTAAATGGTGTGTCTCAACTCTCTAGACATGTGCACAGAAAATGTTTTCGTTTTTTTTTGTTCCGTTTCGTATGGTCCCGTCTGTTCGCTTCCGTTCGTTTTTCGTAAGACGCCCGTTTTCCCGTTCGTTCCCGTTCGTTTGTCGTACGACGTGATTTTTTCGTATTCCGATCGTTTCGTATTTCCGTTACCGTTTTATTTTCGTACATGCGGGATGATTCGTTATTCTGTTTAATTCATGTTCGTTTCTTGTTAGACAATAATTATCGTGAATTTTCGTCAATTTGCATTCTGTGTATCTTGAATGCTTTTCTTTTGTTAGTGTCAGTTGTATGTTCATTGTTCAATGACATCTATAACAAAAGAATTTCATTATGTATATTGAATGAATTCCTTTTTCTGTTTCTGTGTATTCAAAATACTGAAGGCAAATTTTTTGTTATAGGTGTCATATCAACATACAAAAATAACAAAAGAAACGTGTTCAAATGCAAATCTTTTGTTTATGTTTTTTTTGAATGGCCAGAGAGTTAGGCTGGCCATACATGATACAATTTTCTGTGCAATTTTCTTTAAATTTACCTTCAACTATGTAGTGCAAGGGCCTGCCTGATTGCATACAATTGAAAGTGTTGTTTAGTTTGACCTCATATATGGTTTTTGGTAAATCTAAAAGAAAATTGTACAAGAAAATTGAACATGTATGGCCAGCCTCAGTGACTGAAAGCAGCTTCTCTTTTGTGCAGAGTAGTGAGTACACTTGTACAGTAAAGCCTAATAAACTTTTCTGTGGATTTTCATCTGAAGGGAGATCAGTTGGCCAGACTTTTGAACCCAAAAATGGTTTTCTGATGCAGTTTACAAACTAACGAATTTTCTGAGAACGAACCGAAAACGAACGTTTTTATGTTTGTTGTTAAAATAGTCTGACCAAGTGTATGGGGCTTAACAATACTATTGTTAAGCCCCATACACTTGGCCATTAAAAAAAAACATAAACAAAAGATTTGCATTTGAACCTGTTTCTTTTGTTATTTTCGTATGTTGATATGACACCTATAACAAAAAATTTGCCTTCAGTATTTTGAATACACAGAAAACAGAAAAAGGAATTCATCCAATATACATAATGAAATTCTTTTGTTATAGATGTCATTTAACAATGAACATACAACTGAAAACGAACACAAAACGGATTCAAACAAAATACACAATGCAAACCTCTTGATACAGATTTCATTTTCGTTATTATGCCATTTTCATTTTGTCGTTTTATCCCGTCGGATCGTTCGTTCGTATTTGCGGTCGTTCGTTATGCGGCTCATCCGTTATCCCGTCGTTTTCGTATTTTGGTGCTTTACCGTTTTCGTATGTACACATTATCCCGCGGGTACGAAAATGAACATTTTCGTACGAAAATAACATTCGTACGAACGGGAATGCACATATCTACAACTCTCTAACTGCTACAACTTGGCTGCAAATGGATACGGAGTGTTTAGTTTCTCTCTAAAGCTCCCTTTATACTATTGAGACCCAATTCACTATTACAAAATCAGGTAACACACACACTGCAACATACCCCCTGCCATGTCAATTTTTTAAGACATTAGGATGCGTTGCGCATCCATTGAAAATGAATGGCTTGCTGTAAAGCCGCGTACACACGATCGGTTAAAACCGATGAAAACTGACTAAAGTTCGTTTTCATCGGTCCAAACTGATCATGTGTAGAACCCATCGGTCCGTTTTCCTTCGGTCCAAAAACAGAGGGCTTGCTTTAAAATTGAACCGATGGACAGCTAACCGATAGATCTAAACCGATCGAGCACGAGCATCAGTTAAAAATCCACGCATGCTCAGAATCAAGTCGACGCATGCTTGGAAGTATTCAACTTAATTTTTTTCATCACGTCGTCGTGTTTTACGTCACCGCGTTCTGACACGATCGGTTCATGAACCGATGGTGTGTAGGCACATCAGTCCATCAGTCAGCTTCAACGGTGAACCGATGAAAACAGTCTGTCGGACCATTCTCATCAGATAGACCGATCGTGTGTACAGGGCTTTACGCAGCACACCTTGACACAATGCATAATGTGGATAGGGCCTTAGGGATTTTAGGATTTGTCCCGATAACAGTGGTCCTTAGGGTGATTACAAAGGAAGAATCTCCCCTTCAGGCAATGGCAACCCTAGGGGGGGGGGGCAGAGGGGGCCCTGACCCCCCCCAACATTATGCTGTGCCCCACCATGTTAACCCCCCCCCCCCCCCAATTTTTTAATTTTTTTTGCATCTTGTTTGCATTTTGATTGGGCCGCCACTGGAGTAACAGTCTCTCCTGAGAGGGAGAGTGTCCCCAGTCAGCTCTGCGGGGCATTCCTCCCTCTGCTCGCTGACACTGCATAATGCAAGCGCTCACACAACCACAGCCGCCCGATCTGCTCCTTCACTGCACCCTCACTGGCACGGAGAAGAGCGAGTTGCAGAAAGGACTCCATGAGCACTCTGGGGGGGGGGGGGGGCAAGCCTTCATCTCAGTTACTGAAAAAACAGACTGATTTCTCATGTCCTTAGGACAGGAGGACAGGAGAACCAGCCTGTAAATTCCGAGAGTGGTGACTGCAAGCTGAGCTGAGTGTCAGTCTATGACACTCTGTTACAGCCCAGCGAGTCCAGCCACCCCCCCAACTCTCCTCACATACGAGCAGGGATGAATACAGCTCCTCCTCCTTTCAGTCCTGCCCACACTATCCCGGTGTGCTGTATCTGAAGAGTGGGGACGTGTGGGCGGGGAAATATGAAAATCTGCAGCATTCCTGTCTGTGTGTGAATGATGCCTGAGATTGTAGCCTGGACCTGTGGGTAAGTGTGTGCACTGCAGACTGCAGTACACTGTAATCACTGAACTGCATTATCTCCATCCCTTCTCTCCCCCATCTGTCTCCCTCCCCCTCTCCTGTTCTTTCAAGACATTCACAATTTACTTTCACTTTCAGTTAGGCAGGTAATATACGGTGCAAATTTCTTCCCTGCATCCACAGATTGCAGGAAAAAAACTTGCATGATTCCCCTATCAACACAGACAGTGCTGACAGGGTAATATCCCTCCTGCCCAGCAATTGTATTCTCCAGACAAACAGTGATTATCACTAGTGGCTATACAGCAACCACTATGAGAGAATCTGCTCATTAATGGTTCAAATCTCAGCCAGTTCCAGCTGAGATTTAAACTGTCTATGGCTGGTCTTAGCTCTTAGGCAGCCCATACATTGATCACTTTTTTTCATTCAACTATTAGGTTGAATGAAAAAAAAAAGAAATGATCCAATTTCCCCATCTACACATTTTAGGTGGATGAGGGAATCCTCCCAGTGTGGACCAGTGCTGGAACAACCAGAGTTACTGTCCTGTCCTGGCTATTCACAGTGCTGGTCTCTATTTCCATGGCAGCGGCGGCAGCACATAGGAACCCAGTGCTGGTTACTTTATGGGGCTGATGTACAGGAGGGCCAGCATAGTTTGTTGTTAGAGATGGGCTGGGTATGTTCAAAATTCCACATGCCAGAGCCGGCCAGGAAGCCCACATTGCACAGCGCTAATCACAGACAATGAGACATTTCCCGGTCCGCAGCTGCACAGACCAGGAAATGTCTCACTACCTATGATTAGCACTGTGGAGTGTCGGCTTCCTGGTGGGATCGGGCATGTGGGATTTCAAACACACCCAAGCCCATCTCTATTGGTTGTAGACAGTTGAGCTCCCTGCAGGTTGATTAGCACCAGTGGAGCTTCTCTGACATGCTGATCGGGATGCAATCCAGGTGATGCTCCCAGTCAAATCCTAGTGTTAAATAACAGTGATTTTATTGATCAAAGCCCACACTTTACAGGCATAGAGCCCACATGGCTGCTGAATATACAGTTGATTATATATATACAGTACTGTGGTTGTAGTCTTGATGCTAATAAATACTGTGTTTATTAGATCTGATTGGGAGCATCACCTGGATCACATCCCAATCAAGATGTCAACAGAGAAGGTTATACAGCATTACTGCTGCTTGGTGACCAGCTGGGGGCTCGGCTCTCTATAACCAATAGTGCCAGCCTTCCCCTGGATGCATCCATAATGTCACCAGCACTAGGTCCTAAAAGACTGTCGCCGCTGCCAAGGAGACAGATGCCAGACCAGCGCTGTCAATAGCAGGGACAGGACAGCTGGGGATCCCCACAGTGGCAGAACACCAGGGCTCGGTGGCAAGACAACCTTTGCAACCCTGAGAGCTCTCCCACTGCTTTGGACCCTTATATTTTCTTGGTGTGCTGGTGACATATATCACTTGTTTTCTGCCACCCTGGAGGGCCCCAGTATAGTAGGAAGGGAGCTCACTGCAACACATGTGAAAGGGCCCGTTGTGGGATCGTAGTAAAAGGCCCCAGGATATATATATATATATATATATATATATATATATATAATTGCATTTTATAGTTGCCCCCCCCAACTTTTGTCCCTTTCCCCCCATGCGCCCCCCCTAAATATGAAAGCTGGAGACGCCACTGCCTTCAGGACACAGATATCCAACTCTTCTCTATCAAAAAACTTTAGGCTATAAATACATTTAAAAAACAAAACGTGTTGCGCTGTCATTTAAATAGTGCAACAATTTTCACACTAATGCAGCGTACACTCGGTCGTTTTTTGTGATGAAATAAAATGTTTTAAAAAACGTCATTTAAAATGATCTTGTGTGGGCAAAACGTTGTTTTATGTCTTCTGAAAAACGACGAAAAAAAAATTCGAACATGCTTGATTTTTTGTGTCGTTTTTCAAAATGTCGTATTTTGTGTCATAAAAAATGATTGTGTGTGGGCAAAACGACTTTTAAAACAACGTTTTTAAACCCGTGCATGCTCAGAAGCAAGTTATGAGATGTGAGCTTCAATGGAACAGAGTGCCGTCGAAAGTGGTGTACGTAACCGTGCTTTGTAAGAGCATTTTCAGAAAATGATGGTGTGTAGGCAACGTCGTTTTTTAAAATGAAGTTTGAAAAACGTTGTTTTGTTTCGTGAGATAAAACACCGCTTTTTTCATCACAAAAAGTGATCGTGTGTACGCGACATTAGTATTATTTGATAAATCATTCAAATATCCCAGAAACCAAATAAAAGTCCATAAAGTGATATACAAAAAAGGTGCAAATGTGCTCCTGTTCTTATTAGGTGCAACACCCAGTGCTCCCTATAGTTAAAAACAGGGCAAATATATCTTCTTACCAGATCAATAGACCTATCAAGGTCTGTATTCACATCTCTGAGGTTTACCCCTCACAATGGGTACAGGCCACTTTTGCCTATCCAGTCACCTTATGGAAACCAATGATGGAATTAATCAAAGACATATGCCCTTAAGGAATCCGCAAGGCAAGGAAACAGCAGTGACTGTGTGGGACAAAATATTGATTTCCAATGCCTGTTTTAACTTTGCTGCTGTAAGTAGATTCTCTAATAAACTCCTATTTTTTATTGGACATTGCAAAATGTGTTTCTTTTTCTCTTCTCATTGTTATACTGTATGATTGGGTCCTGAGGATTCCTTAAGGGCATATGTCTTTAATGACAGGGCAAATATATCTTCTTACCAGATCAATAGACCAGTCAAGGTCTATATTGGTATCTGTGAGCTTTACCCCTCACACTAGGTACAGGCCACCTCTGCTTATCCTGCCAGCTTATGGAAATCAATGATGGAAGTCATTAAAGATTCCTTAGGGAATCCTCAGGACTTGATCATACAGTATAACAATGAGAAGAGAAAACAAAACTCATTGTGCAGCGTCTAATAAAAATTAGGAGTTTAATAGAGAATCTACTTACAGCAGTAAAGTTAAAACAGGCATTGGAAATTAAATATTTGTCCCACACCGTCCATGGGCATCACAACGTCACCGATATTTCCTTGCCTTGCCTTGTGGATTCCTTAAGGGCATATGTCTTTGATGACTTCCATCATTGGTTTCCATAAGGCGGCTGGAAAAGCAGAGGTGGCCTGTACCTAGTGTGAGGGGTAAAGCTCACAGATGCAAATACAGATCTTGATAGGTCTATAGATCTGGTAAGAAGATACATTTTCCCTATTTTTGGAGAGCACTGGGTGTTGCACCTAATAAGAACCGGGGGACATTTGCACCTTTTTTTTGTATATTACCTGGACTTGTATGTGGTTTCTGGACACTATATTAACCAATTTAACTTTTTTGGACATTTGAATGATTTATCAAATAATACTAAGCCTCATACACACGGTCAGACTTTTCCGTGGATTTTTGTCCGAAGGGAGTTGGCCGGGCACACCCATAGCATACACACAGCAAACTGCAAACTTTCCCAAACTTTCCCAACATCACATGGTTTTTCTGCTCTTTACCGCCACCCTTTGGTCAACTTCTGCTATTGTTGGTTGATTTTAACATTGGTTCTGGGCATGCGTATTTGTACTTCGGACAAAAGTCCGATGGATTTCTGTATGCACAATAGGACTTTGCACCGTAGGACTTTTGTTGCCGAAAAGTTTGTCCGTTTGCAGAGCGAACTTTTGTCCGATGAAAACCGAAAAAAAGTTTGTCTGATGGAGCGTACACACGGTAGGATTTTTTGGAAAACTTGCTCATTTTGAAGTTTGTTGTCAAAAAGTCCTACTGTGTGTCCATTATGGGGCTTAAAGCCCCATACACACGGTTGGACTTTTGGCCAACCAACTTCAAAATCTGCATTTTTTCAAATTTGTCCGATCGTGTGTACGCTCCATCGAACCAACTTTTTCTGGTTTCATCCGACAAAAAGTTGGGTCTGCGAACGGACCAACTTTTTGGCAACAAAAGTCCAATGGTGCCTTGTGTGACCGTGTGTACAGCAATTCAACCAACTTTTGTACAAAGTGCAAATACGCATGCTCAGAACCAATGTTAAAATCAACCAACAATAGCAGAAGTTAACCAAAGGGTGGACAAAAATCCAAGGGAAATTTTGTTGGATGTCCTACCGTGTGTATGAGCCTTTAGTGTGAAAATTGTTGCACCATTTGGCTCGTACACACGGTAGGACATCCAACAAAATTTCCCTTGGATTTTTGTCCTAATTGATTGATTTGTCCGGTCACACCCATAGCATACACACAGTCAGACTTTTCTGCAAACTTTTCTAAAACTTTCCCATCATCACATGGTTTTTCTGCTCTTTTCTGCTCTTTACCGCCACCCTTTGGTTAACTTCTGCTATTGTTGGTTGATTTTAACATTGGTTCTGAGCATGCGTATTTACACTTTGTACAAAAGTTGGTTGGATTGCTGTACACACGGTCACAAAAGGCACCATTAGACTTTTGTTGCCAAAAAGTTGGTCCGTTCGCAGACCCAACTTTTTGTTGGATGAAACCAGAAAAAGTTGGTCCGATGGAGCGTACACACGATCGGACAAATTTGAAAAGTTGCAGATTTTGAAGTTGGTTGGCCAAAAGTCCGACCGTGTGTATGGGGCTTTAGACAGCGCAACACATTTTTATTTCTGGTATTGCTGTATACAATTTTGTGAGTGCTGCTGTCATTTGTTAAATTTTATTATTTTCATTTCATACACCAAGTGCATTCTTTTTTATGTATATCTATAAATACATTTAAGAATAAGATCTTTGTGCTTTGTAAATAGCAGAAAATAGTGCACCTGACTGTTTCATTCTTTTTGTTACAACTTGTTTTGTTTGGTTTTACTGTTTTGTATATATTAAACTTTGAGGACATGTGCAAAAATATTAGTCTAAGAACTTATACAGGTGTGCAACAAGTAGCCATTTTATAATGACAAAGCTTGGAGAACTTGAATATACAAGTGTATATAAAAGACATAGAAACCTTTGTAGGGTAGAGGGACACTGAACCTTACTAAAGGACACCTGTTGTCATCATGATGACCAACCCTGGGACAGTCAATTATGAGCTAACAGATGTAGAAAAAGGTAGACAAAAGGCCCATAAAAAGCACAATTAAAGGCATGTTTTCAATCACAGATGTCATCCATATGTCATTCTGGACAGAGCACAGTTAAGAGTTTTTTTTCTTTTTTTTTTGCCATTTAAGATCATTGCTTTCAATTAAATACATGGCACTAATATGTTATATTATTTATATGATAAACAAAAAGGCAATTTGTTGGTGGATCTTAAAGTGATTGTAAAGGCAGAATTTTTTATATTTTTTATTATTATTTTTTATTTATTTTTTTTTATTTTTATTTTCATTATATGCATTAACCACTTGCTTACTGGGCACATATACCCCCTTCCTGCCCAGGCGAAATTTCAGCTTTCAGCACTGCGTCGCTTTAAATTAAAATTGCGCAGTCGTGCGACGTGCCTTACAAACAAAATTTATGTCCTTTTTTTCCCCACAAATAGAGCTTTCTTTTGGTGGTATTTGATCACCTCTGCAGGTTTTTTTTTTGAAAAAAAACACAGAATATTTTTTACTTTTTGCCATAATAAAAATCCAATTTAAAAAAAAAAAAATGTTTTTCTCAGTTTAGGCCGATATGTATTCTACATATTTTTGGTAAAAAAAACAATCGCAATAAGCGTATAGTAATTGGTTTGCGCAAAGGTTATAGTGGCTAGGAAATAAGGGATAGAATTCTGACAATTTTTTTTTTTTTTACTAGTAATACGGCGATCTGCGAATTTTGTCAGGACTGCGATATTGCGACGGACACATCGGACACTTTTGACACATTTTTGGGACCATTCACATTTATACAGCGATCAGTGCTATAAAAACGCACTAATTACTGTATAAATGTGACTGGCAGTGAAGGGGTTAACACTAGGGGGTGAGGAAGGGGTTAAATGTGAGTCCTGGGTGTGTGTTCTAACTGTGTGGGGGAAGGGGGTGACTGGGGGAGATGACCGATGCTGTCTCCCTATGTACAAGAGAAACAGCATCTGTCTCCTCTCACTGACAGGACGTGGAGCTCTGTGTTTACACACAGAGCTCCACGTCCCTGCTCTAAAACTGCCGATCAGCGGGTACCTGGCGGACATCGCGACCGCCAGACACGCGCATCGGCATCTCGGTGACGCGCCGGGTGGGCGCGCACGCCGCCATCGGCACGTGAGCGCCCCCCAGTGGCCGGAAAACACGATGACGTCAATTAACGGCAGCTTGGATATTCAGATCCCCTAAGCTGCCGTAAATTGAGCATACACGGGGACTGAAGTGGTTAAGATAAAAAGTATTTTATGTGCAGCAGCCTACCTCACCCCCCCCCCCCCCGAATAGTTATCTGATCCCTATCTAGAACCAGCGATGTTGTAGGATTGTCTTGGCTGCCTGTTACCCCCCTCCTCATTGGCTAAGACAGCAGTGTGGAGAGAAAGCAGCCAATAAGGAGAGAAAGGGGCGGGGCCTGGCCACAGCCCCATGTCTGAATGGACACAGGGAGCTGTGGTTTGGCTCAGGTTCCCCGTAGCAAGCTGCTTGCTTTGGGGACACTCGGCAGGAGGGAGGGGCCAAGAGCACTGACAAGAGACCTAAGAAGGGGAGGATCCGGGCTGCTCTGTGCAAATCCACTGCACAGGATAGGTAGGTATACACATGTTTGTTATTTTCAACTAAAAAAATGAAACTTTACAATCACTTCAATCTTTCCATCAAAATAATTGTATTATTAGAAAATCACTTAGCTAGAATAATACAAACAGTTGCAACATGTCTATATTTTTTTTAATAATGTAAGTATACAGTTCAAATTGTTAAACATGTTTAGCTTATATTGTTTTCATAAACGCTTAAAAATAAACTCAGCAATTGTTTTCTCTAGATATACATTAAACAAAGGATAACATTTTTTTTTATATCATTGGTTGTTAACCTAAGTTGCAGTTCACCACCAAGTGCTTTCCATTACCAGGAAAATCGTGAGTTATTACCTAGATCAGTGGTCTCCAAACTGCGGCCTGGGGGCCAGATGTGGTACTATTTCATCCACTGATACCAATAATGGGGAACAAATCCCCCCTCCACCGCCAGTGAACGGGCACAATTCCTCCCAATGACACCAATAATGGGTCGCAATTTCTACCAATGATGCAAACAATGGGGCCCAATTACACCAATGATGGGGCTGGGGCACAGTTTCTCCCAATGACACCAATGATGGGGCAATTTTCGCCCAATGACACCAATGACAGGGATAGTTTCTCCCAATGACACCAATAATGAGCACAATTTTTCTCAATGACACCAACAATGGGGCCCAATGACACCAATGATGGGACACAATTTCTCCGAATGACAACAATAAAGGGGCACAATTTCTCCAAATGACACCAATAAAAGAGCACAATTCCTCCCACTGATGGGGCATTGTTTTTTACCGCTGACGTCAGGACCTTTTTCTACTTCCAATGGCCACAATCCAGCCCTCCTAAAGTCTGAAGGACAGTAAACGGGCCCTTTGTTTAGAAAGTTTGGAGACCCCTGACCTAGATAATACATACTGAGTGCAGCGCTTATTATAAACACATAAAGAATTAAATACAAAATAATTAAATAAGATATAAAACAGTCCTTTTAAAAAATTCATGCATAGGTGATGATGTTTAAGGAAAAAGATGAAAAGTCCAAAAAAATGTGCTTCCCCTAATCACAAGACAGTTGATTCCAAAAGAGAAGACAGGAAAAGCCCTCCAAAACAATCAGTAGAAGTTAAAGGCGGCTGCTCACCGGAGGTTATTGACTTTCAAACTAATGAAAAGCCAGAAGTGCTTTAGGGTATAAATCCTAATTGGATCCAAATAATTAATAAAGTAATTTAAAGGGGTTGTAAAGGTACAATTTTTTCCCCCCTAAATGGCTTCCTTTACCTTAGTGCAGTCCTCCTTCACTTACCTCATCCTTCAATTTTGCTTTTAAATGTCCTTATTTCTTCTGAGAAATCCTCACTTCTTCTCTCTGTAACTCCACACAGTAATGCAAGGCTTTCTCCCTGGTGTGGAGTGTGGTGCTCCGCCCCCTCCCTTGGACTACAGGAGAGTCAGGACGCTCTCTACGTTGCAGATAGAAAAAGAAGCTGTGTGTTAGTGGGCGTCCTGACTCTTCTGTAGTCCAAGGGAGGGGTGAGCACGACACTCCACACCAGGGAGAAAGCCTCACATTACTGTGTGGAGTTACAGACAGAAGAACAGGAGATGAGGATTTCTTAAAAGAAATAAGGACATTTAAAACCAAAAACGAAGGATGAGGTAAGTGAAGGAGGACTGCACTAGGGTAAAGGAAGCTATTTAGGGAAAATTGTACCCCTTTAATTTAGATCTGCTGGAAATTTTCATTGGTTCATCACTAAATAAGTTGGTGTTGTGGTCAACTACCTGGATCTGTTCTCCCTGCCACAGAAGTATGCACATCTAAGCTTGCTTATATGGTTATACATGTGCTGTATTTGTGACTAACACTGTTATGAAAAATAATCAGAAAAACATCAAAGTGAACTTTAAAAATGTTTTACACTAAAGAAACACATTAAAACGTATTTGGAAGAAAAACATCTTTATTCGATTCTTGGGTCAAAATAATGTATTGCCACAACGTATTTGATCTTGTTACTGTACAGATGAAAGTCATGGGAGAATAGGCAGTTATAATGGTTCATACTAAAGTTGAAAATTGTAGAGTATCACCTGTAAACATAGAATTATATATCAGACAGGAGGCTCATATCTTATGCATTAATCTTTCCTTTATTAATGCCCATAGCAGAACAAATAACGTTAGTTTACTGAAAGTGAAAACAGAAAAAACTGTATGGGACTACAATTCCCAGCAGGCCTAGGGTATCAGTAGCCCCTCCTATCCTGCCACTCTATATAAGGTTAGCCCCATCTAGGATCTTCCTCTTTCTTTCTGCTCATGGCAGAGCTCTACAAGATAAGTATATTTTTATATTTGTAATTATTATTATTATTACATCCCTGTTTTTGGTAACTAGGGTTTTTACTCTTGTCTTACTTAGTACATCCGCTTGTTACCGGGTGTCTCGGTGTCAGGTAGCTTATTTCATTTATTCTACCTGTATTGTCTTCCTCCGGCGGCGCCATCTTAGGGGTCCACACCCCCCTCCTTTCCCCAGCATCTCTCCTGGATTCGCCCGGGGGAGGAATAGATCTCTGTACACGGACTCTTCCCCCCTCCTCTCCTTCGCGCGCGCCGTCCCCTGATTGGTTCCTTGTCCCCACTCTAGGAACAAACATCCTCCAATCGCCGTCCTGAGCGGGAATTGAGGGGCGGATCTCATTCGCCCGCTCAAACACTCGCATCTGCGACAATGGGAACTCAGGAGCCGTAGTCTCGCGAGACTTCGCCTGCTCACTGACTTCCTTTTCCGGCTCTCCTCCCAACACAGGTTATTCTACGCCTGCGGTGTCGGAGGTAGGAGCCGGAGCTAGTCAGCTAGTGAGTAAATCGCTTAGGTAGCTAGATAGCGTTCTAATAAGGAATTTATTCCTATCCTTAGCTACACTATAAAATCGCTTAACCCAGCAAGGGTCTACCTTCCCAGTAACCCACTCCTCCCTAGTACACATTACATATATACTCTATAGAATGGCTGGGGAAGATGCAACCCCCCCTCTGGGTGATGAACTGGCAATGGGCTCAGCACAGTTTTTGAGCACTACACAAATACAGGATTTGATTACCAAATCCGTACAAGCTGCTCTGGCTGCAGCTACCATTCCCTCTGTGCCGCAACAACTTATACCCCCTGTAATGTTACCACACAGCGGTGATCCGCAAGCAAAAAAAGGCAAATCCTCTCATAAGAGGAAACACGTTGTGGCGACCCATGACTCCCCGGCAGGGGAAGCAAATAATATGCATAGTGCAGCTCCACACTCGGACTGCCACCCCACGCATTCCTCGGACTACTTTCAACCCCTGGGCCTCAGGGAGTCACCAAAGAGGCATAGTTCCGCTAAACGAGCAAAACCTGACTCATACGTGGTCTCATCAGACGACGATACTTCTGCTGAGTCGGGCGAGGCTGAGGTCTCTGAGTCCGAATACGAAAATGAGGAGGATGCGGGGGCATTGGCGCTCTCACATGACGCCAACCCTGGAAATCAGGGCGAAATCATTGTTGATATGCAGGGCGAACCTCTGTTCCACCCGGATGCTATATCCCATCCCCGTTCTGGAGACTGGTCCCCCCTTCCCCACGTGTCACAGTATGTCGAATTCTGGGCACGTAGGTCCCTTGAGAGGTCCAATCGCAATAAATTGCGATCTGAATGCCCTCGACCACATATTCCTAAAAAAGTGGTCGTGACACCCGAGATTGATCCCATTCTATCCAAATACCTGTTCAAAACAGGAAAATTCCCCAAAAAGGGGATAGACCGTTCCTTTAAAGCCATACAGGACCGGATCCTTGATCTCCTCGGCCCACTAACCAAGATTTTAAATCTATCAGAACAGGCCACGACTTCAGGCCAGACGGTTGACATAACCCAGCTGCGTGGGTGGGCCCAAAGGGCCATATGTCTAGTGGGCAGCGCAAACACCGCCTGCTCTGTCGAGCGCAGACGCTCCATTTTGATGCGGCTTGATCCGCAGTTAGCTCACCTGGCAGAAACTGAACCAGGTCCGGCAGCAGAGGGGATGCTGTTCGGAGATTCCTTAGTGAAGGATATTAATAAATTCGTAGGGCTCTTCAACAGCCTAGACAAGGCGCAAACCTCGCTCAAGAGATCTACAACCAGTAAGGTTTTCCCCCGGGCCGGCAGAAGTAGGGGTCGTTCTGCCGGCCGCAATGTCAGTTTCAGACCTTTTCACAGGGCAAACCCTTCTCAATACACCCAGGCTCCCCCTCCGTACACCACCGTGGCGCAACCAGCGCCCTTTTTCCCACCCCGAGGAAGACCATGGAGAGGACGTGGTAACAGAGGATATCCCCGCTCCCGTCCATATTCCGGTGAGTACTATCTACACTCTAATTTCTCACACACCTGTGGGGGGCCGACTAAAATTTTTTACCCACGCCTGGTCTGCGATTACGGCAGATACGTGGGTACTAGACACCATTTCGGGTTTCCACATAGAACTTCTGTCCCCTCCAACTTTGGGTGTGATACCACCCCCTATTCGATTTGCGAAACAGAATGCTGTTCTTATAGACAAAGAAATCCGAGAGCTGATTGTCAAACAAGTCGTGGTCGAGGTCGACCCATACTCCCCGGGGTTTGTCAGCAACCTATTCCTAGTCAAAAAGAAAGGGGGAGGTTACCGTCCCGTGATAAACCTGCGGGACCTGAACCAACATGTCGCATATCGGCATTTCAAGATGGAAGGTATCCACTGTCTCCGGGATCTCCTCCATCCCGGGGATTGGTTAGTGAAGGTGGACCTAAAGGACGCCTATCTCACCGTCCCCATACACCAGGAATCCCAACACCTTCTCCGCTTCAGATGGGGGGGACACACTTGGCAATTCACATGCCTTCCGTTCGGTCTGTCATCCGCCCCATGGTGTTTCACCAAACTCTTGAAACCGGTGGTGGCGTCTCTAAGGAGCAGAGGTGTACGTCTAATTATTTACCTAGACGACATCCTCATTATGGCATACACCAAATCGCAAGCGCTACACCACATGGTTTGGACGATCGACTTGCTCCAAAATCTAGGTTTCTTGATCAACCAAGAAAAGTCGATTCTGACGCCAGCCCAAGAGATGGAATTCCTGGGCTTCGTGGTGGACACCAAACAAGCTGTCCTCCGTTTACCCAAGACAAAATTAGCACTGATCCGCAAAGAGATCAGAGCAGTATTACGCAAGAATTATCTATCATTACGCGTCTTAGCCCGCCTGGTAGGCCTACTTGCGTCCTCCATTCAAGCCATATTTCCGGCCCCCCTTCACTACAGGGCCCTCCAACGGCTCAAGATCCTTCATCTGAGACAGGGTCTCAGATACGCAGACAAGGTTCCTCTATCTGCGGAAGCTGGGGTCGAATTGCAGTGGTGGCTTCGTCATGCCGTCGAGTGGAACGGCAAAACGATTTTCAACTCATGTCCAGATGTCATTATAGAATCGGACGCAAGTCGTCGGGGCTGGGGTGCACGCTTAGGCGAGACCGCGACGGGAGGGACCTGGTCCTACAAGGAAACCCTCCTACACATCAACGCTTTGGAGCTCCTAGCAGCCCTATTCGCCATCCAGAGTTTCCTAACAGACAAATCCAATTGCTGCGTATTATTACGCATGGACAATATTGCAGCGGTACAATACATCAACCGCTTAGGAGGCACCAGATCCAAAATCCTGGCGGATATTGCCAAAACCATTTGGCATTTCTGCTTATTCCGCAACATCATCCTTATGGCAGAGTACATTCCGGGTATTTCCAATACTATAGCAGATTGGAATTCCCGTTATCTTTTAGACTCCAGCGATTGGCGTCTGGACCGTTCAGTCTTCACCCGACTGAATCTTCTTTGGGGTCCCTTAGGCATAGACCTTTTCGCCTCTCGCCTCAATCACCATCTGCCCCGATTCTTCAGTTGGAGACCGGATCCGGAGGCCTCAGCAGTAGACGCGTTCCGTCATTCCTGGAAAGGGGAGACGCATTACGCGTTCCCCCCATTCTCCATGATCCCCAGAGTGCTATTGCAGATAGCCAATCAGAGAGCGACGGTGGTGCTAGTCACCCCGTGGTGGCCGTCACAACCATGGTTCCCACTCCTTCTAGGAATGGTCATAGACTGTCCCAGACTTCTGCCGTCTGTCCCTCACATCCTCTCCCATCCGACCAAGGGCACTCATCCTTTAGTGGCGGAAGGCACACTGACCCTCCTGGCGTCCTTGGTGTCGGGTTGCCAGATCCGGACAACAACCTTTCTAGATCAGCTAGAGATCTCCTCGCCCTGGCCTGGGCCCCCGGGACTCGATCGGCATATCGATCAGCCTGGAAACTTTGGGTATGTTGGTGTGATCAACGACAGGTTGATCCCGTACAGGCACCTGTAACTATCGTACTGAACTATCTGGCGGACTCTTTCGATTCAGGCAAATCATACAGTTCCATAAACGTTTACAGATCAGCCATATCAGCTTACCATTGCCCGGTGGATGCGATGCCTATCGGCAAGCACCCCCTGATCTGTAGAATGTTGCGGGGCATCAGATTCAAACGACCTCCTCGCCCAAAATATCAATCCACGTGGGATGTCGCCAAAGTCCTCGAGATGTTCTCTTCTTGGGAGGACAATGAGATGTTGTCTCTCAAGCTTCTGTCTTATAAGCTCACAGTCCTGTTGTGTTTGGTCTCGATTAAACGGGTGTCCGACGTCAGGGCTTTGGACATTTCCAGACGGCAGTTCTCGCCTCAGGGAGTAAAATTCTCCGTGGTTCGTAGGACCAAGACTGACCTTCATTCAGTGTTTTACCCTTTTTTCCCTACACACCCGAAACTCTGTGTAGTTAGATGCCTTCAGGCCTATGAGTCATATACCGCTGACCTTCGCTCCTCTGTTTTCTCCCAACTCCTAGTGTCTTATGTCAAACCTCACCACCCGGTCACCTCCGCCACCTTGGCGCGTTGGGTCAAGTCAACCATGGCAATGGCGGGCATAGATATAACCCTGTTTGGGGCACATTCTTCCAGGGGAGCTATGGCTACCAAGGTTATTACGGCGGGTGGTCGTCTTACGGATCTCCTAATGGCGGCTGATTGGTCCTCTGAGACCACCTTTCGCCAATTTTATTTTAGACCAGAGGATCATGTCTCCATGTCAGTTTTGTGAGGGTTAGCTTACACTTTCCACTAAAGTTTGTATAATATGGTTGTCATCTATTCATATTAATTTATTCAGTGTTAAGCTTTGAACCTGCATAAGATATGAGCCTCCTGTCTGATATATAATTCGAGATTTTCCTAGCTTGTGACGGAAAATATTAGTTATATGAAGACAGGAGGCGAGTATCTTCCTCCCTATCCCACCCTGTCACGATTTTGCATTTTCTTTCAGGGTTTTGATCACAATCAGGTTTCCTGTGCGCTGACGACCTGCTGATCGGGAAGAGTCTTTTTCCTGTATACGGATGACCGGCTGTCCGGAAGACGTTTGGTTGGTTAGTCCCCGTTGGGACTGGTTTTCTGTTACTCCAATTTCCTCCGGAGGCTGGGATCCGGGCCGGCTGGCCGAAGACCCCGATGTTTAATGGACTGTTCAAATGAGGATCCTGTTCTCCACTCGTTAGGATTCGCATAAGAAAGAGGAAGATCCTAGATGGGGCTAACCTTATATAGAGTGGCAGGATAGGAGGGGCTACTGATACCCTAGGCCTGCTGGGAATTGTAGTCCCATACAGTTTTTTCTGTTTTCACTTTCAGTAAACTAACGTTATTTGTTCTGCTATGGGCATTAATAAAGGAAAGATTAATGCATAAGATACTCGCCTCCTGTCTTCATATAACTAATATTTTCCGTCACAAGCTAGGAAAATCTCGAATTTCTGTAGAAGGCTGCTGTACAAATATCTGTTAAAAATAGACCATCTGCACACAAATATATCTTTGTCTCAATACAATCAACACATGGTTGAAAGAGACCCATGGAAACCTCTTCAATCATTCCTGCTTTGAGCCTATTGGGATTCTATTTAATGCAGTGTTAGCTAAAGTCACGGCATGGTCTTTTGAAAAAGACTGGGCTTCTTTGCAAACTGTGAACACACCCCACTAAAATACCAAACCTGTAAAGTCACTCTTTGAGAGTCCCACTCAAATCTGACCTTCCCTAGGCCTGGAATAACAACCTGGTATTAGTGACACTGACACCCTTCTTGTGCTGTTCGTTAAAGTGATTCCTCTGAGACAGACAAGCAGAATTCTATGAACAAATTATCCACTATTCAGGGAAAGACCCCCTTTAGGGAATTCAAGACATAAGGTCATATACAGACTGTAGATATTTCCATCCTGGCTTAACCTCAGTTCATGATACTGTAAATGCTTTGCGTAGCGCTTGTCCCAGAAATGAGTACTTTGTTTTTCTTGGGTTTTTCAAATCAAAACTTCACCTTTACTCTGTAGTGCCACTTATATTACTATGTCCAACATACTCTTTGAAGCTTTTAATATTGAGCTTCACATTTTCTGTTTTATTTAATGTTTTACCTAAGATGGAACCAATATTTAGCCTAAAATCGTAGCAATATTATAAAACATATTCTGTCTGTATTGAAATGAATAAACAATTAATAACAATATAACAATGTCTCTGATAAAAATGAAAACATATAAATATCGTGACCGCTTATGAATTTTTGACAGATTATAATTATAACATGTACAGTGAAGTGAGTTTAGTTCTTGTCAATTTTGTTTATTGATTTTAACCACTTAAGGACCGGACCAATATGCTGCTAAATGCCCAGAGGCGTTTTTACAATTCGGCACTGCGTCGCTTTAACAGACAATTGCGCGGTCGTGCGATGTGGCTCACAAACAAAATTTGTGTCCTTTTCTTCCCACAAATAGAGCTTTCTTTTGATGGTATTTTTTGCCTCTGCAATTTTTATTTTTTGCGCTATAAACAAAAATAGAGCGATATTTTTGAAAAAAAAATCAATATTTTTTACTTTTTGTAAATTTTAGTCAAACATTTAGGCCAAAATGTATTCAGCCACATGTCTTTAGTAAAAAAAAAATCGCAATAAAAAAACAAAATTGGCAACAGTGACACTAATACAGCGATTAAAAAAATTATTGCTTAGTGACACTGGCAATAGGGGGTGAAAGGGTTAACTAGGGTGGTGATCAAGGGGTTAAAACTTTATTAGGGGGGGTACGGGGCTACCCTAAACCTAACACTAACTGCCTGTCACATTAATTGTCACACTGACACTAAATGCAGTGATCAGTAAATATATGATCACTGCTATTAGTGACAGTGTGACAGGGGGGTGGGGGGTGGGGGGTTGATCGGAAGGAGTTAAATGTGCCTATGTGTGTGGTGTCAGTGTAGTGTTGGTGCGACTAAAGCCCCGTAAACACGGTCGGACATCCAACAAAATTTCCCTTGAATTTTTGTCCTAATTGATTTGTTCGATCACACCCAAAGCATACACACGTTCGGACTTTTCTGCAAACTTTTCTAAAACTTTCCCATCATCATGTGGTTTGTCTGCTCTTTTCTGCTCTTTACTGCCACCCTTTGTTTAACTTCTGCTATTGTTGGTTGATTTTAACATTGGTTCTGAGCATGCGCATTTGTAATTTGTCCAAAAGTCCGATGGTTTGCTGTACACATGATGTACTTTGCACCATCAGACTTTTGTTGCCTGAAAGTTGGTCCGTTCGCAGACCCAACTTTTTGTCCGATGAAAGCCAAAAAAGTTGGTCCGATGGAACGTACACACGGTCAGACAAATGCGAAAAGTGTCGGATTTTGATGTTGGTTGGGCAAAAGTCCGACCGTGTGTACGGGGCTTTACTGTGTAAGTCTTCTCTCCTCTCGGCGGATTGAAAATACCGCCGAGAGGAGAGCTGACATCACTTCCTCTGCCACATTACATTACACAGGCAGAGGAAGTGACACGCGGGGAGGACGCGCATTGGCTGGGAGCGATCCAGGGGGCGGACAAAAATCAACAGCCGCCCCCTCATCTCGGATCGCTCGCACAGCCACGGGGACCGCCGCAAGTACCGGGGGGGTCCCGATCGGACCCCCGACCCACGTCTAGGCAGGGAAGTACAGCTACACCAATGTGCCTGTACGTGCCATTCTGCCGACATAAATGTAAATGCGGCGGTCCTTAACCGGTTAAAGGTTGCAGATACATGTATAAATAACAAGTAATAATTTAATGTTAACAGTATACAAAAACACATATTAGAAAACAGTAACTAGAATTCCATATTTATGAATTTGTGTGAAACCTATGAAGATAAACTAATATACAAATAAAAATATACTATATCTGGAGCATAAACAAATGCAGAACAAAATTTGAATTAAAAAAATATAAAAATATCTTACGGTTGACCACCCACTCCTTCTCAAAAAAACTCCTCACCTTTTATCTCTGTGACTGTACTCTTCTCTGGTTCTCTACCTACTTATCCAACCGCACCTTCAGCGTTACTTACAACTCTACTTCCTCCTCTCCTCTTGCATTCTCTGTTGGGGTTCTTGGACCTCTCCTATTTTCAATCTACATCTCCTCCCTGGGTCAGCTGATAGCCTCCCACGGCATTCAATACCACCTTTACGCGGACGACACTCAAATCTATTTCTCTACCCCTCAACTCACTCCTTCATTCTCCTCATGTATCACTATTTTATTATCAGATATATCACTTTGGATGTCGTACCACTTCCTCAAAATCAATCTATCCAAAACGGAACTTATCATTTTCCCTCCCCCACGTTCCTCTTCCGCCGATCTCTCTGTCAAAATTGATGGCACAACTATCAGCCCATCCCCACAAGGTCCTAGGAGTAGTCCTGGACTCTGAACTGTCCTTTAAGCCTCACATTCAATCACTGTCCAAATCTTGCCGCAAGATCTCCAAAATATGCCCCTTTCTAACCAATGACACAACAAAGCTCTTAATTCAGTCCCTGGTCATCTCTCGCCTCGATTACTGCAAATCCCTCCTCATTGTCTTACCTCTGCATACTCTAACCCCCCTTCAGTCCATCATGAATGCTGCTGCCAGACTCATCCACCTAACCAACCGCTCTGCTACTCCCCTCTGTCAATCCCTCCACTGGCTTCCGCTCACCCAACAAATTAAATTCAAACTACTAACAATTACCTACAAAGCCATTCACAACTCTGCCCCCAGCTACATCAATGACCTAGTTCTAAATACCAACCTAATCATTCTCTTCGTTCTTCTCAAGACTCTCTAGCTCTCTCATCACCTCCTCCCATGCTCGTCTCCAGGACTTTTCCAGAGCCTCTCCAAGCCTATGGAACTCCTTACCCCAATCTATCTGTTTAACTCCTTCTCTATCAGCTTTTAGAGGATCCCTGAAAACCCTCCTCTTCAGAAAAGCCTACCCTTCCCACACCTAACAACTGTATTTTTATTTGAGTCCATCTGATCACCCCCCACAGCTAACCCTTTGTTCTCCTTGACCCTCCCTTCTAGATTGTAAGCTCTAACGAGCAGGGCCCTCTGATCCCTCCTGTATTGAAAAGTATTGTGATTGTATTGTCTTCGCTGATGTAAAGCGCTGCGCAAACTGTTGGCGCTATATAAATCCTGTATAATAATAATAATATCTTCATACAGTAAAGGGATAAGAAAGAAAAAAGAGAAAAAAAAATTAGGTCCTTATTCTTAGTTTGCAAATACATTTTAAAAGGACTGTTTAGTTCTATTGACAGCACATGTTCTTGATTTATAATAAGCAGATAATATAAAATCTTCTGATGCACTGTATACTTAAATTAAAAAATACCCTCTGAACTCCTAAAATATTACAACCAGCATAAATGACATTAAAGAATAATCCCCACTGCTGCTGCAATAAAACCCCAAAAAATTAAATCTGTAAAAATGATAAAAAAAATATTAAATATTATATTACACTGTGCAGCGCTGTGTGAAAACAATCTCCAATTCAATCTCCAATATTATAACACATTGATCTTATAAAGAACAAGCAAGCCACTACTCCAATAATAACAAAACCACCTAAAATAGAAAAGTTATGTAAATGAAATAAGAGACAACCATCTTGGAAAATATTAGGCCACTGCCCTATATTGGGGTTAAATATATATAAGCAAAATCATTAAAATTTCTTTAAACTTTATCACCATTGGCAAACCAATAATTATTTTGAAATCAAACACAAAAGCTCAGTCACCAAGAGTGGAGCTGAATGTAAAATCTTTCAAAATATGTATAAATAACTTTGCGCTCACAAATTCACGTGTGCAAAATAAAATAAAGCTGTTGCACTCAAAGTTATTAAAAACCTTCCACAAATGAATTTACCCAATGTGACACACACAATAAATCTTAATCTTTGAGAATGTACAACAATTAATATCACAAAAGTACACACCTTACATTTTTGTAAATATTGTATTATACCTTTTCATGTGACAACACTGAAGAAATGACACTTTGCTACAATATGAAGTAGTGAGTGTACAGCTTGCTGTCCCCTGAAAATAACTCAACACACAGTCATTAATGTCTAAACCACTGGCAACAGGAGTGAGTACACCCCTAAGTGAAAATGTCCATATTGGGCCCAATTAGCTATGTGACTACAAGTTCTCAGGTGTGAATGGGGAGCAGGTGTGTTACATTTGGTGTTATCACTCTCACTCTCTCATACTGGTCACTGGAAGTTCAACATGGCATCTAATGGCAAAGAACTTTCTGAAAAAAAATGTGTTGCTCTGCATAAAGATGGCCTAGGCCAAAAAACAGGCAACCTCGGCTCTCCAGCTGTGGTGAAACTACAAATCCCATCATGCATCTGCTCCTAGGAGTCATGCCTGTGATTGTCAGGGTCTTGCAATGTCTCATGGGACTTGTAGTTTCAAAACAGCTGGAGGACCGAGGTTGCCTACCCCTGGCCTAGGCTATAAGAAGATTGCCAAGACCCTGAAACTGATCTAGAGGAAATGACAGATCTGGTCCCTAGCTTTTAGGAACCACAATCTGTCTTTCCTCACAGAACATACTAGGGGGAGTACAACTGGGGGGATCCGTAGTGGAGAAGGATCTTTTTTTTTTTTTTTTTAAATCATTAGTAAGACCTTATCTGGAATATGCAGTTCAGTTTTTGGCATCAGTTCTCAAAAGGGCTATTAGGGAACTGGAGAACGTGCAGAGAAGGGCAACCAAACTGATAAGAAGCATGGATGAGCTCAGCTATGAGGAAAGATTAGAGGAACTGAATGTATTCACTCTTGAGAAGAGGAGATTAAGGGGGGATATGATCAACATGTACAAATATATAGGGGGTCCAAATAGTGAACTTGGTGTTGAGTTATGCACTTTACGGTCAATAATGAGGACAAGGGGGCACTTTTTACATCTAGAGGAAAAGAGATTTTATCTCCAAATATGGAAAGGTTTTTTCACAGTAAGAGCTGTGAAAATGTGGAATAGACTCCCTGCAGAGGTGGTTCTGACCAGCTCAGTAGATTGCTTAAGTCTGGATTCTTTCCTAAATGTACATAATATAACTGAGTACTAACATTAGTAAAGTTTAGTAAAGTTTATCCAGGGAAAATCCGATTGCCTCTCGGGGGATCAGGAAGGATTTTTTTCCCATGTTGTAGAAAATTAGATCGTGCTCTGCTGGGTTTTTTCGCCTTCCTCTGGATCAACTGTGGGTATAGAATTGGGTATATGGGATTGTATGATATTATTTAATTTTTGTTAGTTTTTTTATGGTTGAACTGGATGGACATGTGTCTTTTTTCAACCTGACTAACTATGTAACTATGTAACAGAACAGAACGTCCCTGTTCTGCCTCTCATGCCCGCGATCGTTCGCGGCCGGCGCTCGCAAGCCTGCATTCCCATTTAGGGGGACCGATGTACACCTACGTTGGTTCATGGGATTGTGCCGACCTGCTGCCGTATAACAATGACGGCTGGTCGGCAAGTGGTTAAATGACAATATATGCAGATCAAAGGTCCCAGTAATGTGCTGATGAAAAAAGTAAATACCATGTATCAATAATATCGTACATGGTTTTTCTAAATTAAGCTTCTGAACAGTGTTCCAAACAGTAGCAGTTGTAGTAGCTGCACACACAAAGGAGGTCCTGACATGTTTTAATAGCCAGGATTTGGGAAACAATAGTTGTGCTAAGTAAAATTGGTGAAAACTAAAAAATACAGTGATAAATCCAAGAGGAATGATCTCTATAGATATATTGAGTGTCAAAATCCTATATAACACAAATTATATGCTAACACAAAAACACAAACGACTGTTGTAATATTGACTGCCCCAGACCAGGACAGACAAAACTGTCCAATGTATAGGCAATAAGAGCCAAAATGGGATCCTATTCCAGTCCCTTAATGTAGCAAAAGTCTGTATAGGAAGAAAAAGAATCCTGGTCCCATGCGGGGGGGGGGGGGGGGGATGGATAGGTGAGAACAAGTATGAAGATGAAGCCACCACCACACTAACTTTCTCCAGTGCCAGACAAGATAAAGAAAGGGGGGACCCTTACCAGATTGGTTGGACCTCAGAGTGTAAGGTCTAGTACGCCTGTGCAGATATAAACCTCTGCAGAGGTTATGGATGCATGGACTCCTCCAAGCTGTAGATCTCCCGGGGTCTCCTCCTCCAGGGTCAGCATAGGGATAATATCCTCTCTCCAGCAGGTGTTAATCCATGAGCCATAAAAAATTTAGCAAAGAGGGGGCAACATGTGCGTTTTCATCTTTAAAAATAGGGATATTTATTGTAAAGCTCCCATGAAAATACAATATTAAAAACAAAAAAGTTTAAAAAAATTCAGCAAACAAGCTAAAACAGCATAATAAAGATAGGAGCGCCCATGCTTCCGGGGTCACGTGGGGACGTGGTGATGTCACTGCGTTGCACCGCCCAGACCAGTTTCGACAGAATTGTCATTCTCAAAAGGGCACCAGGATTTGCAAACAAGAGCTGGAGGGGGGAAGGGAAATCAAGGTGGGCCTCATGGTCTGCAAAAAAAAGGTCCTGTGGACTGCCAGTTGGACAGCCCTGGCTGAAAAGCAACAATTCACAACTCTAGCTGATAGTAAAAAACAGGCAGTTCAAGAACCATGCATTTGACTTTCGTAATAAAGTAATATCATAATTACACAGCACTTGAACTTTTAATTGCTGGGTGTTCATTTTTGCTTGGACTTCAGCTGTAAGCATGATTGGACTTTTTGCTTCTACTGTAAACTTTGCTATTTAAACAACTTAGTATCAACCAATTACAATTGACTAATCCATAAATTAATCCTAACATGTTTCTTAACTAAAGTACTTTTAAATGCATTATTCTTATTGAGCTAAAATAATTCTTTAGTAAATAATGTTTTGAACTGATCTTACAAAATAGCACTAGAAAACATGTAATTGCTAGTACGTTAATCCCATTTCATATATCAACACAAAGGCCTAAAAGCAAATGCCAGACAAGAAAACAAGTAAACACCAGTGACATCATCCCTGCTGGTGTGTGTTAATACCTGAAATAAAATCCTCCCAGTGACTATACCTCTCCTACCGAAATTCATGCCAAATGTTCACTAAAAGGTAGGGCAGATGTTTGCAGAATCCCATTAGCTAATACATCCTGCAGCTAATCAAAAGCATCTCTGTGCAGGATTAATTACCTTAATTACTCTCCAACATAGTTCCTTATTCAACAGTTGTTTCTGAACCTTCAAATAGACATAATTCTAAAACAACCAAAAGCACTTTGCTATAGTCTAATGTATGTACCGGTAAACCCCACTTCCAGAAGACACTCCAATCTCCAACTACCTAATAACTTGTTGATAGCTAACAAAGTGATAAGCACTAGGAGCACATTATGCTGTATAATGTGGCCTTTTCTTATAACAGCCCAATATAACACGTTGTGGTGAAATAAACTGATCAGGAATTTCCTACAGCTGATTGTAAAATGATAAAAAGACACAGCTAAAGAAATATTACAAATTATTACAACAGAGATATACATTCACATAAACCATCTTACATCAGTAGACCTTAGAAACATTAAATCCATAGTATACCCAATAATATCTCTTCTGCCGTGGCTATAACTTGATCATATAATAAACAACTTTGGTCACATTCCAATCGGAGAGTAGATAATGGGTCAAAACCCTAATTATTATTATTATACATTTATATACCAACAACAGGTTACGCAGTACTTTACAATATACAAGGGAGTACAGTTACAATACAATAAACTACAAGAGGGTTGAGAGGGCCCCACTCATAACAGCTTACAATCTAATAGGGTGGGGCAAGTGGTACAGAAGGTTGTATCTGTAGGAGATGACCTGATGGAAGTGATAAAAGATTAGTTAGAGGTGTGATAAGCTTCCCTAAAGAGAGTTTTCAGGGATCGCCTAAAGGCAGCCAGAGTAGGAGATGGCTGGACAGATTGAGGTAGAGAGTTCCAGAGGATGGGAGAGGCTCTGGAGAAATCCTGGAGACGAGCATGGGAGGAGGCAAGGGAGCTTGAGAGCAGGAGGTTTTGAGAGGATTTAGGTGATATTTGGAAACAAGATTGGTGAAGTAGCGTGGGGCAGAATTGTGAATGGCTTTGTATGTTGTTGTTAGTATTTTAAATTTAATTTGCTTTGCGATCAGAGGCCAGTGTAGGGATTGGTGAAGAGGGTAGGCAGACAGTGAGCAGTTGGTAAGATAGATGTTGCACAAAGGGAGATTATTCAAATATAATAATAAAACAATAGGAACAGAGTATATAAAACTGCATTGATTGAACATGATTGTGGCATCTGAAGCTTAACGCATTTCTTGGCTACATTGCCACTCATTAGGAGCTGATGTGGATTTAGATGTCTACAAAAGCGAGATATTAAACCAAAAAATGAGTCAGGCTTGCATAAGAAAGGGGGGGGGGGGGAGAAAGAACCATCCACCCATACTTACAGGCTCATTGATGATGAAAAGTGTGGCGGCGAACACTGGGATGGCTGAGAAGTTTGAAAATTCTGCTCTTCTGCCCAACCTTAACCACTTGCTTACTGGGCACATATACCCCCCTCCCACTCAAATCTGACCTTCCCTAGGCCTGGAATAACAACCTGGTATTAGTGACACTGACACCCTTCTTGTGCTGTTCGTTAAAGTGATTCCTCTGAGACAGACAAGCAGAATTCTATGAACAAATTATCCACTATTCAGGGAAAGACCCCCTTTAGGGAATTCAAGACATAAGGTCATATACAGACTGTAGATATTTCCATCCTGGCTTAACCTCAGTTCATGATACTGTAAATGCTTTGCGTAGCGCTTGTCCCAGAAATGAGTACTTTGTTTTTCTTGGGTTTTTCAAATCAAAACTTCACCTTTACTCTGTAGTGCCACTTATATTACTATGTCCAACATACTCTTTGAAGCTTTTAATATTGAGCTTCACATTTTCTGTTTTATTTAATGTTTTACCTAAGATGGAACCAATATTTAGCCTAAAATCGTAGCAATATTATAAAACATATTCTGTCTGTATTGAAATGAATAAACAATTAATAACAATATAACAATGTCTCTGATAAAAATGAAAACATATAAATATCGTGACCGCTTATGAATTTTTGACAGATTATAATTATAACATGTACAGTGAAGTGAGTTTAGTTCTTGTCAATTTTGTTTATTGATTTTAACCACTTAAGGACCGGACCAATATGCTGCTAAATGCCCAGAGGCGTTTTTACAATTCGGCACTGCGTCGCTTTAACAGACAATTGCGCGGTCGTGCGATGTGGCTCACAAACAAAATTTGTGTCCTTTTCTTCCCACAAATAGAGCTTTCTTTTGATGGTATTTTTTGCCTCTGCAATTTTTATTTTTTGCGCTATAAACAAAAATAGAGCGATATTTTTGAAAAAAAAATCAATATTTTTTACTTTTTGTAAATTTTAGTCAAACATTTAGGCCAAAATGTATTCAGCCACATGTCTTTAGTAAAAAAAAAATCGCAATAAAAAAACAAAATTGGCAACAGTGACACTAATACAGCGATTAGAAAAATTATTGCTTAGTGACACTGGCAATAGGGGGTGAAAGGGTTAACTAGGGTGGTGATCAAGGGGTTAAAACTTTATTAGGGGGGGTACGGGGCTACCCTAAACCTAACACTAACTGCCTGTCACATTAATTGTCACACTGACACTAAATGCAGTGATCAGTAAATATATGATCACTGCTATTAGTGACAGTGTGACAGGGGGGTGGGGGGTGGGGGGTTGATCGGAAGGAGTTAAATGTGCCTATGTGTGTGGTGTCAGTGTAGTGTTGGTGCGACTAAAGCCCCGTAAACACGGTCGGACATCCAACAAAATTTCCCTTGAATTTTTGTCCTAATTGATTTGTTCGATCACACCCAAAGCATACACACGTTCGGACTTTTCTGCAAACTTTTCTAAAACTTTCCCATCATCATGTGGTTTGTCTGCTCTTTTCTGCTCTTTACTGCCACCCTTTGTTTAACTTCTGCTATTGTTGGTTGATTTTAACATTGGTTCTGAGCATGCGCATTTGTAATTTGTCCAAAAGTCCGATGGTTTGCTGTACACATGATGTACTTTGCACCATCAGACTTTTGTTGCCTGAAAGTTGGTCCGTTCGCAGACCCAACTTTTTGTCCGATGAAAGCCAAAAAAGTTGGTCCGATGGAACGTACACACGGTCAGACAAATGCGAAAAGTGTCGGATTTTGATGTTGGTTGGGCAAAAGTCCGACCGTGTGTACGGGGCTTTACTGTGTAAGTCTTCTCTCCTCTCGGCGGATTGAAAATACCGCCGAGAGGAGAGCTGACATCACTTCCTCTGCCACATTACATTACACAGGCAGAGGAAGTGACACGCGGGGAGGACGCGCATTGGCTGGGAGCGATCCAGGGGGCGGACAAAAATCAACAGCCGCCCCCTCATCTCGGATCGCTCGCACAGCCACGGGGACCGCCGCAAGTACCGGGGGGGTCCCGATCGGACCCCCGACCCACGTCTAGGCAGGGAAGTACAGCTACACCAATGTGCCTGTACGTGCCATTCTGCCGACATAAATGTAAATGCGGCGGTCCTTAACCGGTTAAAGGTTGCAGATACATGTATAAATAACAAGTAATAATTTAATGTTAACAGTATACAAAAACACATATTAGAAAACAGTAACTAGAATTCCATATTTATGAATTTGTGTGAAACCTATGAAGATAAACTAATATACAAATAAAAATATACTATATCTGGAGCATAAACAAATGCAGAACAAAATTTGAATTAAAAAAATATAAAAATATCTTACGGTTGACCACCCACTCCTTCTCAAAAAAACTCCTCACCTTTTATCTCTGTGACTGTACTCTTCTCTGGTTCTCTACCTACTTATCCAACCGCACCTTCAGCGTTACTTACAACTCTACTTCCTCCTCTCCTCTTGCATTCTCTGTTGGGGTTCTTGGACCTCTCCTATTTTCAATCTACATCTCCTCCCTGGGTCAGCTGATAGCCTCCCACGGCATTCAATACCACCTTTACGCGGACGACACTCAAATCTATTTCTCTACCCCTCAACTCACTCCTTCATTCTCCTCATGTATCACTATTTTATTATCAGATATATCACTTTGGATGTCGTACCACTTCCTCAAAATCAATCTATCCAAAACGGAACTTATCATTTTCCCTCCCCCACGTTCCTCTTCCGCCGATCTCTCTGTCAAAATTGATGGCACAACTATCAGCCCATCCCCACAAGGTCCTAGGAGTAGTCCTGGACTCTGAACTGTCCTTTAAGCCTCACATTCAATCACTGTCCAAATCTTGCCGCAAGATCTCCAAAATATGCCCCTTTCTAACCAATGACACAACAAAGCTCTTAATTCAGTCCCTGGTCATCTCTCGCCTCGATTACTGCAAATCCCTCCTCATTGTCTTACCTCTGCATACTCTAACCCCCCTTCAGTCCATCATGAATGCTGCTGCCAGACTCATCCACCTAACCAACCGCTCTGCTACTCCCCTCTGTCAATCCCTCCACTGGCTTCCGCTCACCCAACAAATTAAATTCAAACTACTAACAATTACCTACAAAGCCATTCACAACTCTGCCCCCAGCTACATCAATGACCTAGTTCTAAATACCAACCTAATCATTCTCTTCGTTCTTCTCAAGACTCTCTAACTCTCTCATCACCTCCTCCCATGCTCGTCTCCAGGACTTTTCCAGAGCCTCTCCAAGCCTATGGAACTCCTTACCCCAATCTATCTGTTTAACTCCTTCTCTATCAGCTTTTAGAGGATCCCTGAAAACCCTCCTCTTCAGAAAAGCCTACCCTTCCCACACCTAACAACTGTATTTTTATTTGAGTCCATCTGATCACCCCCCACAGCTAACCCTTTGTTCTCCTTGACCCTCCCTTCTAGATTGTAAGCTCTAACGAGCAGGGCCCTCTGATCCCTCCTGTATTGAAAAGTATTGTGATTGTATTGTCTTCGCTGATGTAAAGCGCTGCGCAAACTGTTGGCGCTATATAAATCCTGTATAATAATAATAATATCTTCATACAGTAAAGGGATAAGAAAGAAAAAAGAGAAAAAAAAATTAGGTCCTTATTCTTAGTTTGCAAATACATTTTAAAAGGACTGTTTAGTTCTATTGACAGCACATGTTCTTGATTTATAATAAGCAGATAATATAAAATCTTCTGATGCACTGTATACTTAAATTAAAAAATACCCTCTGAACTCCTAAAATATTACAACCAGCATAAATGACATTAAAGAATAATCCCCACTGCTGCTGCAATAAAACCCCAAAAAATTAAATCTGTAAAAATGATAAAAAAAATATTAAATATTATATTACACTGTGCAGCGCTGTGTGAAAACAATCTCCAATTCAATCTCCAATATTATAACACATTGATCTTATAAAGAACAAGCAAGCCACTACTCCAATAATAACAAAACCACCTAAAATAGAAAAGTGGGAGGAGGCAAGGGAGCTTGAGAGCAGGAGGTTTTGAGAGGATTTAGGTGATATTTGGAAACAAGATTGGTGAAGTAGCGTGGGGCAGAATTGTGAATGGCTTTGTATGTTGTTGTTAGTATTTTAAATTTAATTTGCTTTGCGATCAGAGGCCAGTGTAGGGATTGGTGAAGAGGGTAGGCAGACAGTGAGCAGTTGGTAAGATAGATGTTGCACAAAGGGAGATTATTCAAATATAATAATAAAACAATAGGAACAGAGTATATAAAACTGCATTGATTGAACATGATTGTGGCATCTGAAGCTTAACGCATTTCTTGGCTACATTGCCACTCATTAGGAGCTGATGTGGATTTAGATGTCTACAAAAGCGAGATATTAAACCAAAAAATGAGTCAGGCTTGCATAAGAAAGGGGGGGGGGGGGAGAAAGAACCATCCACCCATACTTACAGGCTCATTGATGATGAAAAGTGTGGCGGCGAACACTGGGATGGCTGAGAAGTTTGAAAATTCTGCTCTTCTGCCCAACCTTAACCACTTGCTTACTGGGCACATATACCCCCCTCCTGCTCAGGTGAAATTTCAGCTTCCGGCACTGCGTCGCTTTAACTTACAATCGCACGGTCGTGCGACGTGGCTCCCAAACAAAATTGACGTCCCTTTTTCCCCACAAGTAGAGCTTTCTTTTGGTGGTATTTAATCACCTCTGCGGTTTTTATTTTTTGTGCTATAAACAAAAAAGAGCGACAATTTTCAAAAAAAATACAATATTTTTTACTTGTGACAAAACAGTCCACAAATAGTGTCAAGTGGATGCGTTTTGAAACACAGTCTTTTATGCCAATAATATTCTTTATAAGAAAAGATGTTGGGGTCGATTTAAAAAACGTAAAAAAATTATTTGCACATCGGTAGCAGTGTTACAGCTCACTCAGTTAGCCTGGTGTCTCCGCTCCGTCTCTAGATGATGTGTCCCGGGTGTAACTTGCTCTGTTCGTACGATACGTCGTGTAGCCACGCCTGGCGCGTTTCGTGATTGGCTTCACGTCTTTAGCCGACGCCTTCTGAAGACGTGAAGCCAATCACGAAATGCGTCAGTGCGTGGCTACACGACGTATCGTACGGACGGAGCAAGTTACACCCGGGACACATCAGCTAGAGACGGAGCGGAGACGCAAGGCTAACTGAGTGAGCTGTAACACTGCTACCAATGTGCAAATCATTATTGTTATACTTGTAAGCATAACTTTGGAGCGGGGGGGTTTTATACAATAAAGACAGGATTACACTATGTCCTCTCCCTCTATATTTATTTTCACATGACCGCTCACGCTGCACACACGCACTCAACCCCATCTACAACCATTGGGAGGAGAAATACTGCCGCTGAGCTGAGCTGAATTTAACAGGAGGGAGACTCCAATATCTGAAGGCAATTAACACCATGGCAATCTGGTGAGTACAAAACCTTTGAGGGGGACTACAAGTGAAGGAGATCCTGGAGTATTTTAAATCGACCCCAACATCTTTTCTTATAAAGAATATTATTGGCATAAAAGACTGTGTTTAAAAACGCATCCACTTGACACTATTTGTGGACTGTTATGTCATATATACATATATATATTTTTTTATAACATTATTTTATTTATGTTTTATTAGCAGTTTTAAAATGGCTTTTATTCACTTATTATTTGAGGATAGCTACCATTTTAAGGATAGGAGGTCCTGGTGGACATTTGTACCTCATAAGAGCAGAGTTTGAACCTCTGGGTTCAATTGATATAAAATCATATAGCGCTGTTAATGCCTCATTGAGACATACCCTTTTATACATACTTCTCTTATTATAATAGCTGCTTTTCTGCATATACATTCTCATAACCTATTAAGTTAGAAGACCTGTCCATTGAGCGCTAGGACCAGCCTCTATCTGAGGATATATCCTGGTACACTTTTCAATATTTTTTACTTGTTGCTATAATAAATAGCCCAATTTAAAAAAAAAAAAAAATTTTTTTTTCTCAGTTTAGGCCGATATTTATTCTACATATTTTTGGTAAAAAAAAAAAAAATCGCAATAAACGACTGGTTTGCGCAAAAGTTATAGCGCCTACAAAATAGGGGATAGAATTATTATTTTTTATTATTTTTTTACTAGTAATGGCGGCGATCTGCGATTTTTATTGGGACTGCGACATTATGGCAGACACATCGGACACATTTTTGGCACCATTCACATTTATACTGCGATTAGTGCTATAAATATGCACTAATTACTGTATAAATGTGACTGGCATTGAAGGGGTTAACTCTAGGGGGTGAGCAAGATGTTAAATATGTTCCCTGTATAGTGTTCTAACTGTAGGTGGAGGGGGGTGACTGGGGGAGGTGACCGATCTGTGTCCCTATGTACAAGGGACACAGATCGGTCTCCTCTCCAGAGACAGGACGCTCTCTCTGTGTGAGCCGGCAATGAGAGATGATCTCATATGTTTACATTTGAGATCATCTCTCATTGGCCGCACAGATCGCATAGCAAACGGCCACTCTGATTGGCCGTTCGCCGTAATCTGTGATTGGCTGTGTCCAAGGGACACGGCCAGCTTAGAATTTCCCCGTGCGCGGTGAACTTCAAAAGGGGCGGACGTCAAAAGACGTCCTGTTGGAAATTCAGGTCCATGCTGTAGCCATCATTCGGCTATAGCGCGGGCCTCAGGTGGTTAAAGAAGTTGTAATTGTAAAAAAAAAATAATCCCCAAATAGCTTCCTTTACCTTAGTGCAGTCCTCCTTCACTTACCTCATCCTTCGATTTTTCTTTTAAATTTCCTTATTTCTTCTGAGAAATCCTCACTTCCTGTTCTTCTGTCTGTAACTACACACAGTAATGCGACACTTTCTCCCTGCTGTGGAGAAAGCCTCTTGAGGGGGGAGGCGGCGAGCAGGAAGGTCAGGACGCTTTCTACTTTGCAGAAAAGAGCTGTATGTTAGTGGTCGTCCTGACACTCCTGCTCGCCCCCTCCCCCCTTAAGAGGCCTTCTCCACAGCAGGGAGAAAGTGTCACATCACTGTGTGGAGTTACAGACAGAAGAACAGGAAGTGATGATTTCTCAGAAGAAATAAGGACATTTAAAAGCAAAATTGAAGGATGAGGTAAGTGAAGGAGGACTGCACTACGGTAAGGGAAGCTATTTAGGGAAAAATGTTTTTACCTTTACAGCCCCTTTAAGAGTAGTGTGTATTATTGTGCTTTAAAGACAGATACTGGGGGTCAGGGGCATTGCTAGGTGGCAAAAAGACCAGGGGCTTCAGCCCGAAGCCGGAAACAGGGGAGCGGGGTGGTGCGACTTACCTGACCTTTGCGCGCGTGTGTCAGTACACACACTAACGTGTGTGTGTGTGTGTCAGTACACACAGACACACACAAACATGTAAGTCAATGTGTGTATGTATGTCAGTTACACACTCCATGAGATCAGCATATAAGGAAGCTCTTAGGCACACTAGCATGTCTTTCAGGGTTGTTTCTGACACATGACCTACATACACCACTGACCTGACCTACATACACTGACCTGACCTGTCATACATACACTGACCTGACCTATCCTACATACACTGGCTTGACCTGAACTGTCCTACATACACTGGCCTGACCTGACCTGTCCTACATACACTGACCTATCCTGTCCTACATACACTGACCTGTCCTGTCCTACATACACTGACCTGACCTGTCCTACATACACCAACCTGTCCTGTCCTACATACACCGACCTGACCTGTCCTACATACACCAACCTGTCCTACATACACTGACCTGTCCTACATACACTGACACTGACACTGACCTGTCCTACATACACTGACCTGTCCTGTCCTACATACACTGACCTGTCCTACATACACTGACCTGTCCTGTCCTACATACACTGACCTGTCCTACATACACTGACACTGACCTGTCCTGTCCTACATAAACTGACCTGTACTGTCCGACATACACTGACCTGTCCTACATACACTGACCTGTCCTGTCCTACATACACCGACCTGTCCTGTCCTACATACACCCACCTGTCCTGTCCTACATATACCGACCTGTCCTGTTCTACATACACCAACCTGTCCTGTCCTACATACACTGACCTGTCCTGTCCTACATACACTGACCTGTCCTGTCCAACATACACTGACCTGTCCTGTCCTACATACACTGACCTGTCCTGACCAACATACACTGTCCTGTCCAACATACACTGTCCTGTCCAATATACACTGACCTGTCCTGACCAACATACACTAGCACTGATCTGACCAACTAACACTGACCTGACCTACATAGATACACTGTGACTGACCTGGTAGGCATACACAATCACTGACCTACCTCAGCCGTGGTGTGCCCATCATAGTGCAGCCAGGGAGGCCTAGGAGCCGAGGAGGAGAGGAGAGCCACCGAGCAGGGAGCGGGGATGCAACAGGCAGCCGTGGTGTGCGGCGCTGGCGCGCCCAGTGTGCCGTCAGCCATAGGAGGCTCAGGAGCCATGCCGTGGAGAGCCGCTAAACCAAGCAGGGTGCGGGCCTTTTCGCATGGTGCGCCAAGCGGCATTATAATTCCCGCTTTCTAAGCTTGCGGCGCCTATGATGGACGTCACAGGTCCTGCGGTCTCGGCATTGGATCAGTGGGACGTCCATCATAGGCGTCGGGCTCCAGAAGGCGGGACCAGCCTGCTATTGCACTCGGTAGGACTCTGCGGCACTCGGCAGGACTCGGTCTCGGCGCGGCGGCACTCGGGATCAGAGCGGTCCCGGTGCTCGAGGCTAACAACGGCTAGCTAAATGCCCAGGACTCGGGCCTTTACGGGGACCCATTCGAAGCTCCAGCCCCCTAAGCCCAGGCCCAACGACGCCCCTGCTGGGGGTGTTCCACCCATAGGAGGGAAACCCTGCACCCAGAAATCAGTTCTGAGTAAACAAAGAGGGCCTCAATTCTGTTGTGACAAAGCTGCAGTCAGGCTGGCAAAGTGGGAGACGAGTGTTGTGTCTTCCAGTAAGGATACATGGCAGAACTCTGCTATATAGGGCTTCAGGCACTATACATGAAAAATACCCTTTCCTCCTTTACTGTATCTCTCCCCATTTGCATTTAAAATGAAACTTGCGGAATGTTTGCTGATCCATGGTTTGGTGAGCACTGAGCAAAGTTTTGTATCTTTATGACATGTATTCAAAAGTTAGGTTTTCTTTAATCAAACATTCAGTAAATAATTTGCTTTGACTAACCAGTGTTCTAATTTAAGCATCCCTATGCTCTTCGACCCATATCCACAGTTTTATAAACCATAGTACTTCAGGATAGGCTTACTAAAAGTGACATGTAAATTTATTATACATTTTCATATCTCTCTAAAGTCTACCTGATTGCCTTAAAGCAAACAAAATTTGTTTTAATTTCTGCAGTTGTTATAACAAACCATAGCCATAACCATATTGATTAAAAATAGCAGGATGGTTGAAGTATTTGCAAAGTAATCATTTTAGATGTATTTATAGACTAATAAAGCCATCCACAAGCTCTTCGATTGTGATTTACTTAGTGGTAATGAGTTTCGGTCATAGATCCATGCTTGACATTTGGAGCAGTGTTAGTAGTGGTTGCCGTGCTATAAATCCTTAAGCACCTTCTTCTCATGCTAATTGCAAAGGACTTAACATAATCTGAAGTATGAATCATCAGCGAACACCAGCTATGACAGGCTGCTCACTGTCTCAGAATAGTTACTGTACTATCAAAGTGGATATTTCTGAAATACTAAGTAAACCATAAGAGTTTAAACTGATGCCACTAATTTTGATGAAGAGTTCTAAATATATTTCAATATATTGATGTAGTATTTTCTAGCAGTTAGGAGAATTACTTACCATGAGATTAGTTTTACCCAGTTTTTAAGCATTTTCATCTGGATCATCAATCATACTAAGAGCAATGAATGCCCAAGTAGGAGCAGAAAACATTTACTAGTCCCCTATAGGAAGCATTTGCTTACATGATTTTATTTATGACAATTGTCTAAATCAACGTCCTACTGCATGGCGATTTGCAGTATGTTTCAGTACAAGGGTATTATTCATAACACATATAATTCACAATTTCCTAATTGATTTCCAGGAAATGATCTAACTAAAGGGAGTTAGGCCTCATACACACGGTTTGATTGTTGTACAACCGAGCATCTGATTTTGCCTAGCATACAGTACTAACTATCTGCAAATTGACAAACACGAATCACAGAGCCGGAGTTCGTGTCCCGGAATGAAGAGGGGCCAGAAGATGGATGCTGCCTACTGTGGGGACATCGCTGGATTCTTTTGCAGGTAAGTGACACATAATGGGCTAGAATGCGATTCAGCCATTTGAGCAGTGGAATGCAATATGTGTGCCATAAAAATCAGGGAATGTGGCAATTGCATGTGCAGCATTTAGTCTTGTACAGCAGTGATGGCTGGTGCTCAAATTTTTTGGGGGAGTGCAAACAAACGAAAAAACAAAACAAAAAAAAACAATTGCAGCCTCACTGTTCCCATCAAATGCAGCCACTGTGCCCATCAAACGCAGCCACTGTGCCCATCAAAGGCAGCCACTGTGCCCATCAAATGCAGCCACTGTGCCCATCAAATGCAGCCACTGTGCCATCAATTGTCGCCACTGTGCCATGCCATCAATTGTCGCCATTGTGCCATGCCAAACACAGCCACTGTGCCATCAAACGCAGCCACTGTGCCATGCCATCAAACGCAGCCACTGTGCCATCAATTGTTACCACTGTGCCATCAATTGTCACCTCTGTCACCCCTGTCATCGCTGTGCCCATCAATTGTCGCCACTGTGCCATGTAAAATGCTGCCAAATTTCCCCACTGTGCAATCAATTGACACCACTGTGCCATCAATTGTCGCCACTGTGCCATCAATTGTTGCCACTGTGCCCATCAATTGTCACCATTGTGCCATGCCAAACACAGCCACTGTGCCATCAAACGCAGCCACTGTGCCATGCCATCAAACGCAGCCACTGTGCCATCAATTGTTACCACTGTGCCATCAATTGTCACCTCTGTCACCCCTGTCATCGCTGTGCCCATCAATTGTCGCCACTGTGCCATGTAAAATGCTGCCAAATTTTCCCCCTGCCCGTCACTTACCTTTCTGGGGTCAGCCATCCTCCTTCCACGGTGCCTCGATGTCTTCTCCCGCCCTCGATGACGCTTCAGCCAATCAGGTTACTGGTAACCAGAACCGGTGAACCTGATTGGCTGAGACGCTTGTCAGTGTTAGTCAGGGAATGCACCCCATGCGTCCCCTGGTTAACTATTTAACTATTTTACAGGCTGTATTCGGAAACTTTCAAAGCCAACCAGCTGCCGTTATTCAGATGGCTGGCACTCACCAGGGGGCCGGCCATCTGAATAGTGGGCAGCAGCAACAATACATGGATTCATGCACTGCATGAATCTATGTATTGTTGATCTGTGGTGGTGCAGGAGAGAGAGGGGGCGGCACTCCTGGGCCCTCTATGGACGCACAGTATTTTGTCTTTGATGCCATTAGTTTATAGTACATGCAGTTCTGAAGTTATTCAGATTTATCAAATTGACAGAAGGGCTTTGGCGGGTACGCACTACATACTAGCACATTATTACAGACTTACCTTAAAATGAAGCCCTCCGGCACTGCTGCAGAAGCGTCCATCTTTACCTGATCTTCCTTTTGGGTTTGTGGGCTTCTGCCATATGAATGGCTGAGCCGCAATGACACGCAATGTCTATTCAGAGCCCAATGCGCATGCACTTGTGATATCACTGGCCCTTATGTGCTCCATTGTTGCATATATATCAGATTCTGGTATCTTCAATTGCCAAGGTCTTTCCTTGAGTGGTAATTCCTGGGGAAACCCACTGGTAAACAAGTGCCATGGATCAGAAACTAAGAACCTTTCCTAGAATATTCAGTGTGTGTGAAGGCAATTCCTTGGCTTCTCGTGTCTGTCTCATTGTCCTGCGCTATCTTGGCTTGATTGACTATTCTCACTTTTGACTGTTGGACCCAAAATCTGACATTGTTATCAACAGCCTATGATGTCCCCAACTGTATTCTGTTGGCTTCAGTAGAAGTCTCCAACACCTCCATCTTTGGCCAACATCCCTCTGCCAGTCTTGAAAGTCATCTGTTAAAGACACATGAAAGTCAGTATGAAAATCATTCTAATCTTTATTCATTAATAGTGTCCGCCCCGTTTTTATGTTTATTTTACTAGTTTTAAAAATTAAGATCTATATATATTTATATATAAATGTGGATTTTAATTGGATTAGTAAATTGGTGAAAAAAAGCAGCTTTAAAGCTGTGAAGATATAAAAATCCCCTTACAATTTTAGAAGAAAAGCCACATTCAGTCATTTGCTATTCAGTCACTTACTTATGGTATATTATGCAATATTACTAATGACTCTACAGAGTAAGGGGTTTCCCAATAAGCAATGACCGCACACTGATATTTTCAGAAAATTCACATTTAGCACATTAGTCTTATGTGTTTGGCTTTCAAAAGCTGGTCATAAGCAAAGTTTTATCAAGAAATGTATCTGTGCAAATGTGATTTGGCCTTGGGTGTTTAACTACAGAGTTTAAAATAATGCAACAAAGTGTATATGCTTATTGTGCAGCAAATGCTTTTGTATCAGATGTTTTTAGTTTTGTT
The DNA here is from genome assembly GCA_029574335.1 of Rana kukunoris. Classification (NCBI taxonomy): domain Eukaryota; kingdom Metazoa; phylum Chordata; class Amphibia; order Anura; family Ranidae; genus Rana; species Rana kukunoris. The sequence goes on along the minus strand of CM056053.1, from coordinate 282,575,706 downwards.
TGAGTATGACAGAGATTGCGATTGAGAAAGGAAATAAAAAAAGGTTAAAAAAAAAAAGAAACTCATTCTCTGTATTACTTCAATGGTGGCAGTGCCCCGAAAAGGATAAGATGTATACAATTGCAAATAGTTTGTCCTAAGCTAAAGCAAGATTTATAATTTATGTGTACAACTATGATTTTGCAAAGTTTATAGCTAGAGCAAGTGAAAAACACACTGGCTTTATAACCACTGTCTGGTTACAGCTTGTCAATTTAGAAGCCTGACCACAATACCTCCAATGTTTACATTCCTATGTCTTAGCTTATTTCTAGAACATGGGCTACAACACAACTGCCATTGAGCCTTCTTTTTTGTGGACAACTAAAGTGATAATCTCTTTATATTGGAATTAAATTGATAATCTCTTTAGTTGCCTTGAAAGAAGGAGGCAATGGGGCCGTTTTGTTTTAAACCAGAGTATGAGATGGAAAAGGGGTACAGCAGTGTGAGAATCCTGGCAGGAATGTGCGACTGAGATAAGAGCGAGTGCAATGCACATGAGCAGCTTTTGAATCAGGAAGTGAGATCATACTTGCAATACTGGGGACAAGCACCCAATGACTGCTACTTCCTGGAAATAAGCCATAATGTAGGAATATCAACAGTAAGAGTATTTCAGCCAGACATCATGGGTAACAAAAAACCACACATGGGACAATTTATGCAAATATCAGGAGTCAGGGAAGATGCCGATCGTTGAGAGGGGACCCCTTGCAGCTAAGTGCAGTGGTTCCCTGGAAGTGATACAGGGAGAGCAGTGCCCAAAGGTGCATGGTTTGCCAGGTGTTGCTGGTGATGAGCTAGCCACTTGGAGAGAACTGAGTTACTGAGATGATGCAGGTTCAGTAGATTTCTCCAGTAGGGCAAACTGAGAAGGGAAGGTGGAGACAAGCCAGGGGTCATACACGCAAGACTAGTCCACAAGTATTAGATGCAAAGTGCAGATGAGGGAGCAGACAAGAGTGTAGTTAGTGGAGCAAGCCAGGGTATAATCAGGAGAGGATCTGAAGCAGAAGTCGGAACAAGACAGGTCGGTAACAGGGAATCTGAATCACGAAAATACAGCAGCACAGGAAACACTGGGAAGCTGACGATAATCCAGCAAGGGGCAGCTCCAACAGCAGGCTTAAATAGACCCGGAATGACTGCCCACATTAGTCATACTGTGTGCCATTGCAGCCTCGATTGTCTTGGACTGAATTTCCAGTCCTTCGGCCATTTCCCTGACAGTGCCCCCCCCAAGGGGCAGCCTTTGGATGCCCAGATGAGCCCATCTTTCAGGATACCTGGTACGAAAACTCTGCAGGAGGTTAGGAGCATCAAGGTTACTTGCAGGCTCCCAGGAATTCTCCTCAGATGGGTACCCTTTGCACTTAACAAGAAACTGTCTTGCCTGCCTCTCTTCCGGCAGTCCAAAATGGCCCTTACTTCGAATTCTGGTTTGCCATCTATTAGGACTGGTAGGGGCGGCTCCTTCTATTTCCTGGGAAGGGACTGGGCAAGGCTGGCTTGAGCAATGAGACATGAAATACTGTGTGAATTGTATAGGGTTCGGAAAAGGTAAGTTCAAAGGTTACAGGTTTGATTACTCTATTCTTGATCTGGAACGGGCCAACGACTTTCGGCCCCAACTTCCTAGAAGGACAGGGCAACCAGAGGTTGACAATGGAAGAGACCCAGACCTTGTCTCCCACTTTGAGGTCTAGGCTGCCCCTTCTCTTTCGGTCATAATGTCTCTTGGCATTTTCCTGAGCCTTTTGCATAGTTTCCTTGAGGGTTTGGAGGTTGGACTGGAGAAGGGTCAGCCGGTCTTGAGCTGCAGGTATTGAGGTTTTTAGGAATTGTGTTGGAAAGAGCAGACGGTGGAACCCCGAGTTTGCCCAGAAGGGAGATTGGTTGATCGTGGCATGTACTGAGTTATTATAGACAAACTCGGCACACAGGAGCAGGGAGACAGTCATCCTGGGAGAAGTAACTAAAGCATCTTAAATATTGTTGCAAAGTTCTCTCCGTTTGCTCATTACTCTGTGGGTGGTAAGCTGAGGATAGTGGCACATCAACAGCCAAGCTCTTGCAGAGACCCTTCCAGAACTTGGATGTGAATTGCACTCTCCTGTCTGAGACAATGCTAGCAGGGAGACCATGTAATCTAAAGATCTCCCTGATGAAGATATCCACTGTTTCCTTAGAGGTAGGCATCATGGGCAAGAAGTGCGCCATTGTAGACAGGGAATCTACCACCACAAAAATGGTTGTATGTCCTTCCAAAGGGGGCAGATCGACAATGAAATCCATGGAGATTTCTTTCCACGGTTGATCTGGCACTGGCAGTGGATTTAAAAGGCTCCAGGCTTTGCCGTTGGTCCCCTTGTTGCGTTGACAGACCGTGCAGGAGCGCACATATTGTTTGCAGTCTGGTTTAAAAGTAAGTCACCAGAAGGACAGTGAAATGAGCGCAGTGGTTTTTGTATCTCCGAAATGACCGGCTAGTTGGAGTACGTGACAAGTCTTCTGGATCCGTAGTCTCATTTGTGGTAGGACAAAGTCCTTGTTTTTATGCCATACAAACCTCTCCTGGCTCATGAGTAGGGAAGTCTCTGCTTCCGTGCATTGGCCGGAGGCTTGCTCACTTGTAGACTGGAGATCCTGCTGAAGCCATAGGAAAGTCTGCTCTGACAAAATAGTGTCAGGTGTTGCTCTCTCTGGAGGAACCGGGAACATACGGCAGAGGGCATCAGCTTTACCATTTTTACATCCTTGTCGGTAGGTGATGTGAAACTAGAAGCGAGTAAAGAAAAGGCCCAGCGAGCCTGGCAGGGTCTCAATCGTTTGGCGGACAGGAGGTACTCCAGATTCTCCAGAAGTACTCCAGATTCTTGTGATCTCTATAGATCATAATGGGGTGACTGGCTCCTCATCATGAATCTGGTAGACAGATTACTGGGAGGCTGTGTCTCATAAAACAATGTGCATAAAATATTTATGTTAAACATTTCATGATCAAAAATTTGAAAAAATTTAAATATGAAAATAAACATGTGTGGGTTATCAGCGTTTGAGTTGCCGATAGACAAAACCTTCCTTCACCTGCTCATTAGTGCTCAATCCACACCCACCTCAGATATCCCTTCCAAATCATACCCACTTTTGCAACTAGAAGCATTGTTCCGGAAAATCACGGTTGGTGGGAAGATCTGGATTATTTCTAGTTTAACGCATACACCTAATCACTTTGTTTTATTATCCATATGAACTTTGTTTCTTTGTAAAACAATTGTGATTTACATTTTCAAAGTTGCAGCTTGCTAATGAAATAAAAAACCAAATATATAGGCCCGGATTCACATACCTGGGCGCATCTTTATGCAGGTGTAGCGTATCTTCTTTACGCTACGCCGGCGCAACGTTGAGAGGCAAGCATGATATTCACAAAGCAAATGCTCTCAACGTTGCGCCGGCGTAGCGTATAGTCTTTGGCGTAAGCCGACATAAGTCAAAGTAGGTGGAAGTGGGCTGACAGTGGGCGTGTAACATTTAAATGAAGCGTGACCCCATACAAATGATGGGCTGAGCTTCAAACAAGTACTAAAAACAGGCGCAATGGTAGCAATTCCTACAGTCTCCAGACTGCACCTCTGTGTGGGTAATCAACGTATAAATTGTCTCCAAACACCACCTTTCTCCATTCACTTTTTAATAATCAATTCCACTTATCCAGGGGTTAAGGACATGAAACAAAAAACACATAGTAGATCTACTAATGAAGGCCAATGAGAGGCCGACACGCGTTTAGAAGGGAGGAGTCTTATCTGTGATGTCAAGCGAAGCACCGTGGGTCTAGATCTGCGGTGGATGAGCTGGTGATTTGATACATGCTGTTTTTTTTGTTATTTCTTGTAAGTGTAACTTTTTTTTTTTTAAATAAATTCAAAAGCAGAGAACACTATGGTACTTATGTTTTTTTTTTTTGTTTCATCATGTCCTTAACCCCTGGATAAGTGGAATTGATTATTAAAAAACAAATGGAGGAAGGTGGTGTTTGGAGATAATTTATACGTTGATTACCCACACAGAGGTGCAGTCTGGAGACTGTAGGAATTGCTACCATTGGTAAAGTGGACTGATCGAGGTGGACACATGGAGTGATCTGTCTATGAGTTTTATACTCATCCTTGAGGTGAGCAGGCATTTTAGCAGGTGGTGGTGTGCACTGAAAATTGGATCCATTTAAATAGGATTTTTCACAGCGGTGACAGCTTTGGAAACCTACACATGAACTGTTTTTTATAATTTGTTTATTTTCTTTTTTCATAAATTGTTTTAAGGAATGTTTAATTATTTGTTTTTATAAGATTTATAGATACGCAGCTCTGCACTATTTTTACAAAATTAATATTGTAGTAGGTGTGGTGTATCACTATAAGCAGCTGTGTAGTCACTTACTGGGTTATTTTTGTTGTGTTTTTTTCCTCGCATCATTATAGGAGTAATTCATTAGTATTGTGGCACTGATTGTTTTTCTTACAATTTGCATATAGTATATATTAGTTTGTCTGTAAGGGACAGTGGTGTTGCTTTGTATTAAATCTACACAGCCCAGCACTGGAGAGCTATGTGTCGAAGACTGGAATTTCCTGGGTCAAGTGTTGGAATGCAGTTGTCCGTAAGACATGTGGTAAATCTTAGAGACAGAGGGAAATATACAGCTGGTTTCTCTTTGCTGTGACATAGTTGACAAAAAACTGCATTTTAGTGGCTTAAAATATAAATTTGATAAAACACAGCTAGGACTACCAAGGGGAAACATTGCAGTTGTTCACTTTAGATCATATTTATACAAATGAAAAATGCGAAAAAGTTAACTTTTTCATTACTGTCTGTCAACAATGCTTATAAGTACAGAAGTTAACTCATTTAGAGTCAAACACAGTTATGGTTTCCTGTAAGGGGCATTTACCCCTTAATGTCAGTTCATATGGGGCTGTTGATAAATAAGGAGGTGACAGGTTCTCGTGTCAAGGGTTGATTTCCCTTATTTTTTAAGAATATGCTTTGACAAAGACTAATTTTGGGGGTTCTTTAGAACAGAGCCTAGATAGCAGATGGACACTGAAGTAAGGAAAATGCATGAGCTGGTGTGAGGAGGGAACATGTGGCATGCCATTCTATATAGTCAGGTTCCAAAACACAGTCATGGAGCAATTTATGAGTGAAGGCACCCAGAAAAGAAGTGGTCGAGGCAAGGTGTTACTATACAGCTGTAGTCAAGGCTTCCCTGTCTGTAGGGATGAGCTTCGAGTTCGAGTAGAACTCATGTTCGGCACGAACATTGCCTGTTCGCCGAACGGCGAACTATTTGGGGTGTTCGCAGCAAGTTCGTGTGAACTTTAGAACCCTGTTTAAGTCTATGGGACTCGAATGTTTGAAAACTAAAGTGCTAATTTTAAAGGCTAATATGAAAGTTATTGTAATAAAAAGTGTTTGGGGACCCGGGTCCTGCCCCAGGGGACATGTATCAATGCAAAAAAAAGTTTTAAAAACTGCAGTTTTTTTGGCAGCAGTGATTTTAATAATTCCTTTAAGTGAAACAATAAAAGTGAAATATTCCTTTAAATTTCGTACCTGGGGGGGGGGGTGTATAGTATGCCTGTGAAGTACCGCTTGTTTCCCATGCTTAGAACTGTCCCTGCACAAAGTGTAATTTCTGAAGGAAAAAAAGTAATTTAAAATCACTCGCAGCTATAATAAATTGTCGGCTCCCGGCAATACAGAGAAAAGTCATGTGTGGGGGTCCACGGCATTTTTTAAAAAAAAATTGGGGTGGAGTTCCCCTTAAAATCCATACCAGACCCTAAGGTGAGTGATTTTAAATGACTTTTTTCCTTCAGAAATTACATTTTGTGCAGGGACAGTTCTAAGCACAGGAAACAAGCACTACTTTACAGGCATACCCCCTAGGTACGAAATTGAAAGGAATATTTAAATTTTATTGTTTCACTTTAAGCATTATTAAAATCACTGCTCCTGAAAAAACAGACTTTTTAGGACAATAACTTGCACATTAGCCTTTAAAATTAGTACTTTAGATTTCAAACGTTCGAGTCCCATAGACTTTAACAGGGTTCTAAAGTTCACACAAACTTTTGGTCTGTTCGCAGGTTCTGGTGCAAACCGAACCCAGGGGTGTTCGGCTCATCCCTACCTGTCTGTATGTTTGTGGCCACAATGGAGCAACAGTGACAGCCGAAGCTACATACAGTATTACCACACATCCAGCAGGCATCCGAGCAGCTGACCCGGCGTATAAGATGACCCCTGCTGTTTGGACAGTTTTTTTAAGTGTAAAAGGTAGTCTTATATGCCAGCAAATACAGTAAACTAGTACCTACCTACCTAAGGTAGAGGGTGCTACATATACATAAATAAATGTAAAACGGTAAAGCACTATTGTTAGCTTTGTACCTTACATGTGGGCAGGGACGGACTGACCATTTGGGCACTCGGGCACTGCCCGAGGGCCCCATTACACTAGGGGGCCCCATCAGGGTTGCCAGCCTCAGTATAACCAGGGAGAGTATGTAAAATTCTGAGTTTTTTTACATGTGTCCCTGAAATGTCCCTTACGACATCCTTTTGGTCTAAAAATCCCAAGAATATAGCTGCCCCGCCTCTCCAGTACCTTTTCAGTGTGTGTGTGTATACTGTGTATCTGTTTGTTTATGTGTATACTGTGTATGTATACTGTATGTGTGTATACAGTACTGTGTGGCCCTATAATCTACTGCCTGGGGGCCCCACAATCTCCTATTATCCGGGGGCCCATAATCTTCTATTGTCCGGGGGCCCCATAATCTCCTATTGCCGAGGACCCCACCATGAGTTGTCAGTCCGCCCCTGCACATGCGATGTGAGTGGAGACCATTGGTAAATAATAAAGAAGGCGTACACCTTGTGATGTGAGATGCCTGAATAAAACGAATGAGCTATATGAGGGAGGAAAATTTAAGGAGGCCAATCAGAGGATTGATTGTGATCTAAGGTGCTATTAATAAGCCTATAAGGTGAGGGCACACCTGGTGGCAGTGACACAGGGATATTTGTATATGCACCGAGGGTGAAGCGGCGTGCTGACGTCATCACTACAGGCAGAGTCCCGGAGTGAACAGGCTGTGTTAGCCGGCCGGCTACAAATTTTCACATGCGATTTTTTTATCTTCATATTGTAAGTGCAATTTTATCCTTTTAATTGTACATTAAAGTGTTTACTGGATTACACTATGTCAGCCTTTTTTTCCCTCCTCACCGGGTTGTGATTACATCTGACCACTTGTGAGCGGTAGGAGAATAATTGGATACTGGAGGAACGATATGCAGCTGCATAGACCCCTAGGCTGGGTATAAAGCCATACGCCAGCAGAAGATCTCTGGTTGGGATCTTCCCTTTTGGTAAGAGGCAGCTATAGAAGAGGTGGAGGATTTCTTTTTTCTATCACATTACAGTTCTACGTTTTTTTTTTGTTTGATGTCACTAATTTACCTATAGGAGGACAGCATATCTTCAGACTTTGACCATCATCTGATGCATTTTTGGGGGAAATAGGACATTAGCTGTTCACCTTTTTTTTTCACTGGGACTCATCAGACTGTGATATAAATAGGGCAACCTATTTGTTGTAGTGAATTCAACACACCAACATTTTAATTACATCGCAATATTTTTTTGTTTTTTGTTTGAATTTTCACATCTATTGTGCAGCTTGTTTTTTCTATATATGCACAGAGGTGGATAATTGTGAAGATATTTCCTCCATGTATAGTGATATCACAAATCAACAAATGGACTAACTGTTTTTTTTGCACTATCTATTGGAATTTATAAGGACACTGAGTGGAATATGGAGCACATTGCACTTTATTGCAATTTTTTTGATTAATGAATATTATAGTGGACTGCACTTTACATTACTTATAATTTCATATGCACTTTTTGATAACTGTAATAGCGCTGCACTTAATTAAAATAATTTTTGATGCCACCTCTGGTCTTATCAAATCAAAAGAGTAGGACTGCAACCACAAGCAACTGGGGACCAAGCAGTGCAGTCAACTCATCTATGTTCACCTTAATTTTTAACAGTTTAAACATAACTATGCTTAAACTCATCACAAAAAAATAAATAAAAATGATGTAATGTCATCCCTGGAAGAGCAGCTCTGCACCAGTAATGACTTGCCAATGTACCTGGACCTGAAATCACGACACACCTATACATTTTAACTAGCCCTAATTTAACAGAAAAAGCCATGTAAGGAAGAGGATCGCTTAGACAGGATATGAAACAATAAACCATACAAGCATTGTTGTAACAGCAATTAGAAGCATCTATCTAGAAGTAAGGGGCTCTACTTGGATCACTGGCCCGTAAACAATCAGATAATGTTCTTCTGGTGTTGGGGCCTTTGTGGTGGTGCCCTTGCACTTTTTGATAACTGTAATAGCGCTGCACCTAGTTTAAATAATTTTGTACATATTTGGAAGTGTGCAAAGTGCGGGCGGCTTCTAGGAAATATATAGAAGCTCATAGGGTTTAATTTAAAAAAAATTAGAGGTGGCATTCAGCATGTATTACTTATACAACAGGGAGAATCAATATTTCTATGGTTTTCTAGCCCTGACTATCAGCCTTACTTGATTTATGGCAACTTTAAAAAAAAAAAAAATGGCTTATAGTTTTCCTAAATGTATTGATCGGCTGACTACATGTACTATATTTACAGGCAATTTTGTATTTGTACTATTTGTCTCTCTGTCCTTTTTTTTTGTTTATAAGAAACCTGTCGATTGGGTTGTTTATTCGGCCACAGGAATGTTCTTGCTGTCACTGACAGCATTCACCACAGCGACAATACATCGTCACATGCTGGTTTACATACTTAGTTCACTGCACATGTGCCAGATGCCTTAGTACTTCCTGCCTGATTGGTATCCCTAAAAATAGAGGTGTTAGAATGTGACCTGCGGGCTGCCCACAAGTGATGGAGAGTGTTGATCTGTGGGTGGGTTTGGATTTATTTTATTGATAGCGGTATTTTCAAGATCTTTTCCCTTTTAGTATTACAATGCTTTGTTATATATTCTTTTGTATGCTCTTCTGTAAATCATCAGTTGTTCATTTTAAACATTATTTGCCTTTGTTTGGGATATTATTAGCTATTGAGTACATGCTTGACTTTTTACTGTAAGTATTTTTGCTGATGTTAATAGTGTTTTTCACAGCTAACAAGCTATTGTGTTTTTTACTGTGGGTGGAATTATCACATATAGGGCAGGGGAAGTGTTGAGCCTGGTACACAGTATGACTTTGGGTTGAACGGAAAAAAAACTGTCAGCTCCGGTCGGAGTTGCTATACTAATGATCCGACGTTAGCACAGCGATTAGGGATGAGCCGAACACCCCTGGGTTTGGTTCGCACCAGAACCTGCGAACAGACCAAACGTTCGTGTGAACTTTAGAACCCTGTTAAAGTCTATGGGACTCGAACGCTTAAAATCTAAAGTACTAATTTTAAAGGCTAATATGCAAGTTATTGTCCTAAAAAGTGTTTGGGGACCCGGGTCCTGCCCCAGGGGACATGTATCAATGTAAAAAAAGTTTTAAAAAACTGCAGTTTTTTCAGGAGCAGTGATTTTAATAATGCTTAAAGTGAAACAATAAAATTGAAATATTCCTTTAAATTTCGTACCTAGGGGGGTGTATAGTATGCTTGTAAAGTAGCGCTTGTTTCCTGTGGTTAGAACTGTCCCTGCACAAAATGTAATGTCTGAAGGAAAAAAGTCATTTAAAATCACTCACCTTAGGGTCTGGTATGGTTATTAAGGGGAACCCTGTGTCAAATAAAATAAAAAAATGATATGGGGTCCCCCCACCAATATCCATTCCAGACCATTCAGGTCTGGTGTGGATTTTAAGGGGAACTCCACCCTAAATTAAAATCAAAATGCCGTGGACCCCCACACATTTTTTTTTTATGAATGACTTTTCTCTGTATTGCCGGGAGCCGACAATTCATTACAGCCGGGAGTGATTTTAAATTATTTTTTTTTCCTTCAGAAATGACACTTTGTGCAGGGACAGTTCTAAGAACGGGAAACAAGCGCTACTTTACAGGCATACTATACACCCCCCCTCCTAGGTATGAAATTTAAAGGAATATTTCACTTGTACTGTTTCACTTAAAGGAATTATTAAAATCACTGCTGCCAAAAAAACTGCAGTTTTTTTTTTGCATTGATACATGTCCCCTGGGGCAGGATCCAGGTCCCCAAACACTTTTTATTACAATAACTTGCATATTAGCCTTTAAAATTAGCACTTTAGATTTAAAACGTTTGAGTCCCATAGACTTTAACAGGGTTCTAAAGTTCACAACAAGTTCAGAACTTGCCGCAAACACCCCAAATAGTTCGCTGTTCGGCGAACAGGCTCATCTCTAACAGCGATCTTCCCCCGCTGAGCTGTTGTGTTCTGACAGGGAGACAGGCCTCTCTCAGAGAGCGCTAATCGGGAGCTGGTCAGCTGCATACGCCATATTCGATTTCGCGATATTTCACGAATATATAGAAGAATATTCGCGAAATATTTGTTAATATCGAATATTCGTGATATTTTATCAAAAAAAAAATTTGCGAAATTTTGCTAATGCGAATGCGAAATTGATTGCGAAATTCTCGTCCGCGCATGCGCATGCGTGCGAACAACACATTATTATGCTGGGTATTCTGGTACATGACTGAGCCAGATCACTAAGCAATTTTTCTCTTCCCTCTGTTTTATTTTGCTATTATATAGATTTCTTTTAAAAACGGCAATGCTGCAGCTCAAGTGTCTCTGTTGCCTAAAGCTTTCACAGCAAGATTGTTTATTTGACTAGCAAAACCAGGTAACATTTGCCTTTCCTGTACAAACTTCTAAAATGACAATTTAAAGTTGTAAGCCCCTGTTTATAAATGTACTTTCTAATAAATCCTTTCGATTTACTTGTACATTCTATTTAATTTTTTTTTCCTACGTTCCTGTCATAAGGTCATTTCTACTTTTCATTCTATATACTTGTTAGCCCTTCAAGTGAATTAATCTGTTCCTATTGGTTGCTATGGAGGTTGCTAACCTCTGACAACTGTGATAGGAGAACTCTGATTGGCTCTGATGCAAAAGAAGGGCAGAGAAAGTATTCGCGAATATTTGTAATACGAATATTCGCATTGCGAATATTCGGCAACATAAAAGGATCGCCTCAGCTACTCTAATCATACCAGCAATGCTTTTAGACATCGATGGAGATCACTAGGATGTGATCTGTTTTAAAAATAAATTTGAAAAAATATGAATATTCGCAATAGCGAATATTCACCGCGATATTCGATTTATTCGCGAATACTCGAATATGCAATATTCGTAACAAATATTTGCAATGCGATTATTCGTGAGCAACACTAGTCATCTGCTGGCTTTCCAGCATGCTCATATGACAAAAGCCACAGAGATGGCCGGCTTCTGTTGGACTGGCTGGCATACACATGGACTGAATGCCGGACACTTTTTATTGAACTGGTCGATGACGTCCAGCATTCGGCCTATGTGTACAGGACTTTAGTGTTAGGATATTTACTGAGCATTACCATTGCTGGCTGTCTTGATATAGCTAGGGTTCGGCCCACCAAAAAGTTCCTTGTATCAAGTCCTGTAAGTGTCTCATCCATCATATACTGTACATACTGTATTTATATACTGTCCAAAGCAAAATTACTAGTCATTTTATTATCATTTTTTGCATAGATAGTAGCTGCCATGTATTGGAAAAATAATGTATCACAGCAATTGCATAATTTCATTCCTTATTCCAGTAGTTTTCTCTAAGAAAATAAACCACAGACCATTTTGTTAAATAATTTGTCAACTTAGGAATGAAATGGCCTGGATGTTACCAAAATTAGAACTTTGTGTTCTTTCCTTTGGAACATTGCTCGGTTTTGGTTGTGTCTGCAGCGGTCAAGCCCAGGAACATTTACACAGCAGGCAGGAAGCTAACATATAATTGGCAGTAATGTAATACATCTATGTGCATGCAACAGTAGCCAGGAAGAAAGTTAAATGTACAGTACAATCTGTAAAAAACTCACATTTATTTTTCTTACTGTTCGAAAAAAATCCCCTGGAGGCTATTAGACAGAACTGAACATGAACTGGGTTACCTTTCCTTGGTTATATGTTGGTTGGAACTGCATACCCAATCAGTGATGTCGTATTGTGCAAAAAGCATATCGTGCTTCGTTTGAGGTTTTTTGTTTTGATGTCATCTATTTGTACTTTTATATCAATAGAAAGTGTATATGGACCATGAAGTAATCTCCCTCTGGATTATATTACCCTGACAACTAACAATATTTCATTTCTGAATATTTTTTTTAGATAGATAGGGGAAAGATTAAACCCCTGCCAGATGTTAATTTATTTGTGTAGACTAGTTTAGAAAGTGTGTTGGGAAGACAGTGGACCTCCCATATCCCCTAATTTAAGTCAGTTAATTCTATGTAGCTCACTTGCTCTGGTGAAGCTGCTCTCATAAATCAGGATGCCTCTACCTGGCAACAGACTGAACATCTAAAAAGTATGAAATGCAACAAGCTGGGTCCTTAAATCAAAGAGTCCGAATCAGATCTACCTGAGGTAAAGAAGGACCGTCAATGTAGTTCAGGGACTCTGATCCGCCACCCCTCCCCCCCCCTTTATCAGTGCTTGGATTTTTCATGAATTTAAGGACTTTTCATGGAAGTAAAAACGATTTGGTTTGGGAACTAAATAGAAGAAATCTTCAAGCTGACATCATTCAGATGTAGTTAGCTTTTGGAGCAGCATAGGTTGACTTTCTGTCTCACCAGTGACTGGAAAGGACAGCAAACATACCATTCATTGCAGGGGCTCATAGATCTTCTTGCTGGGAGCTTGAAGCTGAACTCGGAAATTCAGACTCTTTCTAAAATGTGTGGGATTACTATAGGTTAAGTCTAACAAGGTTCATGCCACCTTGTGGACTTTCATTTAGGATTTACTTTTTTACTGAGCACCAGGAGCATAGCTGGAGCTATACTACTGGCACTCCAATGCTGGACCTTCTAGTCTCAGCTTTTACTATCCCTGTTTAGCGCCAGTGGACTTTTTTGTGCTTTTATATAGTCTCAGCTTTTGCAACTGCAAAATAGTATGCAGACATTCTTCCTACTCCTCCCTTCCTCCCCTCCTCTTGCCCAATTTCAGCATCTCTCTTGTCAGAGCACCAGATTAGTAATAGCGGTATTCCCAGTGCTCAGTAAAACTTAAAGGGTTAGTAAAGGAAAACATTTTTTTTCCTTTAAAATAACAAACATGTTATACTTACCTCAACTGTGCAGTTCATTTTGCACAGAGTGGCCCCAATCCACGTCTTCTGAGGTCCCTTGGCGGCTGTCTCTGGTCCTCCCCGCAAGTACTGATCACAGTCATGCGAGACAGCTCGCATGTTGGTGAACAATTGCGGGCGCGCTCCCGCGATACATCGACGGGCCATAGCCGCTCACTGTATCACTTGGCCCTGCCCCTTGGCGCACCACGTCACTGGATGTGATTGACAGCAGCGCCAGCCAATGGCTGCACTGCTCTCAATCTATCCACTCTAGCCAATCAGAGGCCAGGCTGAGCGGCGAAGAGGATCTCGGGACCGAGCATGGGACCTTTGAGGGGTCAGGTAAGTATAATGGGGGCTCGGGGGGGGGCAGCAGCATCAGATGTTTTTTACTTTACAACTCCTTTAAGTTAAAATTAAAGAGACAAGCCCAGAAGTCAACACGCATCTTGTTGGACTTAACACATATTAAGCCAGTGCATTTCAGAAAAAGGCTGAATTCCTGGAATTCAGCTTTAGGTACAGTAAAATGTTTTAGGGACTCAGAAGTGGCAGAGTATGATTGCTTACTGTGCGAAGAGTCAGATATGACCAGAATCAGTGAATTGAGGAATTTGCATTGATCACTGATTCACTGATCCTAGTTATATCAATCCATGTGTCCTTGTGAAGCCCCTTGGGTCCTAAATGAAAGCTATACATGCATATTAAAGTTATGCCCCAAATCAGGGTTGCCAACCTTCTGTTACATTTTTTACTGACAAAACATGGGAAATGTATTGACGGAACAATTTATTAATGGAAAAATAATAAAACTTCTATTAAAATTAAGACCATTGATATTTAAACAGTATAAATATGATATGGAAGCCCTGACAACACACATAACAAGTAATTTGCCTGATTTACACTTCCAAGTCAACACAGAATGACAGATTATGAGTCCCTGATAATTACAGACAGTTGTAAAGGTCCCTGATTTTTACAAACTGTCAGTACATTTACTGATGGTTGGCAACCCTGACCCAAATTTAGATGAAGCCATATTTTCTACTGCCATTAACTCTACCTTCACCATTCAACTATCAAATGCTAGAGCCTCTACTGCCCACTGAGGATCTCATTTGACAGTTGAATGATTAAAGTAGGACTGGAGGGCCAAGGATTAACCTTAGCTTGAGGCAGAAGTGAAATCTCTATTTACAACTGTGGCCTAGGATCCAATGGGGTTAACAGGGGCAATGTAATTGAACTGAAGACTAACATGGGTACTTAAAGACATCATAAGGTGCCTGCTCTTCAGCCCCTTTTAGGTCAGAGTAGGTCCATTTTAAAGATTTTCTCCCTGAAAAGCATTTCTGCAACTTTATGATTGAGCAGGGAATCTAATTATATATTATATATGTAGCAAGGTGTTACCATCAAGGCCATTGTGCTACCAAAATGCAGTGCGTCGCGCACAGTCTGCTGGGAGAACTTATTTAAGACCAGCGAGGACTCAGCCTGCTCTCTCGGGACTCCATCTTTCAACAGGCAAGAAGCCTGAGTGTGCCTAGGCCGGAGAAGCATGGGCCCAAATTTAGAGAGAGTGGATCGTCTAGCTCGAGAGGGACCGGTCTACACTTCACAGCATCTGGAGTCACCTATCCATTGGTATCCAGTGAGCAGCCATGCAGAGGACCAGGGACCTTGTGTTACAGAGAGACTGAAGACTGAAGGGAAGTTTTGCACTGAGTAAACCGGTGAGGAGAGGTCTCATTTGGTGAGAGGGCACTTGCCTACCAGCATAGTTAACTGGGTCGCAGGAGTGTGGTTTCTATAGTTCCACTTGTACTTGCTGGCGTCTGCAGCGCTGCAAGTAGGGACACATTGCCCCCCGGGAGTGATATAATGACTTGGGAGTACTAGCGTTTATTTTACCACTACACTGTATGCATCAAGTGATTATTCTTTCTCTTTAACCTGTTTATTGGAATACAAATAGATAAGTGCACCAACGGAGCTACAGTAGCAGAAGATTACCTGACACTTAAAGGAACAGCCACCAGTCTTCTCTATTCTCAGAAGTGCTATGACATACAGTTGTGAATTTATGGGTTTGATATAACTGTTTGCATCACTTTGTTGCTTTGCTGTTTTGGGTGATTTGTGTGTGACTTGGTGGAGAAGTGTCCCAGTGTTGATGTTATTGCATTGGGAGATTCCTCCACCTTACACTCACTCAGGTCTGACCCCAGGTCAAGTTAGTTGGGTCTGATGACAAAGAAATCCTGAACCAGTAGTGTCCCATTGACTTTTACAAGGAGCTGTGTGTAGTCAATATTATCTGTGTAACCATTATTCTATTCTTATGCCAAGTAAACACCTTACCACTGGTTAAGATATATCTCGTGTGGGACTCTGTCTATTGCAGCTGTGTGGCAGGTGATTAACATCAAGGTAATAATATTTAACTACATTTATTATTGTGTGGTATCATTGTGGTCCCCTATTGTCATTTGGGTTCCACAATCATATTATTGTCCAGTTGTGCCAAGGGGGATCGAGAAAAACTTCAGGGGTTGACTGGCAGAGTGCAGGCCCAAAACTATCCAGCAGCTCCTACTGGGGTAGTGCTACACACACACACATATATATATATATATATATATATATATATATATATATATATATATATATATATAGTATGATACTTATATTTACAATGAAAGAGGTTGAGTTTGAAATCATCAGCAGCCAAAAACTGCTTTACCACTCATATGCAGACGACACGCAACTGTATTTCCGCATTTGCAACAAAAAGGATCACCACCTCAATCTAGAGACATGCCTCTCTTTGATAGAGAACTGGATGACAAAGAGTTATCTTAAACTCAACGGAGCGAAAACAGAACTTCTCTTGTTTCACGCCAAGCGTATGAATCAACCTGCAACAACTTGGATACCCCCGCCCATTCTGGGCAAAACCATCACCCCTAGCGCCAAAGTCAAGAGTCTCGGGGTCATCTTCGACTCCTACATGACAATGGACGCACAAATAGGGTCAGTAGTCAGCGGATCTCACCATCTGCTGTGCCTACTACGCAGACTTACTCCTTTTATCCCCAAAGAAGACTTAGCGGTCGTGGTGGGAGCAATTGTAAACTCAAGATTGGACTATGCAAATGCCCTCTACCTCGAACTCCCTAAGTAACAAATCGCTCATCTGCAAGTCGTTAAAAATACGGCCGCCAGACTTGTGACTGGAAAAAAACCCTGGGAATCAATTTCACCTTCACTGAGAACCCTTCATTGGTTGCCAGTAAAAGACAGAATTGCTTTTAAAGCACTCTGTCTAACGCATAGATGTATCCATGGGAATGCTCCCCATTATCTATGCGAAAAAATAAAAGCTCATAATCCCAATCGCATTCTGCGATCCACCAATAAAAATCTACTCCAGATACCGAAAGCCAACTACAAGTCCAAAGGAGAAAGAAGATTTGCGGTCCAACGTCCCAGACTATGGAACGCTCTGCTAGCCAGTATTCGGTTGTAGGAAAACCACCTAGCATTCAGGAGAAAGATCAAGACTCATCTCTTTTGATATCAAAGGAGACAGGAACAACAGGCGATTTAGTTCGCATGTGCTGCGCTATATAAGTTTTTCATTCATTCATTCATTCAGTTAAAAAAAAATCTCATCACAAACAAATTAGCTTGGATTCCTAAAAAAAAAAAAAACACAGGGAACATTCATTTGTCGTTAAAATAGCAAATGGTATTAAACAGAAAAGGTTGTCCATAAGACAGAAGGTGAGGATAAAAGTTTGGGCTATAAATACACTTTAAGATAGAATTAAACCCTAGTATTTTAGCTTAATGTATAAGGCACAATAAAATTAATTATTCATTAAAATTCTTACCCCAGCACTTGCAGTTTACAACTTCCAATGCATTTGAATCTGCTTTCTCAGGACCACTTCCTAAACCTCTGGTGTTTACAGAAAAAAGTTAACAGTTGACAGTGCAGTCTGAAGCCATTTTTATATATTGGTGAAGAGAAAGGGTAGAAGGAAGAACAAGCAGAGAATCTACTTGTCATCCTAGGCCATGGGGCTGTGTGTTTCTATTGATGTACGCAGTGTAGGGAGACATAACCCTAGTCCCTGCATGCAAGGTTGGCTCCACAGGACACTGCAAGAGAAAGGACCCACCCCAAAACAGGAAACCTAGGGCAGCGATCATGACACCTGCTTAACCTGAAACATAGCAAGGATTAAAAGATAAAGAAGCTGCATGTTCAGTAAGTGATTATGTCATCTGCTGAAAGTACCTAAAAGTTGAGGGTTTAATATCACTTTAGGTATTTTTATGTGATACCACTACAGTTAAAGTTGATTAAATAATGTGCACAAGTGACCCATGATAAAACAAAAAAATCTGTCTAGGACAATTAACATTTGGAAATAAATAGCAGCACATTTTTTTTTCCTTCAAGTTATTTGAACTGAGATTAATAGATTTCATTTTACATTTATCTTTGATTTGTGTCATTTGATAACGATGCACCATTTCTAGTATAGGTGTAGTCACATAGTTGAGCTTTTTGCCAAAGCGAAGTCAATCAATAAGCCAGCTTTGAGCAATGATGATGTACAGAAATAGCAACCAGAAATCAGAAATATTAGCTGCCTCTAGCAAGCTGAATTCTGGGTGCTATTGTTTACTGTCCTTTGCATACAGTTACCATTTGTACCGAATGTGCAAACTGAATCTGTGATTTTTTTTTGTACAATGTATTATTTTCTGTAAAATGTACCCTACATGCTATAAGAGACAGGAGGGAGAAGGGGTTCTCTCAGGTATGCACGCCCTCTTGCCTGAATGCCAAGGCTAGGGGCAGATAGAATCATCTGCCCTTACTCAGTATGACCATGGTCAGAAGTGCTAAGGGTGTTCTCCTTACTCTGTCCTTAGAGCCTCTTGTGATCCAAATTCAAGCTAATACTGTACCTCTATTTGGGGATTGCCGTTTGGGCTCTGGCAGGAGATTACACTATCTTAGCAATACCACTTTATTCTTGCAATCTAACTTGATGAATATTAACTCCTTTGGGGGCTTCTCAAGTATAATGCCGCGTACACACGATCACTTTTTGTGATGAAAAAAACCTGACGTTTTATCTCATGAAAAAAAACGACGTTTTTCAAACTTCATTTTAAAAAACGACATTGCCTACACACCATCGTTTTCTGAAAATGCTCTTGCAAAGCGCGGTTACATACACCACGTTCGACGGCACTCTGTTCCATTGAAGCTCCCATCTCATAACTTGCTTCTGAGCATGCGCGGGTTTAAAAACGTCATTTTAAACGTCGTTTTGCCCATACACTATCATTTTTTATGACACAAAAAACGACATTCTGAAAAACTACATAAAAAATTGAAGCATGTTTGAATTTTTTTTTTTCGTTTTTCAGAAGACATAAAACGACGTTTTGCCCACACACGGTCATTTTAAATGATGTTTTTTAAAACATTGTTTTATTTCATCACAAAAAAACGACCGTGTGTACACGGCATACGGATTAACTGGCAGAAATCTCTTAATATTTCTCCTTGGTCCCTAAGCATCATCTCTGGCTGCCTATTTGCCTTTAAATCCAGTCTCCAGATACTTGGGCGTTGAGGTGTAGAATGACCTGAGTGTGTGAGTGAGTGAAAAACTTATATAGCCCAGCACATGCGAACTTAATCGCCTCTGGGCGATCGTTGTTCCTTTCTCCTTTGATATCAAAAGAGATGAGTTTTGATCTTTCTTCTGAAGGTCAGGTGGTTCTCCTCAAATCGAATGCTGGTTGGTAAAGCGTTCCATAGTCTGGGACCCTGGAGCGCAAATCTTCTTTCTCCTTTGGACTTGTATTTGGCTTTGGGTATCTGGAGCAGATTTTGATTGGTGGATCGTAGAACGCGATTGGAGTTGTGAGCTTTTATTTTTTCGCATAGATATTGGGGGGCCTTCCCATGGATGCACTTATGCGTCAGACAATTTTGTCTTTCACTGGCAACTAATGAAGGGATCTCAGCGAAGGTGAGATTGATTCCCAGGGTTTTTTCCCAGTCACAAGTCTGGCGGCCGTATTTTGAACGACTTGCAGGCGAGAGATTTGGTACTTAGGGAGTCCAAGATGGAGGGAGTTGGCATAGTCCAGTCTGGAGTTAACAATTGTTCCCACCACAACTGCTATGTCTTCTTTAGGAATAAATGGAATGAGTCTGCGTAGTAGGCGCAGCAGATGGTGAGATCCGCTAACTACTGACCCTATTTGTGCGTCCATTGTCATGTAGGTATCAAAGATGACCCCAAGACTTTTGATTTTGGAGCTAGGGGTGATGATTTCGCCCAGAATAGGCAGGGGTGTACACGTTGCTGCAAGTTGATTCTTTCGATTGGTGTGAAACAGGAGAAGTTCTGTTTTCGCACCGTTGAGTTTGAGATAACTCTTCGTCATCCAGTTTTCTATCAAAGAGAGACATTTCTCTAAACTGAGATGATGATCCTTTTTGTTGCAGATGCGGAAATATAGTTGCGTGTCGTCTGCATAAGAGTGATAAAGTCGTTTTTTGCCTTCTGATGATTTCAAAGAGAGGGCGGAGATAGATGTTGAACAGCACCGGTGACAGAGGGGATCCTTGAGGGACTCCGCATGACACCGTGCGTTTTTCAGAAGTGAAAGGTCCCAATTTCACTATTTGTGATCGGTTTTCAAAAAAAGAGGAGAACCATGATAAATCGCCTTCTGAGACTTTTGCTACTTCAGCTAGCCTAGTCAGTAATAGATTGTGGTCTACAGTGTCGAAAGCTGCGCTTAGGTCCAACAGAACTAGAAGAGAAGATTCTCCTTCGTCTGCGGCCTCAAGAACGTCGTCCCATATTTTGAGCAATGCTGTTTCTGTCCCGTGCCCGGGATGGAAACCTGATTAAAATGGATCAAGTAGTTTGTGGGTATCTAGATGCTGTTGCAGCTGTTGTACCACTACTTTCTCCATTACCTTGGAAAGGACGTTTAGGCCTGTTATGGGGCGACGGTGAGTTGGGTCTTTGGGGTCAAGGGTAGGTTTCTTCAAGATGGGTTTAATTATGCCCTGTTTCAACTGGGAGGGCACTAATCCTTCCTTGAAGGACTGGTTTATAAGCTGCGTGATAGGAGGTGCTAGAATACTGGCACATTCCTTCAGGAGTTTGGTGGGGATGATATCATTAGGCGCTGTGCTATTTCGCAGAGTACCTATGATATTTTTAGTGGCCTCGGTGGAGATGGATTTAAGGGTGAACTCTGTTAAATACAGTGAATTTGTATGGATTTTGGGCGAATGATTGAGGGGGGGGGGGGGTTGAAGGGGGTACTGGTTTGCTGAATGCTTTCACAGATTCTTTCAATTTTGTTAATGAAATAATCTGATAGTTCATTGCAAAATTCTTGGGTATCTGAATTAGGGGCTTCAAGACAGACCGGATTCATGATCTGGGTGACAATCTTAAAGAGTTCGCGGGGGCGATTTAGAGCATTGGTGATGGCATTGGAAAAGTGATTTTTTTGGGCTTCCAAGATTTCTTTGTGGTATTTTTTTGTCATTTAAAAAAATTTGAGAAAATTGCGCCAACTAAAAAGAAACAATTAAGTCCATAAGTAAAAAAGTTATGGTGGTAAATCACTGCAGAGCCCATCCCCATTGAGAACGTCAACATATGACGAAACACGTCTGGGTCGACGGCGTGCAGTGACGTCACCGCGTTTGCGTTAGGAGGAAGGGCTCCTGTTTGATGCCAGCCGGCATTTATTTTACATTGCTCGATTGCACATCCTTGTTTAAGTAGCCTTTTAAATCTTTTAATAAATTGTACATTGGTACTACACTATGTTGTGGTCTCCTTCCTTACATATGGTTTACCGCTGCCCTGCATGATACTATTGCTGGCGAGTATCCAACGCTGTATCCTGGCCATAGTCTGGTGTGGATTCCGTGATCAGCTGTGTTTGGTGTGAGACAAAGACTCCCGATAAGCTGCGATACCTACCTCTGGGATATCCTGCTCTGGATCTAATTATATGCTTTTACTAAGCTTATTTCTGGTAAGCCTTAGTCCATGTGGTGGTGGCTCACAAGTTTCCAATTGCACTTGGGTGCTGTTTGTGTTGAACATATCATCATTTTCATTGGAATTTATTCACTTTTTTACTTATGGACGTAATTGTTTCTTTTTAGTTGGCGCAATTTTCTCAATTTTTTTTATGTATGCTTGTGTTAGGTCACGTGATTTCTGCCTTCTGTGATTTCACTTATCACGCTGTTATTTATTAATTTTTCTTTGGGTTAGCGCAAATTTTTCTTTCTTCTTATTTTTTTGTTATTGCCTTGTAGATGGTGAGGTTTTCCTCTGAAGAGCTTCTTTTCCAGGCGGCTTCTGCTCTTCTGCGCTCTTGCTTCAGCAACGACAGCTGATCGTTAAACCAGCTGGCGTTGTTTTTTCGGATGCAGGTTTTGCAATTGGGCGCTACTAAGTCAGCTGACTGTAGTAGAGCCGTGTTTATGGCATTCAGTGTTTCTATGGCTGTTTGAAGTGGTTTAATTGTTTTTATTTTTTTCCCTAAGGTGGTTTTGAAGAGCTCTGAATAGAGCTTCTTTTGTGATCTAGTCCAGTGTGTTGTCACCGGTTTTGAGGTTTTTGTTAAGGGGTCATTTATGGTGATTGTAAGTTTAATTGCATGGTGGTCTGTTCATGGCAACGGTTCATTTTTTTGGATGTTTATTTACAGATCTTGTCTGAAAATTAGATCGAGCGTGTGACCGGAAGTATGTGTGGGTCCACATACTAGTTGCTGCAGACCTAATCTTTCCAGATGGTCAATGCAGGCGTCGGCAACAGGATCCTGTGAGAAGTTAGCCCAGAGGTTGAAATCCCCGAGCAGCAAAAGGTGTTTGCTGTTTAGGGTGTAAGTGGACATGAACTCCATCCAAGATGAAAGAGGCTGCGATTTTGGACCCGGTGGTCTATAGCAGAGTAGAATATGGACGATCTCCTGGGGACTTGTTTGTAGCTGCAGAGTAAGGGTTTCCATAAATGGAAGTGGATTTTGAAGGACTGGTTTGGTGATCGAGAGGTGAGTCTTATGGATCACTGCCAGGCCTCCTCCTCTTTGCCCCACTCTGTTTTCCATGATAATGCGATAATTTTCTGGCACCAGTTCTCCTAGAATGGTGTTACAGTCGGCTGTGAGCCAGCTTTCTGATAAAGAGGCAGTCTAAATCGCATTGTAGGATGAAATCATGGATTTCTTGTCGATGTTTTACTGACGATCTGCCTAGGTTGCCTAGGTTGCGATAAAGGCATGTCATTTTTGTGCTGTGGATCGCCGATTCATTCTTAGGAGTCGCTCGTGTCTTAGCGTTTTTTTGGTAATGGCTGGCAACGCTGAGGCGAACGGTTTTATGCCCCAAATTATTTCTGCAGGGTATCTAAGGATAACCATAATTGCAGATAGGCTCGGGGGGGAGGTGATTTTGATAAGGGGGGGGATTTGGTGAATGAATGGGGAGGGTGGGCCTTACCCTCCCCGTTTTTGATCCAGAGGAAGGCAAAAAAAACCTTGGCCCTTCCTGATCCCCCTTGGGCGATCGGAGAATCCCTTTATCAAAAATGCTGAATGATGGTAATCCCTAAATCCGAGTCTGTTTGGCTTAAGTGGGATTGGGGGGAGTGTAATCGAGATTCCCAGTTTTTTGGGCTGGGGTAAGGTGGTGAAGAGTTAAATCCCAACAATGACCCAATTGGTGGGGTGTAGCAAGATGGCCCCCGTACGGGGGTAGGCCCGAGCCGGGGGCCTGTGCAGATAGGTACGGGCAGTTGTACCTCTCCCATTACGTCCCTGATAATCTTTTTCCCTTACTTGAAAGGTTTGCTCGTAAATGCACTGCATGGAGATCCATTCCCTTGAGTCTGATTGATCGAGTTAATCTCCCTAAGGCCTCGTACACACGATCGGACATATCCGATGAAAACGGTCCGCGGACCATTTCCATCGGATATGTCCGATCGGGAGTTTGATCCGATGGCGTGTACACACCATCGGATCAAATTCCCCGCCGCCGGACGGCGCGGTGACGTGGCGGTGAGGTTGACGCAGCCACGTCACCGCCACGTCACCGCACCAGGAAGTTAAACACTTCCGCGCATGCGCCGAATCCATTCGGTGGCGGCGCGGCGGCGGTGGGGGACGACATGTCTGCTGGTAAGTGTACTAACCAGCAGACATGTCGGGCGGACAGATTCCACCGGATAGATTTCAAAGCATGCTTTGAAATCTGTCGGGTGGAGAAATCTGTCCGCTAGCCCATACACACGAGCGGAGATGTCTGCTGAAACGGTCCATCGGACCGTTTTCAGCAGACATATCCCCTCGTGTGTACGAGGTCTAAGATTTTTATATTTTTTCGTCAAATACCTGTACCCCCTGCCTAGAGCATTTTTCCAGAAGCTTGACAAGATAACTATTTCATTCATCTGGTCAGGCAAAACTCCCAGGTTGGCAAAATCTATGTTGTACCTGCTCCTTAAAGGGGTTGTAAAGGTTTGTTTTTTATTTTCTAAATATGTTCTTTTAAGCTAGTGCATTGTTGGTTCACTTACCTTTTCCTTCGATTTCCCTTCTAAGGGCCAGATTCAGGAACAGTTACGCTGGCGGATCGAGTGATCCGCCAGCCTAACTGTGACTTTGAGCCGGCGTTTCTGTTTTCTGTAACCAGAAAACAAGAAACGCCGGGTTGAAGTTCCGATGCGAGCAGCGTAACTGAGTTTCGCCATCGCATCGTTACTTCAACTTAAAAATGGCGCCGGGGGCGTTCCCGCCGATTTACGCTCAAAAAATATGTTAATGAGCGGAAATCGGCAATTCACGATCGAAATCCGGCGCGACGCAATGACGATACGACGTTTCCGGACGGGATACGCGGCGCATAGATATACCTACATGGGGTTGGAGTATCCTATGTTAGGTATAGGCGTCGTCATCGCGTCGGAAAAAAAAAAAAAAACGTTGCTTGCGTAAAACGGTCATGAATGGGAATGTGACGTCATTGACGTTCATTCACAGATTTTGGAGCATGCGCACGGGGATGTTTTGACACTCGACGCATGCGCAGTACGTTGGCGGCGGGATCGCGCGTAGTTAGCATACTACACGCCCGGTACCCGCTAAATTTGAATTCCGCCGGCTCATTTGTGATGCGCTGCCGCAACTTTAGGAGCAAGTGCTTCGTGAATGACAGCACTTGCTCCTAAAATTTCGGCAGCGCAACGCAAATGAGAAGCGTTACTCCAGAGCAAAGATGCTCTGGACTACCTGAATCTGGCCCTAAATGTTTTTTTTCTTTGTCTGAATTTCTCACTTCCTGTTTCTCCTCAGTAAACTTGCCACCATCATCCGAGCGGTGGTTAGTCAGCCAGAACAGCTTACTAAACACCTTACTGAGAAGGAACAGGAAGTGAGAAATTCAGACAAAGAAAACAAAGAAAAAAAACATTTAGAAGGAAAAGGTAAGTGAACCAACATTGCACTAGCTTAACCTCCCTGGCGGTATGATTCTTTCAGATTTTAGGTGCTAAAAGCGGTACCATTATTTGCAAGGGAATTTGGCGTTTTATACTGTAGGCTTGTAATTCTTAGGAATAACTCACTGAAATCTATCCAAACAAGAGTCTAATAGGCATCCCGGGTATGATTTTTTTTTTTTTTTCTTATTAAAAATTATAATATAATAAATAATTATAAAAAATTATAACAAATAATAATATAATTATAGTAAAAATTATTCAATAATGTAATCAAATCAAAATCACTGAAATTTGCTCAGTTGCAGAATTTTTGCTGTCATTTTTTTTTTTTATGACGAATTTCCCCATAAATCGCTATCGCTAAATTCTGCAAGTGATTCTGATTTATTATCGCTGTTTTTTAGCTGCTCTAAAACAATTTTTGCCATAAAGGGACACTTTTGGTTGCTATGGGCAATCTACAGTTTGCAGGGAGAAAGAACAGTTTTTATTATATAAAAGGACATGCAGGGCACTGGGCAGACCACTAGGCACATGGGGGGTGTGTATTTTTTACATACAGTACTGTAATCTATAAGATTACAGTGTACTGTATGTATAGTGTTTGTTTACTTTTTTGAATTTGGCGCCGTTCCCCCCCCTATGTCGCGACGCTCGCAGGGAAGGGAATCGGCGGAACACACAGCATCAGGCGGACATCCGCCCGCCGTGTACTGCGGGGATTCATCGCTGGATCGCAGAGAAAAGGTAAGTAAACTTTCTTTCTGCATCCAGCGAGGAAAGTCCGTGTGTGGCACGGGGTTACCGATCGTAGCTTAAAAATCTCACCCCGTGCCACACACGGAAAGACCGCCAGGGAGGTTAAAGGAACTTATTTAGAAAATAAAAAACTACCTAACAACCCATTTAACCTCCCTGGCGGTATGATTATTTCAGATTTTAGGTGCTGAAAGCGGTACCATTATTTTACATGGAAATTTGGCGTTTTACATTGTAGGCCTGCTATTCTTATGCCGCGTACATATGATCATTTTTCTGTTTTTTCAGTCTCTAGAAAAAACAAATTTTTTTCAACTTCATTATTAAAACAGCCTTGCCTACACACAATCGTGAAAAAAAAAATGCTCTAGCAAAGCGCGTGACGTACAAGACGTACAGGGGAAGTTCCATGGGGATGGCTTCACCCATGGGGCTGCTTTAGCTGATTTCGTGTTACGAAAGCTAGTTTTACCAGAACGAGCGCTCCCGTCTCATAATTTGCTTCTGAGCATGCACGGGTTTTTCACGTCGTTAAAGCCCACACACAAGCATTTTTTTTTTTTTACACCCCGAAAAACTACAACGTTTAAAACGTCGTGAAAAAATAGAGCATGTTTGAAAAAAAATTCCTCGTTTTTCAGAACCCGAAAAATGCTCTGAAGCCCACACACGTTTTAAATGGCATCTTTAAAAATTGTCGTTTTTTTTTACAACCCAAAAAATTATCGTGTGTACGCGGCATTAGGAATATCTCACTTAAATTTGTCCAAACAAGAGTCTAGTTGACATCCCGGGTATAATAAAATTTGAAAAACAAAATCATAAATTCGAATATAATAAATAACTATAAATACCCGGTGGGTGTGCTATGCAGGGTACGCCAGTGCTTAGTACGCCCCCCCCACCCCCCCCACAAAAACCACCACGGGGCTGGCTGGGTCGGCTAGGCCCCCTCACTCCCTCATAGGGGGAGTCCCTCTGCCCCATTGGGGTCCCGTTGGGCCCCAGTTGGGCTCCCAAGAGGAGCAGGTAGGGCGGGGTGAGTGGGAGGCCCCCCTCGCACCCGCCATTGCCACCAGGGGCATGGAGAAGGATGGCGATTGCCTCCGGGGGGAGGGTCTGCCTACTCCCAACTCCTGCAGTCCGGCTCCTTTCGCTCGAGTTCACGCACAAAAAATACACTTAAAATAAAAATAAAAATCGGCGGGCGCACCGCGACTCGCGCATGCGCCGTATGGAACCAGGCAGTGAAGCCGGAGCACTTCACTTCCTGGTTCCCTCACTGTGGATGGAGGGGGGAGCAGCAGGGTGACGAACGATCGCTCGTCCTCTGCTGCGGACGCCGCTGGACTCCACTACAGGTAAGTGTCCTAATATTAAAAGTCAGCAGCTGCAGTATTTGTAGCTGCTGGCTTTTAATTTTTTTTTTTTTTTGAGCGGACATCCGCTTTAAAGCTGGTCACTCCCCACTGATATACCTGATCTTATTTAGAAGGCCACTCACACCTGGATGACTTAAGCGTTAGTAGGGCACCACTCTATAGTATTGCATAGAAATTGCAAAGCCAAGCAACTGATGGTAGATTAAATGAATGTACAGTATTTAAGAAATGCAATTAAACAATGCACACATCATTCGATAGGCAAGTTTACAGATTTAAGGACACCATTCTAGGTAAATGGACACTAACCTATAAACTGGCAGTAAATTTACCTACAGAAATGTTCAACAAAGTTATAACAGGTACAATAGGAATAAAGTATTATGCCGCGTACACACGATCGGACATCCGAAAATCAAAACCGTGGATTTTTTTCCGACGGATTGTGCGCTCAAACTTGTCTTGTATACACACTGTCACACAAATGTTGTCAAAAATTCCGAACCTGGTGCCCAATTGTCTGCTTTGGTCAGTTTTTGTTGGGGCCCTTCTGTAGGTGACGCACCTGTAGCTGACTCTTTAAGACTGTATGCAATGGATGGCTGATAGGCTGCTAGATAAGAAGAGGTAGTGAGTTAGTCAACGGTATCTGTACTCAGAGCTATACTTAGACAAAAAAAAATCCAAAAACGTAATAAAAAAACTAGAATATGTGTAAATGTAAAAAAGGGGGGGCAGACTAGATGCCCCGCTTAGTCTTTTTCTGCCGTCACTTTTCTATGTTTCTAGGTTTCAATTTAAGGGGGAGTGTCAGTTGGCCTTAACTAGGGGCAGCAAGGGTTTAAACTCGTTAAATCCACTCCCAATATGCAACGGATCAGGTCCAGTACACCTGACAATCGGTTGTCCTAGGAGTCTCAGACTTCACAATTAGGTCCTCTCTAATATGATGGCACATGGCAACAGGTTTCCCCAGCTCGGGTTCCAAGTGACAACAACAACTCTCTTTGTGGCTCCGACTTGGATCCAGTTCTGTCCTTGGTGTAGGCAAGCTTATCACAGATCTACTCACACTGATTTTCACACACTGTCTGCCTGGTGCCCAAGCAACAGGTCTGTACTATCTCATTTCTTGTGCTTGTCTGTGTGAGCTCTGATAATTTTGCCTGAGAAAACACTATGGGCCAGATTCAGGTAGATCAGAGCATCTTTGCTCTGGAGTAACGCTTCTCATTTACGTTACTCTGCCGAAATTTTAGGAGCAAGTGCTGTTATTCATGAAGCACTTGCTCCTAAAGTTGCGGCAGCGCATCGCAAATGAGCCGGCGGAATTCAAATTGGGCGGGTACGGGGTGTGTAGTATTCAAACTAAGCGCGATCCCGCGGCGAACGTACTGCGCATGCGTCGAGTGTCAATGCATCCCAGTGCGCATGCTCCAAATTCTGTCAGTGAACGTCAATGACGTCACATCCCCATTCATGAATGTTTTACGCAAGCGACGCGATTTGTTTTTTTTTCGACGCGATGACGACGCCTATACTTAACATAGGATACTCCACTAGGGGGCTGCTTTATCTATACGCCGCGTATCGCTTCCGGAAACGTCGTAAAGTCACTGCGTCGCGCCCGAAAAAGATCGTGAATTGCTGATTTCCTCTCATTAACATATTTTTTGAGCGTAAATCGGCGGGAACGCCCCCGGCGCCATTTTTAAGTTGAAGTAACGATGCGATGGCGAAATTCAATTGCGCCGATCGCATCGGAACTCCAACCCGGCGTTTCTTGTTTTCTGGTTACAGAAAACAAAAACGCCGGCTTAAAGTGACAGTTAGGCTGGCGGATCCATTGATCCGCCAGCCTAACTCTACCTGAATCTGGCCCTATATTTCTCCTCCCCTGTAAGCAGTGAATCGTGGGCCTTTATTTCTAAAGCAATTAGCCTCCACTCACTTTTATTGTGCAGTGCCTTTTTAAGGACTACATATCCCATGGTCCTTAGAGGCAGCTTCACACTTGCCCCTAACTGGAGTCGATCAGCCATTACCAGAAAGGAAGGGGGAGCAGGAAATCCACACAGAGCCACTGTGATCCCAATGCAGTGGCCAGAAGAAAGACATACATGAAGCTTCACAGCCCGCTCTGAACTTTACAAATCTGGCAGCCTAGCAGTACAGTGGTGAGGGGGGGAGGGGGTGAAGGAGAGTGGGCACAAGAACACACTCACAGCCCACTTTTACAGCCAGCTCTGTCCCTGCTCACATCAGCATAGGGGGACAAGCAGGGGGTGACACAACCTGGCTACACTTTTCAGAAGAAAGGTTTTTTTTTTTTTTTTAACTGATAGATTTAACAGTGCCAATATGTGCAATCATAATACACAGACTGTATTGTCTTTGTATATTTTGACTACCATATTAAATAAAATCATATTTCAACAGTTGAAGGAGTTTTATTCTCAACTCTGACAGATTGGAAGGATTACTTATTTTCAACAAACAGAATGTAGTGCAGACAGCCAGAAATATCAACACGATGAATCACCTACACTTCTTTAGTAGGATATGTCTACAATGAGCTCATGCTTTACTGGCAGAAAGGAAACCTAGAAAAATGAAGCCACTGCTGCAGGCCATTAAAAAAGAAAGTTGCTAAATCAAGCAATATTTAAATAAAGATGTGGTAGAAAGTATAATCACTTACAAAAAGAAAACTATGTTGATGATAGATATGGGAGTTGTTCACTTTATTTGTGTATTAATACATACGTACAAGACTTAATTTAACAAGCTATAATGCATTTATAGCTTGCCAAAACAAACATTATTTTGCGTGACTTAATTTATTTAGCTTCCATTGGCTCTTGATGATGGGAATAATGGTGGTTATAGTGAACAGCAATTATTATAGCTTGGTGAATTGAGCCTACCGTCTCTTTCAAGTACTTTCTGAGCATGTTATACAAATATCATATAGTATTGTAGGCTTTTTTTTTAATCAAAATAAAAAAGAAGTTATATTCAGGGCTTTTTTTCAGGGGGAACTTGGGGGAACTCGGTTCCACCACCTTTGGCTCAGACCCTTTGGTGCCTGCTCACCACAATCACTTGTAAACACATAAGTCTGGTTTCTGTGTTTACAAGTGACAGCTCTGCACTCTGTGTGTAACCCCCTGAACTCTGCACTCTGTATGTAATGCAATCCTGGTATTTAATGCCCCATTAAGACGCTTCTACTGTTTTTGAAATCTGAACGGGGTCGCGGTTGAGTTCCTGCACCTATTTTCTGAGAAAAAAAGCTCTGGTTTTACTCATCTGCTCTGTGCAATGTTTTTGCAATGTTATTGCACAGAGTGGTCCCTTGTTTCCTTTTTGGTGGTCCCCCGATGAGGCTGTCTGCTCCTTCTACCTCCAGGTGCCCCCATAGCAAGATGAGTGCTAAAGGGGCACCTGTGCACACACATTTTTGACCTTGGCTGTTGTGCATCAATGGACACTCATCCCCAACAAGCCTATGTCTCCCGCTGCTCTGATTGTCTAATATGGGACCAGGAAGTGAGATGCCGTGCCGTGCTGCAGCCAGGAGAGCACTGGAGCAGTGAGAGGAGTCAGGCAAGTGTTTAGAGATGGGGTGTGTAGGATAGGTAGTAGGGAGTTTTTTTTACCCTAATGCAGAGATTGCATTAAGGTAAAAAAAAAATACATTTGAATTTAGAGTCACTTTAAAGGATATCTAAAGTCTAGTTTAAAAAACAAAAAAACAAACAAAAAAAAAAACATGTCATATTTACCTTCTCTGTGCAGTTTGTTTTGCACAGAGGGGCCCCGATCCTCCTCTTCTGGGGTCCCTCAGCAGTGCTCCTGGCTCCTCCTCTTTTCGAATGTGTCCCATTGGAGAACCGCTCTCCCTTGGGGCACATGTGCGGGCATGCTCCCGTGTCCTGTTGCTGCATCTATTGACACAGACAGCAGGACTCGACCCCGTCCCTCATTTTTTATTCTTTAGTAAATCAACTCACCTGAAATAGAAAAATATGGATGCTGTCTAGGGTACAGCTAACCACTGGGTGCTATGAAAGTACACCATTGCCACACAATACCACTATGGCCTCTGCAAAACCTTGGGTCATGTTGCACACAGCCTGTAGCTTTAAAGGCACACAGAGCCAATGTTTTTGTATAATGCAGACCTCAGATGCAGAGTGGCACAGAGTGAAGAAAAGCTTTTTCGACTTCCCTTGGCTTTGATATGTCACATGGCACAGAGCCACGGGTGCTGTTCTGCATGTGAGACATGGGAAGTGTTGGAGGGAGATTTTTGCAATGGGAGAGGATGGAGGCTGAATTTTTCTGGTGTGGAGATTTTTGCTAAAGTTTCATTAAGGGGGAGCTTTTTGCTAGCGGGAGATGGAGATTTTTTGTTGTGAGAGTGAGGAACGTGATATTTGCGCTAAGATATTTTGCTATGGGAGATAGGGGAATGAGAGGGGATTTTTTCTTGAGGTAGATGGGAAGGAAATTTTGCTTGGGGGTGGTTGAATCAGTGATTTAGGATTTGCTTGCTTATTATCAAGTGTTGTAATTTTTTGTTTGTGTATGGTATAGATAGATTTGTTGCTGACATATGGTACCAATTGACTGTTTGTTGCCTAGGTGCTGCATATGATTGTCCATTTGTGGCCAATGTGTTGTTCCTAAGATGCAATTTTTATGCCTACATATTGTCAAGTCACCACCATGTAGAGGACTATAATTCTATAATTGAAACCTCTGAAGGTATGTCGCTATCTAACCATGCAGCTGAATGATTGTATGAGTATTAAAATCATTTGTTTGCTTCTGCCTGCTACAACAGAGTGTAAGTTTGAACCAATAAGAGTTATGAATACATATCTCTCCCTTGCAACCACTTGGAGTTTATTCTTTTCCTGTGGTATAGACTGGGAGATGCTACAAATATTCAGTAGCGACCTCAGTAAGTCAGTCTACCTCCTGGGCCTCTGGGCTTAGGGAGAGTTATAGATAGCTGATAGGTCCTCCTAGGCCTCCCGCCAGAGGAGAGGGTCTCTTGTTCAACACCTCTGGTAGTGATGACTGAAGGTGTGAGAACACAGAGTGGTACAGTGTAGGATAATCAGATGACTGTAAATCACCAAGCAGGAATAAGGACCTGGAACATGGTAACCAGGGCTCAAGTCCTGTGGGAACGCGTGGGAACGGAGTCCCTGCACTTTTTTTACAGCAGAAACGCAGTTCCCCTTGCAGGACTAGAGCAGCCGAGCCGCCCGAGCTAATCCTTAACTAATCTGCGATTCCCAGCTCGAGTCACTGTCAGGGGCAGGTGAACCTTAATAATCCTTTATGTTACTGGTTGCTTCCTGTATATGGATTCATCGGGTAGTGTGCGGGTATTCCATCACTTCCTCGATGCCGCAATGTCTCCTGGGAGCTTTTGTCATTATTCCCAGGAGACATTGCGGAGGTCTGCCACAAGTTATTGCAGGATTTAGAAAGAACTTGCGGTTTAGTAATTATGCATTAGCGTATCATTTTTGTTTTTGGTGGAGGAGTGGATCTTGGGTGGGAGTTCCCACACTTTTTTGCCCAGGACTTGACTCCGGATGGTTACGCTTGAGTGGCAAGCAGGAGCGTACCCAGGACACAAGCCAAAAGGTCATCAACAACTGGGCAATGAGATACAGAAGTGGATTCAAAGAACAAGCTGAATTCACAGCAGGCAGACAGGAATCCAGAGACAGGTCAGGTGCAAGCCGGGTCGTGTACATGTTGGAGGGTATAGCAGGTCAAAGTGCAGAATTAACAGGAACTAGTTGACGACTACTCAGCAATCTATTCATGTCATAGCCCAGCTTGAATAAGCTTTTGGTGCCAGCACCAGTGCCAGTACTAGGCATGTGTGTGCACGTGCACATTCTGTTTTGCGTGCATGCAAATACATTTGTGCATGCATGCTAATGCCTGTTTTGCAGTGAGCCTTTATTCAGAATAATGAGCATACACATGAGCACGTGGTAACCTTCTAGTTACAATACATACGGAGCTTCTCTTACAGGATAGAAGCACCATAGAGGAAATTGGGATAACTAACAAGCTGGATGTATCTTGGTCATAGGTGTGCGCAGCCTATTGCATTAGGGTGTGCACCCCAAAGCTCAAACACACCCTACTGATCACTCTTAATGTTGATTCAGAAAGGGAAGGGACTGGTAAATTACATATTTAATGGCCCCTTTCTCTATACATTCTAAAACATCTGAGCAGCAACATTCGGCGGGAGAAGATAGGAGGGAAGCCAGCAGCGCGGTGGGGGCAAGTCAAGATCGTAGGGCGAATTTGTGCTGCACAGGGTAATTAGGGTGTGCTTGGGCACACCCTGTGCACACGCCTATGATCTTGGTCTTTCACCAAAGTGTGGTGGCCTCTCCCCAAGGACTTGGTAGCTGAAACAACTAGTGACTTGCAGTCAGGAGCTGATTTCACAGAATGCTGGGTTGGCTTGAAGGTCATCTATTTGTGAAGACTGTAAATATTTTTTTTTCCCTCATCCAATGCCTACCAAGTTCATTGGTGCCCTGTTCCCTAATGCCGCGTACACACGGTCGTTTTTTGCGATGAAAAAAAACGACGTTTTCTGTGAAGTAAAAAACGACGTTTTTGAAACGTCACTTTTCAAAGACAATTTTGCATACACACCATCGTTTTTTCACAAAAAGCGAGGTTACGTTCACCACTCTTTTCCATTGAAGCTCGCTTCATAACTAGCTTCTGGGCATGCGCGGGTTGAAAAACGTCGTTTTAAAAGACGTTTTTGCTACACACGGTGACTTTTTGTGAAACAAAAAACGACGTTTTGAAAAACGACACAAAAAATTCAAGCATGTTGGAATTTTTTTTTGGTCGTTTTTTTGAAGACAAAAAACGACGTTTTGCCCACACACGATCAATTTAAATGACGTTTTAAAAAACGTCGTTTTTTTTCATCGCAAAAAACGACCGTGTGTACGCGGCATTACCCTCTCTCCTAGGAGTGTTGAGTTAAAGTTGGTGACTGGCACCCTGTTCACATTGCTCCACTATGACAAGCACTAGACCCTGAGGTGTAAATATTAGCCCGCCTTGCATCTGAGGTTCCTCATGAGCCTTTGGGGTTCAGGGGGTTGTTGGATATAACTCTAAACAAACAGTGTTGCTGTATACATTCATATTCTTGGCACAGAGATATTATAATATGATAAATAGATTAGATATTAAAGCATCAGAAACCAACTTTTACCACCACTTGGTTTTCATTTTTTTTGTCTGTTTTTCTCAATTCAAGAAAAGAAGAAAGTAAATAGGGACGAGAGCTGAAAGTGTGAGTGGCTTGATTGGAGTCCAGCTTTATTTCAACTGTTAACTGCTTGCCTCTATTATTGTTTTATTTTAATACAAGAACAGTATAATCTGTTAGCATATGTAAAGGCGTGTTTTAAATATGCTGAATTATATTATACGTTATTAAAAGTTGTTGCTAAATAAAAGACCTCATTATAAAAAAGTAGGCAGAATGCCATTTGCTTAAATGTCAGATGTAGAGTGAAATGTGGCAGCTATCTGCTTTTTCCATGACACAAGTAACAGGATAACTAAGTTAATGGCAGCCTTGTCCTTGCCCTGAGGCTTTTGGATTTCCACTGGAAAGTGAGCTGAACAAAAAAAGAAAGCAAATAGAGAATGCTGACATCAGCACTTTCCTTGTGCGCTTGTCTATGTCACTATGATGCACTCCCTGTTCCTAAGAGATTCTGGTTTAAGAATAGTAAGGTGACTTTCACAATATTAGGCACATGACAGCTATGTTTAGCCATGCTAACCTCACCAATGTAATAATATCTATTAAGGAAATACAACAATGATCTTATGACTTCCGTTGACTAAATTCATGTAATAACTAGGTCATAACATTACTAAAGCAGCGATGTGCAAACTATAAAAAGAACTATTTGCTGCTCTTGCAAATCCTATTGTATTATACACACAGTAATAGAATAACTAACTTTACAAATAAATTGCAAAGCGACCTTTTCAGTTTGGCTTTAGCCATAAACTTAACAAGCTTTTATATCATGTTTCACAACTTCAAATTTTGTGTTGTGCGATATCAGAAGCATTATTATAATCTCAAAGTGCACCTCCTGTCAATACTCTAATTGTACTACATTGCATACCTATAACTGTAACTACCTACTTGTTGTATAATTAACACATTTCAGCACTTACTGGTAGTGTTGATTACTGGCCCTGCCCATTCTGACAGGTGTTTTTGACTTATCCTCAAGATTGAAGGCCTTACTGACCCATATAAAAATGTGTTTGAGTGCTCTGCCAAAAATATATTAAAACTACCTACATCAAAAGCTGCATCAACCACTAAGGCTCTGCTAGACCGTTTCAGCAGACAGTTTCGATCGTGTGTACGGGCGAGCCGACGGATTTGGCCACCCGACAGATTGGAAAGCATGCTTACCAATCTGTCGGCTGGGAACCCGTCCGCCCGACATGTCTGCTGGTTAGTACGCTAACCAGCAGACATGTCTTCTCGCACACGCGCCGAATGGTTTCGACGCATGCGCGGAAGTGTTTTACTTCCTGGTGCGGTGACATGGCGGCGTCAACGTCACCGACACGTCAGCGCGCTGTCTGCTGGCGGGGATTTTGGTTTGCTCGCGTGTACACGCGAGCAAACCAAAATCCAAGCAGACAGATTTGTTCAAATCGGTTGGTCCGACCGATTTGAACAAATGGATTGCCTCGTGTGTACGAGGCCTTAGAGCCGGTTCGGACAAGGGTGACCTGGGATCCGACTTGAAGTCTCCCCAAGTCTAGCGGTTGAGAAAATCAATGGAAGTGAATGGAGCCGTCTTAATGTACATTACTAAAGTCGGTCCGACTTCAGAAAAGGTTCCTGTACTACTTCAATCAGACTTCTAGGCAACTTGTAACCATAGATTTCAATGGAAGTTGCCTCAGAGGTCTGAAGCAACAATACAGGAAGATAACATACATTTCTTAGGCAAACCCCTCCCTGCCCCTCCCTCCCACAGAGCTGATTGTTGTTTGATTGGCCACTGGAAAGCCTCCTGTCCTGGAGGTGACTTGAAGTTGCCTTGTACTGTCCTGGAGGCAACTTGAAGTTGCCTGATGATTCATACTCAAGTCGTATCCAAGTTGCCTCCCAAAGTCGTGCTGGAAGTCGTGTTGCCCCTGTGTGAACCGACTCAAAATGTGTTTCTACAGCATCCAGAAATAAAAATAATATGTGCTTGCTCTGCTTAAAAAAAAACAAAACAAATCTAATTCAGTAATAAATACTAATAAATCAATGCAATAAATTCAGTGATTAGTATATTAAAGAATACAAATCAATAGATAATTAATAATCGTCAATACGGGAATCATACATCAATTATCTTCAAATATATGAATCAATAATGAATCAATATCTAAATATACCATATATTGGAAATAAATAATTAATAATCTTCACTGTCTATATAAATAACGAATACCACCAGCCTTTAGTTTATTAATAATATTTCACCAATTATTCTATAATGAAAAGTCCCCAAACAGTACAGTAAAAGTGATAAAGTAAAGTGCTCCACCATAAAACTGTATGTTTAAGAAAAATGTAAGTACTTTTTTATAGAATTTTAAAAAAACGTTTTTTTTTTTTTTACATACTGTGATTAGAGTAGTTTAGTGTCATCAGACTAAGGCCGCGTACAGACAAGGAGACATGTCCACTGAACATGTCCGACATGCTCAAAGCATGCTTTGAAATTTGTCCGCTGGAAAAAACTGTCCGCTAGGTCGTACACACTATTGGATATGTCCGCTGAAACTGTTCGGCGGACCAATTTCAGCAGACATGTTCGATCGTGTGTACGCGGCCTAACACTGTACTACTCTGAGGGGGGGGGGGGTTCCAGGTACCATTTGATAGCTGTGGGCCAATCACAGCATCACAGTAGGAATAGAAGCCATTTCTTACATGTAATCATGTGATTGACTAATCATAGCGACCACATGAAATCCCGGCCACTCACAGCAGCCGAGTTTCAAGCACCGTGATCACGGGATCACATTGCTGCCCACCCCAGGGGGCAAGCAAGTGCTCATATGCTAAGCAACATGCCAGTATGTCAATGTTAAAGCGGAGCACAGCCCTAAAGTGGATTTTCCGCTCATTGGAACCCTCCCCCCTCCGGTGTCACATTTGACACCTTTTAAGGGGAGGGGGTGCACCCACTTCCGGAAGTCCACTCTGCGGGCCCTGTGGGTAGAGCGTCACTACCCACTACCCCCCCCCCCCGTTGTGTTCTGGGCAACACACGGCTCCCAGAACACAGCGGGGACCAGTGAGCACGGCACAGCGTGACTCACGCTGACGAATCCAATACGGACATAACGTGCTTTCTTGGGAGGAGTTTTTCCTGTGACGTCACCCGCATCCTTTCTGCTGCCGCTCGTGGCTGTTGATCCGAGTTTTTATTTAATTTATATTACATTGCCCATCGCCTACTGGCCAGTTGTTTTCTGTCAGATTGTCTGCAGACATACCAGACTGACTGTAGTACGGTGAAGTGCTGTTTTTTACCTTTCCTTGGAATAAATACAGTCTACATTTAGAACGTGTTTTTATTTTTTATTTTTTATTCCGCATTGGACCTACTATTTACTGCTCCATTTGACTCCACTGCACCATCTCCCCTATGGTGAGAACAAGCTGTCTTTGACCACTTGTGAAATCATATGGTCCAACTCATCTGGTAAGGAGGCACTTCTTATACTGTTGGAGGATATCATCACATTTGCCGAAGATTTTTTGCTCTCACTGGGTGCCATCTTAATTCTTGATTCTTAAGTCAAGGACTTTATTTGTGCTGCACTTTTATTATTATTTTTCATTTGTACTTTTTGAGGTTTGTGTAATTGCCTCTGTTGGTGTTCAGCTTGCAACTTAATTTAGTTTTGTTGTAACAATTGTGAGCTTTTAATATTTTTTGTACGGCGGAGCTCCGCTTTAAAATGATAAATGGACGGCTCAACTACGGATTAATGGCACTTTAAATTATCCCTTTACCTTACACAATGGCACCCGCCAAGGCTATCCTCTTTCACCAATCCTCTTCGCCCTCTCTTTAGAACCCTTCTGATACGTTACAACCCCAACAAACACAGAATTAAAATAGGCTCTGTGGAAAATAAGTATGCGGTGAACGCAGATGACATACTTTTTTATGTCCAACAACCCCTTATCTCCCTTCCCAACCTTATGTCGGCCTTCACTAAATTTGGAGGTATCTCTAATTTTAAAACAAATGTATCCAAGTCAGAAATTCTGAACATATCGCTCTCAGGCCTCGTACACACGAGGCAATAGATTTGTTCAAATCTGTCTGTCCGACAGATTTGAACAAATCTGTCTGCTAGTATTTTGGTTTGCTCGCGTGTACACACGAGCAAACCAAAATCCCCGCCAGCAGACGGCGCGCTGACGTGTCGGTGACGTTGACGCCGCCACGTCACCGCACAAGGAAGTAAAACACTTCCGCGCATGCGCCGAATCCATTCGGCGGCGGTGCGGGACGACATGTCTGCTGGTAAGTGTACTAACCAGCAGACATGTCGGGCGGACGGATTCCCACCCGATAGATTTCAAAGCATGCTTTGAAATCTGTCGGGTGGCCAAATCCGTCGGCTCGGCCGTACACACGATCGAATCTGTCTGCTGGGACGGTCTAGCAGACCGTTTCCAGCAGACAGATTTGATCGTGTGAACGAGGCCTCACACAAAACAGCAAAACAGCTGAAGCCATCATTCCCCAATTAGATACCTCCAGGGTTCTTCAAAATATTGCAATCTATAGTATGCAAGTATGTATGGAATGGCAAGCCACCCCGATTTGCTAATAAATGGCTTATTAAACCGCAAAAAGAAGGGGGGCCAAGAGCTACCTGATTTTAAAAGTTACTTTCTGGTGATTATATTAAATAGGATATCAGATTGGAAATACCAGAAGGAATCCAAACTATGGGTGCAACTAGAAACCTAGAGACCTGGGTAGACCTATTGCCTCTGATCTGGATACCCAGTAATTTCAGCAAATTGGCCCCTACCTGCCTCATCTGCCCTGGCAAGTGGTTAAACAGAAAAAAAATATAAATGAAAAGTGAGGTGTTCTATAGTCCTGTCCAATGTTGACAAATGAAAAAGACAATTCTAAAAAGAAAGTTAATGCATTGAACAGATCAAAATCTTTGTAAGTTGCAATATTAATAATAATAATAATAATAATATTAATATTACGTTTTTTGTTCTTGGGTTTGGATATAATTTAGCTATTGCACACTCTTACTTAGGTGCTGAAAAATGCTTTCCTGCACCAAGGTTTTCAATGATTGAAAATGTTTAAGAATCTTAAATGTCTTCCAGAAAATAAAGTTACGCTGCACTGCCATGTTGTAACCACTTAGAAAACAAATTTTCTAAGTATGTCTATGAAGCTTCTAAGGTATAGCTCTTGGAAGGATCTCAGTTGAAGTTTGAAAGATCTCTCAAGATCTCTCAATGTTAAGTTAGAAAATATCTGTGTATACTGATGGAAGATATACAGTATGTCAGGGTGTTTTTGCACATACATTTAAAAGCAGCTTTAAAGCAAGGGCCTCTTAAAATGTTATTCAATGCATTACAGTTTTCAAAGTGCGATATAATCTATTGTAATTGGAAAAAATATTTTCAGAAAGTTTCGATTGTTCAGTTGTGGACAATTGCAGGGATCTGTGCTATTGTATTCTGAATAGCGAGACTCCCCCACCGCCAGAATACACTAATCAGCATGGCAGACATTGGGTGCAAGCTCTGATCGCATGCTGTCTTTCCAACAGGACCATTCAACAGAAGCCGGTTGTTAGACCAGCTTCTGTTGAACAGAGAGGAGTATGCACAACATTTGGCTAGTTCCTGTTGAACCAGCTGAATTTACTCCGTATGTGTGTACCAGGCTTAAAGCTTTGACTGAAATGTGTTCGCATTCTGATGAGTTTGTTTCAATGTCCCAGATCACGTATCTTTTACCAAATAAAGTACTGTGAAGGATTGTTAAAGAATTTTGACTCCACTTCAATCTTTGAATTTAAGATTTAAATTGATCAGTCAGTGACTACTGTATGAGGTTTAGATACAAGTGAGGTTCGGTGTGGGATATGCTGGTCTTTGCCTTGTCAAAAGCACACATATTATTGTATCATAGGGTTTCATTTACTAAAACGTGAGAGTGCAAAATCTGGTGCAGCTCTGCATAGACACCAATCCACTTCCATTTTTTTTTTGTCAAAGCTTAATTGAACAAGCTGAAGTTAGAAGCAGATAGGCTACTATGCACAGCTGCATCAGATTCTGAGTGCTCCGGTTTTAGGAAATCAAACCCAAAGTTGGCCCTGCAGTGTTGCATTTACTGAAGGCTCTGCCAGTCCATGGATAGGCTCCATAGCCAATCTATGGACAGTGTACATCCTTCAGTTAGTAATACATTGATGAAAGGCAGTGCTATCATTACTCTCAGTGCTGCAAAAGCTGTCTTGAAGGTTTGTAACCATACATTTTGGTCTTGCCTTGTATTGGCATTTCTCGCCACTGGGAAATAAGGAATGGTGTATACTCTGGGTCCAGACAGAGCTTATTATGCCCCTGTCAAATGGGCTATGCTTTAAATGCCCTCGTTATTGTAAAGTTAAAATGGGTATAAGTGGGAATTATTCTTCCAGAAATGAAATTTGATTCTCACATTAAGAT
This sequence comes from Rana kukunoris, assembly GCA_029574335.1. NCBI lineage: Eukaryota > Metazoa > Chordata > Amphibia > Anura > Ranidae > Rana > Rana kukunoris. The sequence goes on along the minus strand of CM056053.1, from coordinate 282,534,628 downwards.
GTTATTGCAAACTGCTAAACAATATTTGTCGTGTTTTCAAAGCTGGATGGTATCTGTGGTACCATGGGTCTATTATGTAATAGTGGTTTATCTTTTGTATTTAGCTTGGCAGTCTGCATTAGTAGCTTGTCTTCCAGGGGATTTGCGTACTTCAGTGATTGACATATATATAATTATGTTTTTGTGGGCTTTGTGTTTCAACATATGTTTTTAAAGAGCTGGTCTGCCAGCTCAGTAATTCATGTATAAAAACAGCTGAGCATATCACGTGTATTTGTCAGATTACCCAAATACCCACAAGCATTTCATGTCAGCTCAGTTTAAACATGTACTTGCAGATTAAAAAAAAATTACTTATTTAATCTGTTTTTCTGTGTCCTCCCTCCACCTTTTTTGCCTGAGGGGAAAGTATTCGGTTTTATAAGAAATGAATTGAAGCCATGGTGAGTCACTTTTATCTCATCCCACTATTGCTTTTATCTTGAGGAAATTATTCTGACTTTGAACAATATAACAATGGCATCAGTTACTTTTACATGAAGAAATTCCGTCTTACTAATTAACTACTGTAAGAGTTGCTTTGTGTTTGCATACTGTTACGGAAAACGATTTCCTGGACTCAACAAATGCCTGCATATACATCAATGCGACTGACGTCATATTGGGTACTGATAAGTTACAGTATGTCAACATTTAATCTTCCCTCTATGTAAAGTATGAAATGAGGGCACTTCACCTAAAAGAACTATTGTTTGGGCAGAAATGTTTCCATAGTTGTTAATGGAAAAGCCATTTAGATTCCAGTGTATAAGCTAAAAAACAATTTTTTCATATTTAGAAGGCTGCTAGTATGGAAACTAAACTAGACACTCAGAAAAATGTGTCCTGTGCCCACCCAACTTTAAACCATATAACAAGATCGACTTGTTCCTAGACATGTGTGAAGCCGCGTACACACGGCAGAGAACCTCGACGGGCAGAACACATCGTTCCGCCCGTCGAGGTTCTCTGCAGGCCATCAGATTCGGAGACCCGCCCGTCGGGAATGGCAACCAGCCATTCATCCAGGCGGGCCGTCGAGCAAATAGAGAACATGCTCTCTATTTCTGCTCGACGGCATTCCCGACGGGATGCTCGCCGAGAGCGTACACACGGCCGAGGTTCTCGCTGGAATGCAGCTTCCAGCGAGGTTCTCGCTGGTTTCTAGCGAGAACCTCGGTCGTGTGTACGCCGCCTAATACGTGTCATAATGAATCGAAATTCAGCTGAATTTTGCATCTTTTGGACATTCTGATGCATCCGAATAAAAAAACAAAGAATTTCAACTAATACGAAAGAAATTATAATGAAAATAACAAATGAATTTGGCATGATTCGTTAATTCGTTAAAGGTCTAATGAAACAAAAGGTTAACTCGGAGTAAATCTTAGGCCGCGTACACACGATCGGTTAAACCGATGGGAAAGGTCTGATGGACCGTTTTAATCGGTCAAAACTGATCGTGTGTGGTCGCCATCGGTTATTTAACCAATCGATTAAAAAAAAGCCTAATTGCTTTAAATCCGATGGATTCCTAACCGATAGGTCAAATCCGATCGTTAGTAGGCACAAACCATCGGTTAAAAATCTATGCATGCTCAGACTAAATTAGGGGACGGGAGTTCTGGTAAAACTAGCGATCGTTTTGGAGATGGCACATACTGACAAGTTAAAAATGAGTGCCTCGTTTATTGCAGCGCCTTTTTTTCCTCATTCTATTGCTAGAATAAAGACGTTGTTTTGCTGATGGTATTTAGACAGAGTTCTCCCATACTGACTTCTTTTATATATTTTTGCTTGTGATCTCATGTTTTTATTTTTTATTTTAAAAAGCCAGATCTCCAAAATAATGTTTTGTACTCCACATTTTTTTTTTTGGAGAAATGTATTTCATTTTTTTTCTCAAGTTATCACAACAATGTTAACCCCCCCCCCCCCCCTCAGGGAGGTTGTGTCCTTTGTTAATTACACATTGTATTTCAAAATTGTTTGATGGCTATTAACCAGAAACACACAATAGACAAGTATTTAACTTAAATTAAACCTAGATCCGAGAATCGATACCTCCTCAGGAACTTCAGCTGTCCCTTGCCGGGTCAGAAGAAGTATATTACAAAAAATGCATGAATTGCAAGTGGTAGATGCCTGGAGGACTTTGCATATAGATAAACGAGATTATACTTTTTTTTTCCAATCCACATCAAGTGTGTATTGACATGTTTTTGATTTCACACTATTTAATTTCAGATGTTACAGAAACCCTCATTGGAAATATAACATGGTCGGACCATGCTCCAGTTTCGTTGTGTCTCTCCCTGTCTAACCTGGCCACTCGACGTAAGGGATGCTGGCGATTGAATGAAAGCCTTCTTCAAAATCCTGAAGTAAGAGACAATGGGCCAGATTCAGGTAGATGGGAGAATCTTTAAGTTGGAGTAACGTTTCTCATTTACGTTACTCCGCCGAAACTTTAGGAGCAAGTACTGTTATTCACACAGCACTTGCTCCTAAAGTTGCGGCGGCGTAGCAAAAATGAGCCGGCGGAATTCAAATTGGGCGGGTAGGGGGCGTGTATTATTATAACTAGGCGCGATCCCGTGGCGAACGTACTGCGCATGTGTCGACTGTCAGTGCGCATGCTCCAAATTCTTTCAGGGAACGTCAATGACGTCAATCCCCATTCACGGACGTTTAACGCAAACGACTCAAAATTTTTTTTTTCAACGCGATGACGATGGCCATACTTAACATAGGATACTCCACTAGGGGGCTGCTTTATCTTTACGCCGCGTATCTCTTACGGAAATGTCGGAAAGTCACTGCGTCGCGCCCGAATACGATCGTGAATTGCAGATTCTCGCTGATTAACATATTCTCGGCGTTAATCAGCGGGAACGCCCCCAGCGCCATTTTTAAAATTGCAGTTCCTATACGACGGCGTAGTGCAATTACGCCGCTCGTATAGGAACTCCAACCCGGCGTTTCTTGTTTTCTGACTACAGAAAACAGAAACGCCGGCTCAAAGTGAGAGTTAGGCTGGAGTATCACTGATACTCCAGCCTAACTCTACCTGAATCTGGCCCAATGTATCTAAAGAAATGATAGCATATTTTCAGAGTTCAGAGTTTTCCTCCTCTCTCCCTCTCTTTTATCCTTTTTTTTTTCTTTTGGGAAGGGAGTGGGGATTAAGAAAAGGGGTTAGAGTTGGAAGATTTAGTGAGGGAGTTTATGGGAGGGTCCAGAACGAACATGTTTGTAAACTTAAATTAAATCTCCATTTATTCTGGATAAAAAAAAAAAAAAACAACATGAGGGGCAACAATTGCCCAATCAGCCAAATATATACAGACTTTGGACACCAAAGGCACATCAGGAGTCCCTCTAATTTGGGTCACAATGTGCTCCCCAAATCCCAGAAATCTGAAGCAACAGCAGATGTCATACATAACCCTAAGCTGTGGTACTACAACAACAACCTCTGTTTTATGGCATATCAGCTTGAAGTCACAGATTCACTTTCTGGTCTTCCTTGCAGCCTTCCTTCCACTGCCCCTTGCAGGTGGTAAGAATGTGGCAGCAGGAGGAGGAGGAGGAGACTGGGCCGGGTCACTGAGTTGTGTGGTCTCAGTCAGCAGGCCCATTCTTCCCCTCTGAATCACAGATGCAAAAAGATCCTCTGCCAGGCGCTCCTCCATATTTTGCAGCTGGTCAGCAAGGTAGGATCTGTAGCCCTCAACAGGGTTAACTGGAGGGGAGGCACCTGTGATTCAGTGCTGCCACTGGGCTTGGGCATCTGCTGACTGCCACTCATCCCTTCCTCCTCTTGGCTGATCTCTTCCTGTGTATGAAAAAGGGACTGGCATTTATTTTTTATTTTTTGGTAAATTGAACAGACTCTCATTCTGACCCCTGCAGTTGGCATCCCTGTCACTATATTTTCTGCACACAACTTTTGTTTGGTTTTTCAAGCCTCGAATTTGGTTCAAAAAACATCTCGTTAAACCATCAATAATCTGAGGCCAAGAAATATGTTGTAAACTACTATACCTGACTGAAGATGTTCAGATCTGGCTCCTCAATCTCAGCCAGCTCTGCGGCACCCTCTGCAGGGGTGGGGGAGAACAGTGGAAGGAACAGTGGAGGGAAGGGTGGAAGGAAGACTGTAAAGTGTGATTCTCTGGCCTCGATCTGATCGTCCAGAAAAATTAGGTGTTTATTGTACCACAGCTTGGGCTCCTGTACTTCATCTGCTGCTGCTCCTGACCTTCGAGAAGCACGGACCTGTATAAAACGGTTCTTTAAGCATTCCTCCTGTTCTTTATTTTATTGCTTATCATGTTGGTAGTTAGATCTGGTATCCAGGTCTGCATATAAGTGACCAATTGGTCATTTATTGCCCTTCGAACATTCTTGTTATAATAGGATGGATTTGTTATTTCTCACAGGTTTTTTACATTGCGATATTTGTCAATGAATCCCATCATATTTTCGGGCTAAAATATCCTCTGCCAGGGCCCGTTGTCACTCCTCCATTTTTTGCAGCTGGTCAGCAAGGTAGGTGCTGTAGTCCTCAACAGGGTCAAGGGGGCCCTCATGATGGAAGCTGCCTCCCTAATAACCTGCAGACACTCTTTCTCCAGCTGGGACATGCGCCTCAGTCTTTTTTGTTTTTGTTTTAAGAAATATGGTCTGGCATAGCAAGGGCACCCCTACCAGTGAAGTACTCCACGTATATATCACGGGACTCTCGAGCAGTTCGGGGGGCAAATCCAGCCGGGCCAGTGTCCAGGCCAGTCAGGTTATCAGATGATTGTCTGGCCTCAGTCCCAATGTTTGAAAGGTATGTCTCTGAATGCCTGTGCCAAAAATTAGGAAAAATGCAGCAGGTAAAATGACAGTGTTCAGTTTATAGTCCGCCATGTGGATGGCTGTCTGGAACAGCCATCGGAAGGCATTCTCGACAACCCTCCGGGCCCTGGCCAGCCGGAAATTAAAAACACTCCTCTCCGGGGGGGGGGGGGATGTCCTCTGGGGAAACGGCCTCATGAGGTGTAGTGTTGAGCGGAATACGCCAAATTCGATTTCGCAATATTGCGCGAATATATAGAAGAATATTCGCGAATATTCGCTAACATCGAATATTCGTGATATTTTATCCAAAAAAAATGTTGGATAATATCGCTAATGCGAAATTTCGCTAATGCGAAAATGATTGCGAAATTCTCATAAACGGAGATCATTATCTTCTCTGCCCTTCTTTTGCATTGCATCAGAGCCAATCAGAATAACTCGAATATTCGGCAAAAGGAATATCGCGCAATATTCCTTTTGCCGAATATTCGAGTTATTCTGATTGGCTCTGATGCAAAAGAAGGGCGGAGAAGATAATCGCGCAATATTCCTTTTGCCGAATATTCGAGTTATTCTGATTGGCTCTGATGCAAAAGAAGGGCGCATCAGAGCCAACCAGAATAACTCGAAGAAAGAAAAGAAGGGCCGAGTAGCTGATGCGAATATTCGTATTTTTTCAAATTTATTTTTAAAACAGATCACATCCTAGTGATCTCCATCGACGTCTAAAAGCATTGCTGGTATGATTAGAGAGAGACCCTGGGCCGAGTAGCTGATGCGATTCTTTTATGTTGCCGAAAATTCGCAATGCGAATTTTCGGCAACATAAAAGAATCGCATCAGCTACTCGGCCCAGGGTCTCTCTATAATCATACCAGCAATGCTTTTAGACATTGATGGAGATCACCAGGATGTGATCTGTTTTAAAAATAAATTTGAAAAAATACGAATATTCGCCATAGCGAATATTCGCCGCAATATTCGAGTTATTTGCGAATACTCGAATATGCAATATTCGTAGTGAATATTCGCAATGCGAATATTCGTGAGCAACACTAATGAGGTGTAGTCCAAGCCCGAAAGCTTCATCTGTGACAAAAAACACATTACCCACATTGTCTTCATCCCATGGCAGGGCCAGGCCAACAGTCTGCAGACGTTGGGCATACTCCATCTGCACAAAGACTCCGCCGTCGGACATCCGGCCGTTCTTCCCCACGTCCACATACAAAAACTTGTACTGTGCCGACACCACCACCATCAACACAATACTATGAAAATCTTTGTAGTTCAAAATAGTATGACCCCAAACAGGGTGGCGGCACTAGGCAGACGTGTTTTTAATCTATTGCCCCTCCACAGTTAGAGAAGTCCTACCGCTGGGCCAATTGGGAAGCCACAGTCTGCCATTCCTCTGACGTGCAAGGAAACTGTGGAGTCAAACAAAAATAAAAATTTGTAGTTTGGCACATAAACATTGCAATCACAATACAAAAGACATCCTTGTCCAACATCAGTATATCATTTATTAGTGTAGTGAGTATTTCATGCCAGAACTAAGTCTATGTCTGGAATTGTAAGGGATGGGGTACCCATGTGAACAATACACTTTTTAACGAAAGTGAGTTTTTTTTTCTAAGGTTTTCTTGTGTTTTCATTGAAAAGCGAACTCAGGTAGACATACAAAAAAATAATTATGCAGTTGTGTAGTCATTAGAAATATTATAAATGTGTTTTTAAATGCAGCTAATTTGAAGGCCAACTCCAGGAAAAACGTAAGTGTAATTAGTGTATTGTGCATCAGGTTCCGTACTCTGCAGTTTGGGTTTTAAACGCCTCTTCCTTAGCCATCCTACAGTGTAATAGATCAAGGTCAAAGAGTTCTTCTATGAACAAATTAACAAGGCATTTTCCCTGCATGTTATCTTCTTTGGCACTGGCCCCCTCATTGTCCTCATGAGTTTTCCTGCCTTGAATCTTATGAGAGAGGACCTGTTGGAAGCCACCAAAAAGGACCCCAGGAAGTAAACTGAAGAAGACCGAAGAATCATCATGTGACTTCAGGTAAGTAAAATGAGCATGCAGACGTATTTTTTGGTAATCAGGGGCTAGTTAGAGGAAGATGGAAGGAAGGGGTGGTAGAGAGGGTTTCTAATATCCTGCAGTTGGGCTTTAATTACATACATTTTTGTTCATGTATTGTTCTTTAGCCTTCTGTACTCCTGTACACGTGTGTTTTTATTGAGTGTTCCTTATGCAAATTTGGGCTTTGTCCACATAAGTGAAAGCAACAGGTTTGCAGTATAGCCCCTATGCCCAGCACCACATGCTCACTATTCTTTCTCTCCCCCATGCTCTGTGTGGTAGCTGGTGGCAAAGAAAACTTCCAGCACGTCCAGATATGGAGGAGCACATGACTCTCTCTACTTCTTCCATTGATTGAGAGATCTCTCAGCCCTATGTGATCTCCAACTAGTGCAACAGAGCTTACTAACCTTGCTTCTGGCAACTGAAGAAAGAGTCAGGGAGTAAAAGCTAAGACAGTATTTTCTAGGGAATTTAGTTAGTACATAATGGTTATCAAAATAACTTTTGAGTCATGATATTTTAAACACCGACAGTCTGTTTGAATAACAGATCCGTTCAAACTGACATTACATTTTATATTTTGATGAACATCACCTGACTTTTATATGAAGTTGTGAACCTAGTGTGAGAAAACATCCCACTTTCTTGACTCCCTTTCTACTGACCCAATATTATACATTTAGTAATATGCACTGGTAGATCCTGCTATCCATTTCTACTGTATTTTCAGCATTTTCTCAAACATTTAACATTTGATTTATTTGGTGGCTCACCATTGCCGTCCTGGGTCCAACTAGGCTATCTAAATGGGACAAATGTTCCAGTGACAGCTGACAAAGAAGGGAATTACCACCAATAGTATGGGGATTACCAACTAAAGTAGCTATGCCACTCCAAATTTGCCTCTTTCCCTTCTCCTCCTGCTCTTATCAGGTGCACACCCAGGAAGAGCTTAGTGAATGTGGTGATATTTCACTTTGTAAAGGATACCCAATCAAGTCCAAGAAATATATTTAAAAAAAACAGCATTTTTGCTTGCACGTGATTGGAAAGTGCACAGTCTATTTGCCTTTAGTAAATCAATCCTGTAAGCCTGCCTGTCCACTTTCTGTTCCAATGCGCTTCACCACACAAAGGGCTTAATCATGGGGACATTAGAGTGGGAGGTGGACAGGCAAGACTCTTATGTTGTGAATCCTTTACTTATTATATTAAAGCTGGTTTTGTATTAACGGTGGCATCAGTGTATGGCCTGTTAATTTCTACTTGACAAGCTGGGATGCTCTCCTGGATGTGAACCTGATGGAAGTTAGGGATACAGTGATAGAGGCTTCCTGTTCAGGAGATGTGGCAGAAATAGGGGAACTTTTCACATCTTAGACAGCTGTCACTGGAACATTTGTCCAATTTGAAAAATTTACCATCACCTCTTGCCCTGTTGACAGCTCTATTTTTTTTTTTTTTTTACTCTGACTTTCTGTCTTGGTGAAAAGGGTCACCAAAGTACGCTAACCAGCAGACATATCTGCCCGCACATGCGTCGAATGGATTCGACGCATGCGCGGAAGTGTTTTACTTCCTGGTGCGGTGACGTGGCGGCGTCAACATGGCGTGGCGGCGTCATCTGTCGGACAGACAGATTTGGCCAGCCGACAGATTTTAAAGCATGCTTTAAAATCTGTCTGCTGGGAATCCGTCCGTCCGACATGTCTGCTGGTTAGTACGCTAACCAGCAGACATATCTGCTCGCACATGCGTAGAATGGATTCGACGCATGCGCGGAAGTGTTTTACTTCCTGGTGCGGTGACATGGCGGCGTCAACATCATCGCCACGTCAGCGTGCTGTCTGCCGGCGGGGATTTTGGTTTGATCGTGTGTACAGCGATCAAACCAAAACAACCCAGCAGACAAATCTGTTCAAATCGGTCTGTCAGACCGATTTGAACAGATGTATTTGGTCGTGTGTACGCGGCCTTAAGCAGTTGCGACAACAGCTTTTTTTTTTTAGATAAGATTTTACATAAATTAATAGCATAAGTTATAAGCTGACCATTGTACGCACCTCTGTCATTGCCACTTTTGCTTGACAGCTTGGTCTGTTAAAGGAAGCTAGTCTGACAATAACACCTTTTTCCATGTGGCATCAGAATCTTTAAGGTGCATTTAAGGTGGTCAGATGAGACTAAAATGTAATAATTTGGCCTCAACACCAAACAATATGTCTGGTGGAAATCCAATACAGCTCACCATCCAAATAACACCATTCCTACAGTAGGGACTAGAGCACTTGTCAGGATATAAGAAAATAGATGGGGCAAAAAAACATAAACGTTTTGAGGAAAATCTGCTGTTCTCTGCCAGAAAATTGTCAATGGGAAGGTTTACCTTCCAACATGACAATGACCCAAAGCACACAGAAAAAATAACCACATAGTGGTTGAAGGGGAAAAATGTGAATGTCCTTGCATGGCCTAGACAGAGCCCAGACTTAAACCCCATTGGAATGACTGGAGGACTGCAGTCCACTAGCGGTCACCATCTAATGTAACTGAACTTGAGCAGTTCTGCAAAGAAGAGTGGGCAAATATTGCAAAGTCTAGATGTGCAAAGTTAGTAGAGACATATCCCAACAGATTAAAGGCTGTAATTAAAGCAAAGGGTGGTTCAATAAAATACTGACACAAGAGGGTGATCCTTTTTCCATCTCAGTGATTCTGTTTTTGATTATAATTTTTTTCTGACATGTTGGTGTTATATCTTTCACTTGGCTGTTTACTACCTTGCACTAGTTACATAGTTACATAGTTAGTCAGGTTAAAAAAAGTCTATCTAGTTCAACCAAAAAAAAAGAAGAAAGATCATACAATCCCATATACACAATCCTTGATTAAGAGGAAGGTGAAAAACCCCAGCAAAGCATGATCAAATTTCCTCCAGCAGGGGAAAAGATTCCTTCCTGATCACCCCTGAGAGCCAATCAGCTTTTCCCTGGATCAACATTACCTATAAATGTTAGTACCCAGTTATATTTTGTACATTTAGGAAAGAATCCAGGCCTTTTGTAAAGCAATCTACTGAACTTGCCAGAACTTCCTCTTTAGGGAGTCTGTTCCACATTTTCACAGCTCTTACTGTAAAGAAACCTTTCAGTATTTGGAGATGAAATATTTTTTTCCTCTAGACATAAAGAGTGCCCCTTGTCCTCTAGTAAATGCAGCTGGACAAAAAAACCTGTGTCTGTCTTCATTTCAGGCTGCAAAGCAACAACATGTTTTTTCTATACCCATTGTATATATTCCGTAAAAACACCTTAAAACAAACCCGTATTTATCTCTGTATCTAGAAGCTGTAAAACTTCATTTTTAAAATTCACACCACAGGTAGTGGAGTTTTCTATGAGAGCAGAATCTTGGCAGGCTGACAGCCTTCTAATATAAACAAACCACAGGTAATTCTAAACTGTTAGGGCACGTACACATGATCAGTTTGGTCCGATGAAACTGGCCTTAAGGCCAGTTTTATTGGACCAAACCGATCGTGTGTGCGACCCATCGGACCGTTGTCCGTCGGACCAAAGTTTTAAAACTTGCTTTGAAATCGGTCTGATGGACGTCTGACCATCGGACCAAAACGATTGTTAGTACGCAAAAACATTGGACCAAAAACCCGCGCATGCTCAGAATCAAGTCGACGCATGCTTGGAAGCATTGAACTTAGTTTTTTCAGCACGTCGTTGTGTTCTACATCACCGCATTCTGACCCGATCGGATTTTGAACCGATGGTGTGTACGCACATCAGACCATCAGTCTGTGACCCAATGAAAACGGTCGGTCGGACCATTCTCATCGGGCTGGGCCAATCGTGTGTACGCGGCCTTAGAAAACCACTGGAGTTTAACTCTAGAGGTGTTTTGTTATTTTTGAGGCTCCTGGAGAAAGAATAACTGTATTAAACATTGTTAGAGAGGTCAAGGGGTCCCGTTTTTAAAACTATTTTATTGCTTGTTAAAGGGGTTGTAAAGGTTTGTTTTTTATTTTCTAAACAGGCTTCTTTAAGCTAGTGCATTGTTGGTTCACTTACCTTTTCCTTTGATTTCCCTTCTAAATCTTTTTTTCTTTGTCTGGATTTCTCACTTTCTGTAAGCTTACCCCATCATCTGGCTGGGGGTTAGTCAGCTAGAACTGCTTACTGAGGAGAAACAGGAAGTGAGAAATTCAGACAAAGAAAAAGAACATTTAGAAGGGAAATTGAAGGAAAAGATTAGTGAACCAACAATGCACTAGCTTAAAGGAACCTATTTAAAAAAAAAAAAAAAAACCTTTACAACCCCTTTAAGACTATGTAAATAGTTTAATGTCCATGTTCTGGCCACAGATGTACTTTTTCACCCCTTAAAAAAACTTTGCCAAAAGAAATTTGGAATTTGCCATTGTTGCTCCACTATTAAAAATTATAGTTGTCTGTCTGTGGTGCTTAATTCTCTGACTGCAAGACATTTTAAACCACTTAGAATAGACAGGCAGCCAATTAAATCAGATTGTTAGTAAGAATTCCTAATCTGCATGCTTATTTCCAGGTCAGAGTCTTAAGCCGGCCATAGACGGTTTGCATCTCAGTCGGTTCAGCAGAGACCGGTTGAGATTTGAACCATGTATGGGCAGGCTGATTGATCAATAAACTTAGGTACAACAAGCATGTTTGATTTTTCATGCTACGGCAAATAATCGAAAGACAAATAATGATTTGTGTAAAAACGGAAAAGATAGGCCGGTTTTTCTTTCTAAGGTCGAGACTGACATAACTTTTGGGGTATCAAGTCTACTCAGAAAAACACAGGAGAATATGCACAGGCAACTGTGTACGTTAAAACTATGAAAACAATATGCACAAAAAAAATAAAAAATAAAGCTTGAATCTTGGTTTGAGCATGACTGTCGTGCAAAGAGCAGGAAGTACTCACATGATTTAAAGGTTTTTAGATCATATCAGCAGACTACAAAAGCTATGTTTTTTACATTTTAGTGCCACATTCTTTTAGTGAAATAGGGATTTAGAAGATGTGACAACTACACAATAATTATAGGCATGGACAATTAACCACTTCAGCCCCGGAAGGATTTACCCCCTTCCTGACCAGAGCACTTTTTGTGATTCGGCACTGCGTCGCTTTAACTGACAATTGCACGGTCGTGCGACGCGGCTCACAAACAAAATTGGCGCCCTTTTTTCCACAAATAGAGCTTTCTTTTGGTGGTATTTGATCATCTCTGCGTTTTTATTTTTTGCGCTATAAACAAAAATAGAGCCACTATTTTGAAAAAAATGCAATATTTTTTACATTTTGCTATAATAAATATCCCCAAAAAATATCTAAAAAAACATATTTTTTCCTCAGTTTAGGCCGATACGTATTCTTCTTCATATTTTTCGTAAAAAAAAATCGCAATTAGCGTTTATTGATTGGTTTGCGCAAAATTTATAGCGTTTACAAAAAAGGGGGTAGTTTTATGGCATTTTTATTAATATTTTTTTTTTACTAGTAATGGCGGCGATCAGCGTTTTTTTCGGTACTGCGATATTATGGCGGACACATCGGACAATTTTGACACATTTTTGGGACCATTGGCATTTTTATAGCGATCAATGCTATAAAAATGCATTGGATTACTATAAAAATGCCATTGGCAGTGAAGGGGTTAACACTAGGGGGCAGGGAAGGGGTTAAGTGTGTTCCTGGTGTGTTCTAACTGTATGGGGGGGTGGCCTCACTAGGGGAAATCACTGATCTTCTGTCCATACATTGTATGAACAGGAGATCAGCGTTTTCCCGCTGACAGGACTGAGAGCTATGTGTCTGTAACGAACGAGCGCGCGTGCCCGGCGGCCCCCTAGCGGCCGCAAAAGATAGGATGTAGAGCTACGTGCTCTCGCGTAGCAGTGCCGACCTGCCGCCGTAATATGACGGCGGCTGGTCGGCAAGTAATTACGTTTATTAGCTTAGTAGCTTAACTCCAGATAGTTCTAAAAAACCCTTTTAATGCAGTATTGCTTTTTTTTCTTCTTTTTAGGCCGGGTTCACACCTATGCGAATTGGTTGCGGCTCAAACCGCACCCAATTCGCATAACATTATAAAATACATTTATTTCAATGCGGTCGGTTCACATATGTGGGATGCATTCGCACTGCGATTGCCAAAAAAAGTGTGCGTTTTCTAGGCATTGCGGTGCGGCTCAGGTGCAAATTCAGGCCCATTATCATCTATGGGCACGCATCTAAATTGGCAGATGTGTTCATTTCTCTTCAGGATTTCTCTTGTTTACCTCAATACACTTCCCCCCTCCCCCTCCCCTCTCCCAGGTTTCCAAATTCGCAGCTAAAACTGCGATGATCTGCTGAACAGTTCTCTTATTTCTCTGCAGAGATAAGAGAGCTGAAATTTGCACGGCAAAAGTGTGAATCCGGTCTTAAATCATGAAACTTTCTGCTCTCCTGTAATCCATTTATTGAATCATTTTGATTGTAAGAGGGGAGGTTAGCACTGGGTGCCAATCATAATCTGCAGTAATGCACATGTGCTGATAATACATATGCTGAAATAAGGAAAGAACAGAATCAGCAAGGGGGTGATCACTTCAGTGTGCTGATTAGATATGTGCATTCCCGTTCGTACGAATGTTATTTTCGTACGAAAATGTTCATTTTCGTACCCGCAGGATAATGTGTAAATACGAAAAAATTAAAGCCCCAAAATACGAAAACTACAAGATTACGAATGAGCCGCATAACGAACGACCGCAAATACGAACGAACGATCCGACGAAAAAAAACGACAAAACAAAAACGGCAAAAGAACAAAAATGACATCTATAACAAAAGATTTACATTCTGTATTTTGTTTGAATCCCTTTTCTGTTTGTTTTCAGTCCTATGTTCATTGTTCATATGACATCTATAACAAAAGATTTGCATGCTGTATTTTGTTTCAATCCTTTTTCTGTTTGTTTTCAGTCCTATGTTCATTGTTCATATGACACCTATAACAAAAGATTTGCATTTTGTATTTTGTTTCAATACTTTTTCTGTTTGTTTTCAGTCCTATGTTCATTGTTCATATGACATCTATAACAAAAGATTTGCATGCTGTATTTTGTTTCAATACTTTTTTTGTTTGTTTTCAGTCCTATGTTCATTGTTCATATGACATCTATAACAAAAGATTTGCATGCTGTATTTTGAATCCAAAATACGAACAGAAAAAAGGAATTTAAAATACAGAATGCAAATCTTTTGTTATAGATGTCATATGAACATACGACTGAAAATAGCAAAAGAAAAGGGTTTCAAGATACTGCAAATCATTGACGAAAATTCACGAAAATTATTGTCTAACAAGTAACGAACATGAATTAAACAGAATAACGAACCATCCCGCATGTACGAAAATAAAACAGTAACGAAAATACGAAACGATCGGAATACGAAAAAATCGCGTCATACGAAAAACGAACGGGAACAAACAGGAAAACGGGCGTCTTACGAAAAACTAACGAAAACGAAAAAATGGAACGATACGAAACAGAACAAAAAAAAAACGTTTTTTTTTTTTCTGTGCACATGTCTAGTGCTGATTTTCATTAATTATCTAATAAGTATGTTAAGTTTCCTCAGGCAATGTGTTATTATAGTTACCTCTGTTTTTTATACTATGCTGCACACAATTTTTTTCTTCTGTATTTATACTTTAACCACCTTAAGACCACCCACAGTGCTTTAATTGTAGGTGGGCAGCACAGGCAGACTCATGAATGTATAAGTACATTGATTTGCACATGTGTTCCCCCTGGGGTATGCAGCCGGCCGTTCCTGTACCGCTGTATCCGATTCCTGATATCTGGGCACTAAGACCAGATGGGGGATAACGTGATCACTGTGAGATCCCGTGATCACAATGTATACACAACTGTTATGAATGAGTTTTATTCATAACTGCTGATTTTTCTGTAGAAATGCTGTGATTGGCCAACAGCTATCACATGGTATCTGGGAAAATCACAGAACCCTGTACCATGTGATTATCTGTAGTCAATCATAGCATGTCAACAGAAAACAAGCTGTCACGAATGGCAACCCAGTTATGACAGTTGAAATGAATGTTGTTACAGTGTTCATTGCTGTAACAGCAAAACCAGTGTAAAGAAAAAAAAAAAAAAAACGATGGTGACACTAAAATACTCTGGAAACATGTTAATTAAAAAAATAAAAATAAAATGCTGTCATATTGTATGTATTCCTGATCACTGCCACACCAGTCATATGATGACATTGTACTGCACTGCTGACAGCATGTAGAAAAAAAAATAGTTTCTTAATTTTCAAAAAAATTGCAAAAACAAATTTCTTCTTCAAAAAAACTCACCATGCCTCTTAGATAATACCTTTTACTGTCTATTGTCCAAAAAGGGGTTAGTCGGGAGATATTTGTACTGTCCGGTCATTTTAAGGGCCTAAAGAAAAGAGATTTTGCCATTAAAATATGATGACTGATCAATTTTTAAATATATATACCATGGTTTGTAGATGCTGTCATTCTAACGCAAACCAATTAATATACACTTTTTGGGATTTTTTCCTCAAAAATATTTGTTTCCTCAGTTTAGGCCGATACGTATTCTTCTACCTATTTTTGGTAAAATCGCAATAAGCGTTTATCGGTTGGTTTGTGCAAAATTTAAAGCGTTTACAAAATAGGGGATAGTTTTATTGCATTTTTGTTAATTATTATTTTTTTACTACTAATGGCGGCGATCAGCGATTTTTTTCTTGACTGCGACATTATGGTGGACACTTCAGACAATTTTGACAAATTTTTGGGTCCATTGTCATTTTCACAGCAAAAAATGCATTTAAAATGCATTGTTTACTGTGAAAATGACAATTGCAGTTTGGGAGTTAACCACTAGGGGGCGCTGAAGGGGTTATGTGTGACCTCATATGTTTTTCTAACTGTAGGGGGGTGTGGCTGTAGGTGTGACGTCATTGATTGTGATTCCCTGTAAAAGGGAACACACAATCAATGCGGGCGCCACAGTGAAGAACGGGGAAGCTGTGTTTACACACAGCTCTCCCCGTTCTTCAGCTCCGGGGACCGATCGCGGGACTCCAGCGGCGATTGGGTCCGCGAGTCCCGCGGTCCCGGAGCTTCGGGGACCGACGACTGGGCATTAACAGAGGACGTACTTGTACGTGCTTGTGCCCAGCCGTGCCATTCTGCCGACATAAATGTGCAGGAGGCGCTACTAAGCAGTTAATGCATAGATTGCATTAAGGTGAATACATTTTTTCATTTACAACTCCTTTAAACGGATGACTCTGGTTATGTATCCTCAGATGTACAGAAGTATTATTCTCATACCCATTCACAATTATACTAATAGCATAATAAAATAATGCATTACATTTGGATGGAGGTAACCAAACTGTTAATTTTCTAATGTTATACACCTTAAAAAGTACCATAACTTAATTATCAGTGATGCACCAAATCTCCATATCAAAACTTCTAGCATATTCAGTGACCTAATTTTAATGTGTCTTTATTATATAAAATTGTCACTTTATTACATTATGTCAGCTTCATTAGATTTAATTATCATGAGGTTCCTTTGGAATGCTTAGGAAATAGGTTTGTAATTGAATAGCACTAATTAGTCAGTTTTATGTCCTTAAAAACTTATAATTCCTAGCAGTGCATGACAAAGCAAATTTTTAGCCTAATTTTTGTTTTAAATCAGGATATACTGTGTGTACAGACACAATACAGAATGTATATTATTATTACAGAACTACTAATAAAATTTCTGGGAAAACTCATGTATTTTAAGGTGTCCCTAGGCCTCTAACAGTCATTTACACATAATGAATTTTATTTTTTACCTTTATATAGCCAGTCTGCCTCCACAGCAATTCATAGCCAATTATTGGGAACTAGGCTGCTTTGAAATATTCCTTTGTTCTGTTTTTTTTATTTTTTTATTCACAATATGTTCTGTTCTATGTGAAGATGAACTGTCAATAATTGTTTTGTAAAAAAGGAGGCTGAACAGAAAAACAATATTTTTTAATGATGCCAGAGACTCAACGTCATATTGTCTGCTTTGAAAATACCATATGTAAAAGTTTAAAGTGAATGTCCATCCAAAACATTTTTTAAGCAGCTTATGGATAATGGATAATACAGTGAATAATACAGTGGACAATACTTATGGAGAATGGATAATACAATGGATAATACAGTTTTTATTTCATTCAACAGAGTGGGTTGATTAAAAAAGCAAAACTGACTCAATTCCTCACTTACTCAATGAGTAATTTCCTTCCCAATGGTGCCTCCTAGTCCTAGCCATGATATCTTCGAGGGAGAGCCACAGGACATGAAGCTAGGCATGAAGGTAGGTGCCTACTAAAAAACAATGATGGGGCATTATTTCCACTGACACAGGGGGCACCATTCTGACCAATGATACAGGGGCATGTATTGATACCTCTGACCACAGCGAAAGGGACATTTATTTCTCTGACGTGGGGGTAATAATTACTAACGCTGATGTGGGTATATTTATCACTGCCATGGAAACAGGCAATTTATGACTCCCACTGACCACTGACACATGAGAATTTTTTTGTTTATCACAGAAGTTTTTTTTTTTTTTATAGTTCTTACTTGAATCACTGATGGAGGGATAGTTATAATTTCCATTAAAACCTGGGGACTTTTTTTCCCCCTCCTATTGACCACTGATGCAGGGGCATGTATTATTCCTACTGACACAGGTTTTTTTTTACACCTTCAAACCACTGATGGTGGGCATTTTATTTTACTGATCACTGAAGTAGGATAATTTTTTGCATACATTAAAACATAGGCATTTTTTACTCCTGTTGACCACAGACACAGGGGCATTTACTTCCACTGACACAGAGGCATGGTTTACTCCCACTGATGCAGAGGCATTTTTTACTACTATTGACCCATGACCCTGGGGCATTATTTACTTACACTGACCAAGACATAGGAGCAATTTTTACTCCCACTGACTATCAATGTAAGGCCATTTTTAACTAAGGCCGTGTACACACGACCGAGGTTCTCGCTGGAAACCAGCGAGAACCTCGCTGGAAGCTGCATTCCAGCGAGGACCTCGGCCGTGTGTACGCTCTCGGCGAGCTTCCCGTCGGGAAGCCCGTCGAGCAGAAATAGAGAGCACGCTCTCTATTTGCTCGACGGCCCGCCTGGAAGAATGGCTGGTTGCCATTCCCGACGGGCGGGTCACCGATTTCGACGGCCGGCAGGGAACCTCGACGGGCGGAACGATGTGTTCTGCCCGTCGAGGTTCTCTGCCGTGTGTACACGGCCCAACACTGACCACTGATGCAGGGGTTTTATTTCTCCCACTTTGATTCTCCATATATAAATTGTGTTATATATCCCAATAATTAAATCATAGGTATCAGGCCTGGATTTACTATTGGACACAATAGACTTATAGGCTGTTGGTGCAAAAAGGCAGCTTTTTCCTGTAAAAAAAAACATATTTTGTGCAATAAGAGGTGAACTTAGCAGTGAAGTATTCTTTTGGGTGCCAAAGGTTGTGTGTCTATAGACTCTGGTAATGGAAACTCAGCCCTGCTAGTTTAAAATGCTGTTATTAGAAAGGACATGATACCCTTTGAACATCTTGCCTTGCCACTAAAAAGGAACCAATTCAGAGTCCAATCATTTTTGGCAACCAAGGCAACCTAGGAAGTCTAGGTCCATGTGGTTTTCCAGATGACCCAATGATAGCATTGCTGGTCAAAGCTGTGAATCTGCCTATAACTGCTCAAGGAAAAATGTAGTTGATAGGATCATGTCAGTACATACAATGCAGATCGTTGATAATCAAATGCATGAGAGTGGAGGGAGGGGTGTCTGCTATCTTGGTTTGGCCAAATTCTGCCTTACCCCAACTCTGAACCAATGTAGTTGTTGCAACCAAGTACGCATAATCAGTTACACCTATTCTCCTCCTTAATACACAGCATTAAAGTGAACCTTTACTTCAAATACCCAATCATGTGCAGTTAGGGAAGTGATCCTGCTTTCACTTTCTAGGTTCCTTTTTTAAAGTACCCCAATCATTTTACCCAGTTCCTCCAAGTGATTTTGATTGGTAGCCCCATAAACACACAGCATCTCGGTAAAAGTTCCTAATGCATTATCACAGCAGCTTTTTTTTTTAATCAAGACAATTTTAGCTATCATTACATTGATAATTCACATTTTCACCTAGGACCTTATTTTGGTAAATATGGCACAGATAAACCATTAATAAATTGACAAATATACCTCTGGTTGCCCTTTAATCACTTCCTCCATCTCAGCCCCTGGGTGCAGCTCACCTTTTAAAATACATACCTTCCTCCACGATACTATATCTATATTGTAATATTTACTGTGCTTGCCTGTTTTGTGTCACACATCACGCATTCCTCCTGGATCTTCGTCTTAGGTTGCATGCACACCAGTGGCCTATACATTTCTTTGGACAGGTTAAATGTGTGGTGGCCTCAAGTGGTCAAAAAAGTGAAAATAACTGAGACTGACACCAAACAACATTGAATGGTCATGTCATTATTTATGGGAGTTCAAAAATTAACCACTTCAGCCCCGGAAAGGATTTACCCCCTTCCTGACCAGAGCACTTTTTGTGATTCGCCACTGCGTTGTTTTAACTGACAATTGCGCGGTCGTGCGACGTGGCTCCCAAACAAAATTGGCGTCTTTTTTTCCCCACAAATAGAGCTTTCTTTTGGTGGTATTTGATCATCTCTGCGGTTTTTATTTTTTGCGCTATAAACAAAAATAGAGCGACAATTCTGAAAAAAATGCAATATTTTTTACTTTTTGCTATAATAAACATCCCCCAAAAATATATAAAAAAACATTTTTTTTCCTCAGTTTAGGCCGATACGTATTCTTCTACATATTTTTTGTAAACAAAAATCGCAATTAGCGTTTATTGATTGGTTTGCGCAAAAGTTATAGCGTTTACAAAATAGGGGGTAGTTTTATGGCATTTTTATTAATATTTTTTTATTTTTTACTAGTAATGGCGGCGATCAGGGATTTTTTCAGTACTGCGATCGTATGGCGGACACATCGGACACTTTTGACACATTTTTGGGACCATTGGCATTTTTTTAGCGATCAATGCTATAAAAATGCATTGTATTACTATAAAAATGCCATTGACAGTGAAGGGGTTAACACTAGGGGGCAGGGAAGGGGTTAAGTGTGTTCCTGGTGTGTTCTAACTGTATGGGGGGGGGTGGCCTCACTAGGGGAAATCACTGATCTTCTGTTCATACATTGTATGAACAGAAAATCAGCGTTTCCCCCGCTGACAGGAACGAGAGCTATGTGTTTACACACATAGCTCCCGTTCCCCGCTCTGTATCGAGCAATCGCGGGTGCCCGGCAGCGATCGTACCCGCCGGGCACGCGCGCGGGATTTGTGGCCGTCGAAAGTGCGACGTAGCATGTTGGGCTCTCGCCCAGGAGAGCCGACCTGCCGCCGTAGAACGACGGCGGCTGGTCGGCATGCGGTTAAACAACTTTATTCAACCAAAAAATGTACACTTGTTATCAATCAACCAAAATGTTTACCACATTAACTGTGGTACTCATCAGATATTAAAATCAAAATAACAATTTATAAGTATATGTAATCTCTTATAAGTTTTAAGAATGTTTATATATTTACAACAGTAGTTATCATTCTTTTTAAATCTGCAGATTTCATTAAAAGAATACCTTGTGATCCTGCCACAAATGGTCCTTGTACAGGCACTTCCTGTTACAGGGTTACAACTGTCTCCTGTTTGTGCTCCTCCTTTGGGGACCACAAGCGGCTGAGCCAACACCTATTGTGCAGGCATGGTCCACCATTGTCACGATCACTGGGATGTCAACCTAAGAGAACAGTAGGGTGATAAGCTAGTGGAAAACGGGATTTGGCTAAATGGTGGCGTGAAACGTGGCTTTAAAAGCAGTACAGTGTCACCTTTATATACACAGGACAAAAAAAAATATTGTTTCTTCCAATATATTTAACAAATTAAAAGTACTGCTCAATGTTAATATAAAAAATAGTCAACATTTTAGAATCAGTAGCCAAAATAGCAAAATAAACTTTTTTATTTTACATATGAAAATATCAGAAATGTTGTAGAAATGCATGACACCTGGCAACTAGGAAAGGTGGGCCTCTGGTGAATGAGAGAAATCAAGGGAGATTCATACATCATGCAGGGTGACTTACTGAATGTTAGTGTGAGTTGACATATCTGCGATTAGAAGACTTTGTTTGGAGCAGGGGTCTAAAATAGTGTTGAGCAGAATATGCCATATTCGATTTCGCGATATATCTCGAATATATAGTCGAATATTCGAGATATATTCGCTAAATACGAATATTCGTGATATTTTTTGGAAATGAAAATATTGCGAATTTTCGCTATTGCGAATTTTCGCTATTGCGAATTTTCGCTATTGCGAATGCGAATGCGAATCGCGAATTGCGAATGCGAAATTTCGAGAAATGCGGAAAGGAGCACTCTGATTGGCTCAGAATATTTGTGATATATTACAATACACAATAATTGCGAATATTCGGCAAATGCGGAAGGAGCACTCTGATTGGCTCAGAATATTCGTGATATATTACAATACACAATAATTGCGAATATTCGAGAAATGCGGAATGGAGCACTCTGATTGGCTCAGAATATTCGTGATATATTACAATATAAAATAATTGCGAATATTCGAGAAATGCGGAATGGAGCACTCTGATTGGCTCAGAATATTCGTGATATATTACAATATAAAATAATTGCGAATATTCGAGAAATGCGGAATGGAGCACTCTGATTGGCTCAGAATATTCGTGATATATTACAATATAAAATAATTGCGAATATTCGAGAAATGCGGAATGGAGCACTCTGATTGGCTCAGAATATTCGTGATATATTACAATATAAAATAATTGCGAATATTCGAGAAATGCGGAATGGAGCACTCTGATTGGCTCAGAATATTCGTGATATATTACAATACAAAATAATTGCGAAATTTCGAGAAATGCGGAATGGAGCACTCTGATTGGCTCAGAATATTCGTGATATATTACAATATAAAATAATCGCGCGATATCGCTATTGCCGAATAATCGCATTGCGATTTTTGGGCAATATAAAATGAGCGCTGCAGCTACTCGGCCCAAGGTCTCTAATCATACCAGCAATGCTTTTAGACGTCGATGGGGATCTCTAGGATGTGATCTGTTCTAAAAAAAAAAATGAAAAAATTCGAATATTCGAAATAGCGAATATTCGCCGCGATATTCGTGTTATTCGCGAATACTCGAATATGCAATATTCGTAGCGAATATTCGCAATGCGAATATTCGTGAGCAACACTAGTCTAAAACTGGCGACCCTCCAGCTGTTGCAGAACTACAAGTCCCATCATGCCTAAGGGAGTCATGTTTGTAACTGGCAGCCTTGCAATGCATCATGGGAATTATAGTTCTGCAACAGCTGTTTGAGACCCCTGGTTTAGAGCATTCTTTGCAACTGACGCTAAAGCAGGTACATGTCAACAGGAAGTAGTTGAAAAATACTGGCGGAGACCAGGAGCACGGAGATGAAAAATAAATAAAAATATTGTTATATGAAAACATAAAATGACTTATGATACCCAATTCTTTAACCAACCAAATTGTTTCCAGTTAGGGGCAAATTAATTACATTTGCTCTAACTTAACTCTCAACCCACAAAGTAAGTAACAATACTCCCAATAAATAAATACCTGTCGAGTTACAATAGACCCTGGAGGGTGTTGCAGATCACAAAATAGTTCCATAGACTATGCAAGTCCACACCCAACCATCAGAGTAATAGAACTACCTCAGGCCCCCTATGGGCCCTCAATTTCCAATGACCTTGGAATGATTATACTTTATACAGATGGTAATACTGGTAAGTGACAACTTTTTTAGTCTTCCTAGCAACTGCAGACTTTAGGACTATACAGGGGTGTCAAACTCAATTTCATTGTGTTCCGCATCAGCTTTACGATTGCCCTCAAAAGGCCCGGTTGTATCTGTAATATTAGATGTCCAGCACATCCCCTCCCCTTACATTAGATGTCAAGAGCCACCCCACCATCAGAAGTTGAGTCCCTTACCCTTCCTCACATCACAGTGCACCCCCCTTACCTTATGCTGCTGCTGGGAAGAAGATGGATGCATTGCTTGAAAGCAGAAAGTAAGGGTCGGAGGATGACCAGAGGGCGGCTGGAGCTCTCCTGCAGCTGCAGGAAAGGTGCAAGCGTCACATGAAATGGCCTGGAGGGCCGGATTCGGCCCGCAGGCCTTGTGTTTGACACCTGTGCTATACAGCTATGAAAGCAAAAGGCCAAACATCCTTTGACAAATAAAGACCTTTGTTTCCGTAAATACCATACCCTTTAATAAAATGACTGAAAAAAATGAAATCAAATGCCTGGGACCAGTAATCCCATGTGGTCACATTTCTGTGTCCCTGCCATGAGCGAAATTAAAAAACAATATAAAATTCAAATTTTGTACAGGGCCCTTCCTGGGAAACGCAGGTGTAGTAATACCATGAACATACAATACATATAGTGCCTTAAGGAGTGTGTTATCTTGTTTCCATTTTGTTTAGCATTGAAGAAAGATTTTGATTTTGAGATGCATTGAAAATATGTATAGTTCCCATGTCTGTGCAGGCTTTTCTTACACCAGTGAGACATTTCAGATAGACAAGGCTTTTCATGCGCTGCTTGTCTAGACCTTCCCACACACATTTCTTCCCATTGTATAATTAAATGGGATTTCCAGTGACATGTATATGTGTGTCATTTGCTCATGTTTCACCTGTATGCTTTTTTTTTTGAACAGCTTGTATGAAATGAAGCAATGCCTTATGTGAAATGACAGCTACCAGAGCTTTAGTGTAATCTATCAAATCTCACAATATTGTCTACTTTTTTTTTTTTTACAACAAGCATATAATTAGATATAATTCAGTACAACAATTTGATAGAAAATATGATCACATACATTTTATTTTAAAGCATGATCACAACTGTGCTGTAGTGCCTCATAAATCTATCTTACAATTTATGTCAAAGATTAAAGTAGGACAGCAAAATAATAACCTTTTCTAAACAAAAGTAAAAAGTACAAATATTACAGTTAACATCCCTGGCAGGAGACATGGGCTTACACAAAGAATGGAGTCATAAGAATCAACTTGGTCGTCACCAGAACATCCCACACAGATTGATGGACCAGTGACCCTAGTGGCCCACAGACTACTTTACTGCGAGATGACACAAGGTTGTGGCCCTCAAAATAGCTAAACCAAGGGGTCACTAAAACAACATGGATACACTGTAGACTAGAGTGAGAAGAGTGATATTGTGAAAAACAAGGATTCAAGCTGAGGTTGAGGTAGGCATTAGGCAAGAGTAGTCGGTATCTGGGCACGGGTTGAGGTAGGCAGTAGTGTTGAGCGGAATACGCCATATTCGATTTCGCGATATTTCACGAATATATAGAAGAATATTCGTGAAATATTCGTTAATATCGAATATTCGTGATATTTTATCAAAAAAAAAAAATTTCGCTAATGCGAATGCGAAATTGATTGCGAAATTCTCGTCAACACGCGAAAACGGAGATCATTTCCTGGATTACTAAACTAATATGCACTAAACACTAAGGCCTCGTACACACGAGCGGATATGTCCGTTGAAAACGGTCCGATGGACCGTTTCAGCAGACATCTCCGCTCGTGTGTATGGGCTAGCGGACAGATTTGTCCACCCGACAGATTTCAAAGCATGCTTTGAAATCTATCGGGTGGGAATGTGTCCGCCCGACATGTCTGCTGGTTAGTACACTTACCAGCAGACATGTCGTCCCGCACCGCCGCCGCGCCGCCGCCGAATGGATTCGGCGCATGCGCAGAAGTGTTTTACCTTCTGGTGCGGTGACGTGGCGGCGTCAACGTCACCGCCACGTCACCGCGCCGTCCGCCGGCGGGGAATTTGATCCGATGGTGTGTACACGCCATCGGACCAAAGTCCAGATCGGACATATCCGATGGAAACGGTCCGCGGACCGTTTTCATCGGATATGTCCGATCGTGTGTACAAGGCCTTACTCTACTTACACAAACTTATATGACTAAACTAAAGCTAATTTTTTTTTTTTTTATACACAAAATACAGAAGGGCAGAGAAAGTATTCGCGAATATTCGTAATACGAATATTCGCATTGCGAATATTCGGCAACATAAAAGGATCGCCTCAGCTACTCGGCCCAGGGTCTCTAATCATACCAGCAATGCTTTTAGACGTCGATGGAGATCACTAGAATGTGATCTGTTTTAAAAATAAATTTGAAAAAATACGAATATTCACAATAGCGAATATTCACCGCGATATTCGATTTATTCGCGAATACTCGAATATGCAATATTCGTAACGAATATTTGCAATGCGAATATTCGTGAGCAACACTAGTAGGCAGCAGGATAGAGTGTTCAGTGTCCAGGCAAAGGTAAAACAGGGTGGCAGACAACAGAGTAGGTAGTGTCCAGGCAGAGGTCAAAGCAAGTGAAAGGCAAGAGAATACCAGCAACAGAATAAGCAACAGAAGTAGGAAATACAGGCAATTTGGGACAATAATGAGTAAGACAGAACAATGATAAGCCACCATACAATGGGGAAAGGAGTTTAAATGCCCTCTCCGGTCTGTGT
The DNA here is from genome assembly GCA_029574335.1 of Rana kukunoris. Lineage (NCBI taxonomy): Eukaryota > Metazoa > Chordata > Amphibia > Anura > Ranidae > Rana > Rana kukunoris. Next base: position 282,508,750 of record CM056053.1, on the reverse strand, counting down.
CAATGCCAAGTGCCACGGACACATTCCAATGCATGCCAAAGCAATTGCGCTAATACAGTGTATTCACATTAGTGCCACATTCCTATCCACACTCAGTGTGGCAGGAACGATCGTTTTTGCCATGTGTGTGAAGCAAAGCATTGCAAACCATGACATTTAAACACACTTTGCACCTTAAGGGGGGCAGATGGAGGGGGGTAAAAGGCAGATCAACCTTTTGTTTTAATGCCCCAAATCACAAATCCAAACAATCCTTAAGGATCAACAGGGAGACTCAAAAGTAGAAAGAGTGATTTCATAGAATAGCATAATAATGCACTTTTAGCCTGTATTTAACCCCTGCATTTAGTAGCTATTTTTCTTGAAATTTGGCTGTAGGGATCAATGCACACATTGCCACAAACTGGAATCACAGAATGTGGAGCAACTGATATTCCATCCAAGTGAAACATTATTCTATTATTCTCCTACACATGTGTGTGCCAGTATGGCCACCTAACAGATAAAGTATAACTAAAGCCAAAACTTTTTTTAGTTATGGATAGAGTGAAGAGGGATTGGACCCCCTGTCAGGTTTTTAAAGCTGCCTGTGCCCCCTGTTAGGGAAATGTACCCTCTGGATTTGTAATGCTCACCATTATCATTAAAAGTGAAAGTAAAGCCCTGTACACACGATCGGATATCTGATGGAATCTAATCCGACCGTGTCCAACGCGGTGATGTAAAACACTGCGGCGTGCTGAGAAAAATGAAGTTCAATGCTTCTGGGCATGCGTCGACTTGATTCTGAGCATGCATGGATTTTTGACCGATGGACTTCCACATAGACGATCATTTTTTCTATCGTTTTTTTTATCCATATGACATTTTTAAAACATGTTCTATTTTTTTTCACCCACACACGATCGGTTTGTCTGATGAAAACGGTCCATCGGTATGTTTTCATCAGACAAACCGATCGTGTGTACAGGGCTTAAGAGAAAATCCCAAATTTTGGGTTATCCCCAATAAAGTAATAGAGGGGGAGTCTTCCAATGGGGACACTAGCTCTGGTGAGCTGGGGGTCCCCAAGAAATTCCCTTAATTTGCAGGGATTTCCTTTCACTTCCTGTATGACTATGGGACAGAAAGTGAATGAAAATCTCCACAATGGGAAAGGAGTTCTAACCCTTGCTTGCTCTATCCAAAATGAAAAAATAAATTTTGCTTATAGATCTACAGGGTGGGCCATTTATATGGATACACCGGGTGGGCCATTTATATGGATACACCTTAATAAAATGGGAATGGTTGGTGATATTAACTTCCTGTTGGTGGCACATAAGTATATGTGAGAGGGAAAACTTTTCAAGATGAGTGGTGACCATGGCGGCCATTTTGAAGTCGGACATTTTGAATCCAACTTTTGTTTTAAGCTACGGATACTGGAAGCCTGTGCTAGCATTTCTCCTGCGGTGTTGCTATCAGTGTTTAAAGAGTGGGAGAAGAGGGTTGCATTGACAATCCAACACAATGAGCAGCACATTGAACACATTTTATAAGTGGTCAGAAACTTGTAAATAACCTTTTGAAAGAATAAAGTTACGTTAAAACCAAGCACACATTGTTTTTCTTGTGAAATTCCCAATAAGTTTGATGTGTCACATGACCCTCTTCCTATTGAAAAAACAAAAGTTGGATTCAAAATGGCCGACTTCAAAATGGCCGCCATGGTCACCACCCATCTTGAAAAGTTTTCCCCCTCACATATACTACTGTGCCACAAACAGGAAGTTTACACCAACCATTCCCATTTTATTAAGGTGTATCCATATAAATGGCCCACCCTGTACTTTAACCACTTGCCCACCGAGGACGTCCCTGGGACGTCCTCGACTTTGTGCGGCGATATCTGAATGATGCCTGCAGCCACAGGCATCATTCAGATATCAATCTCTTCAGCCGTCGGTTCTCTGCACCATAAGAATGATCAAAGCCGCAGTTCTGCTGCTCGATCGTTCTTATAGGCAGCGGGAGGGGACGTCCCCCCTCCCGCCGCCATCCGGTGCTTCTCCGGGCTCTCCCGTGCCATTGGGGGCCCGGAGAGCGAATCGGCCGGCGTTCACCGCTAAACCATAGAGATGACTGGTGACCAGATGGTCATAGTCATCTCTATTACCGTCGGAGGACCAGGCGCGACGTTATGACGTCACGCCCGGTACCCGGAAGTAAACAAAGCCGCAATCACGGCTGTCAGTGTGACATCAGTGAATGTTTTTTCACCGATTTCATACTTGTAAGCCTGTCCCCGTTATCTCCGCACAGAAGCGAACACGCATGCAGGTCCCGCCCACATATGTAAACGCCGTTCAAACCCCACATGTGAGGTATCGTTGCGTGCGTTAGAGCATGTGCAAAAATTCTAGCACTAGACCTCCTCTGAAACTCGAAAATAGTAACCTGTAAAAAATGTTAAAGCGTCACCTATGGAGATTTTTAAGTACCAAGGTTTGGCGCCATTCCATGAATGTGCGCAATTTTAAAGTGTGACATGTTAGGTATCTATTTACTCGGCGTAACTTCACCTTTCCCATTATACAAAAAAATTGGCTAACTTTACTGTTTTGTTATTTTTTAATTAGTGAAACTGTTTTTTTCCCAAAAAAAGCCGTTTGAAAAATTATTGCGCAAATACCGTGCGAGAAAAAAAGTTGCAATGACCTCCATTTTATTCCCTAGGGTGTCTGCTAAAAAAATATATAATGTTTGGGGGTTCTGATTAATTTTCTAGCAAAAAAATTGAGATTTTTACATGAAGGAGAGAAGTAAAAAAATTAGCCCGGTGGGCAAGTGGTTAAGTTATGAATCCAAATGATCAGGAGTCATACTTTGCATGACTCCCCAAATCCTATTCACATATACAAAAGAAATGGAGAGTTGTAGTTTGCGTATAGCACTGGTCTACGAGGAGAATGACTCGGAAATTAAAGTAGCGACATTTTACCAGAATTGGATCACTAATAAAGGAAAATTAAGTCCTAAATATTAATTGGCTCCATAAATTGATAAATGATAAACAAAAAAAAAATTATTGGCTCCAGGTTTCAAGATACAGCTTTAGGTCAAAATTGCATCAAAATTGTTTAAATTAAGAGGGGGATGTGTGATTATGCTCCATAACTTGTCTGAAAAATGTGATATAGCAATGAGAATGGTGCCACACCAATCATTATAAATGTATTATTATAGTTTGAGTCGGCTGACATTGACAGGCCCGGAACAGCTGAAACCTGCTCATCATATTTATCATCATTTGAGTCTAGAGAGTAAGATTCTGGTGGATCTGGAATTGGCAAGTCCTCATCATGGGGTAAAGGACACAGTGTGGATGGAACTTTTGGAAATTCCACTTCTTCTTTCCTGAGAGCCCTTTTGCAATTGGGGGAACCATGCAAAGATAGAAGTCACTACTATGATTGGTGGGTTTTTCTTATTTAGCCAAAGAAGCAGATAAGTTGCACATGTAATGCAACATAAATGAGGGGCCCAACTCTTGTCCTGATCTCCTATTTTGCATCTAAAATATAGGTAGTATGCTTTTTTTTACCACTGCCGTCATGCTGCACTTTTGAGATGCAAAAGGCTAGCCAACCAGCACCTTTATTACCTGTTTTCTAATTCATCTAATCAAAATATGTAAGAATTAGCACATTTTATCTCAGGCGGCGTACACACGACCGAGGTTCTCGCAAGAAACCAGCGAGAACCTCACTGGAAGCTGCATTCCAGCGAGAACCTCGGCCGTGTGTAGGCTCTCGGCGAGCATCCCGTCGGGAATGCCGTCGAGCAGAAATAGAGAGCATGTTCTCTATTTGCTCGACGGCCCGCCTGGATGAATGGCTGGTTGCCATTCCCGACGGGCGGGTCGCCGAATCTGACGGCCGGCAGAGAACCTCGACGGGCGGAACGATGTGTTCTGCCCGTCGAGGTTCTCTGCCGTGTGTACGCGGCTTCAGAGGTGGATCATTTCCCAAAATGTGTAAACCAGTGTAACATTTCTCTTTTATCCAGTCTTGCCTGATCATCAGTGAAAAGCATTGAATCTATGCATTTTTTAACAAAGGATTTAGTTGTCTGTAACAGAAAAGAGAATGGATCTGCCATCAAAATGCACACTATTACTGATCATTCTATTGTAACTATGGTGTTCATAATGAGTTATTGTTTGGCAAGTGCTGGACCTGGTCGGACCTGGTCGGACCTGGTCACACAGGGCTCCTGCACACACAAGATCTTATGTTCCTCCTGGACGAGGGCTTTTCTCTCCCCCTTCTCCAGCACCAGGTTATCTCTGTTCAGTTTGCAGTCATCTTGTTTGGTTTGTCGCTTATACGTATTCCTGTCCTCAGGCATCTTGGTGGCAACCTTTTGCCATGGCTGTCCACCCTCACTCCTGTTCATTCACCCACACCATTCCCTTGTTTTTCCCTTACCTTGTACACTTTTGTCCCACCACGCTACACAGACCTCACTGTCATCACACCCCCATTCACACCAATTCTGCACTACATTTATTTGACCTAATCACTTCCTATGCTTATTATGTTCACCTTAGGTATGCCCTGTGTGCCCGGGTTGCTGCATGTGATGTGTTTCGCCTTCGGACCAGCCTCTCTAGCTCCCTACACTTATGCCTTTGGGTGGTCCGTGGTCCATGACATTACACCTCCAGCTGCATATATACTTGTAAGTGATCTATTGGGGGGGGGGTTCTATCTCCATGCTCCCCCCTCTATTGATACAAGTTTATTTATCTAGTTGTTTATCACTTATTTGCAGATACACCACGTGCTTGCTCCTGATGAGCGGCATCAATCCACAAAACGCGTCAAGATAACAATTGCTGTGTACCACAGCTTTAATGCCGCCTACACACGATCATTTTTTGAGTTGTAAAAAATTGTGTTTTTTTTTAATGTCATTAAAAACGATCGTGTGTGGGCTTCAGAGCATTTTTCAGGGTCTGAAAAACTGACAATTTTTTTCGAACATGCTCTATTTTTTCTCAACATTTTTAACGTTGTCGTTTTTAAAGGTTGTAAAAAATGGTCGTGTATGGGCGTTTTAACGACGTAAAAAATCTACATTCTTCATGTAACAGACAGAAAAGCACAAATTGTCTTTTACTGTACTAACACAAAATCAGTTAAAGCAGCCCAAAGGGTGGCGTCATCCGAATGGAACTTCCCCTTTATAGTGCCGCCGTACGTGTTGTACATCACCGCGGTTTGCTAGAGCATTTTTTCACAATCGTGTGTAGGCAAGGCCGTTTTAATAAACGGGTTGAACAAATCGTTGTTTTTCCTAGACTCTTAAAAACTTTGTTTTTTACAACCCGAGAAATGATCGTGTGTATGTGGCATAACAGTTTCCAATGTTTATATATTCGTACCATCACATCATGCGACAGTGGCCAGTAAGGTCATAGGTCATTCAGATGTTACCTTGCAACATTTTTGTACCCAACAGTGACATATGGTGGCCTCTATCATGTTACCCATTTTTAACCATGTTATTACCAGTTATCACTGTCTTAGGAATTGACGCCACGTTTGATGTGTATTCCTATTTGTATGTATATTAAAATTATGGGCCAGATTCAGATAGATTGGCGCATATTTAGGCGGGCGTAGCGTAGCGTAGCGAATATACGCTACGCCGACGAGCCGCAGAGCGGCGAGCACACAATTCACAATGGAAATGCTCCCAACGATGCGCCGGCACAATGTAATTTCGTCGCGTAAGGCAGCGTAAGTGGAAGTGGGCGTGACCTTATGCAAATGATCGTCCGAGCGTGGTGATATGCTTTACGCCCGGCGTATCTAAAACGGCGCATGCGCAGTGACATGAACATACGATTTGCGTCCCTATGCGCATGCTCACAACTACGCCGGCACAACTTCCTGGGATACGTGGGCCCACCAGCTAACGCCGAGCGTATAAATACGCCCCGACATGTGCCCGTCCGGTGCAAAAGTACATCCTGCTTGTTTCCCCCCCTGAAGCAAGGTACTTTTGCTGGGCGATGGCGGAAGCTAGAAATGGAGGCAAGGAGAGGAGGAAGAGGAACTTTTCTACAGAGGAGAGGGCTTTTAATGTGGCTGGAATGGCCAAATATCACAAGTTCCTCCATGGTGCCCAAAGTGCCGAGACCAGCAAGGTACGGAAGAGGGAGATCTTGGAGGAGATCACCCTTCAGGTCAATACAGTAGGGCATGAGACCAGGAAGCCCGAAGATATTGCCAAAAAAATGAATGATCTGAGACGGAAGGTCCGAGACAAGCTGGCGCTTATAAGGAGGCACACCAGGGGCACGGGAGGAGGACCAGCCACATCTGTGCGATTGACGGATGAGGAGGAGGTCATCGCCCAATGCCTGCAGCGGGAGCAGGTGAAGGGCATTGAGGGTTTTTACTCCGGTGACCAGGCCTTGAGTACAGGTAAGTGTGTTTTATCTCCTATCCGGTGTGTAGCATGTGAGGGGGTGGAAGGGAACATGTGCCAAGTGTGTGGGTCCACCAACATGTTAATGTTTTGTGTCATCCACAGATGTGCTGGAGAGAGCTGGACCGTCGTCGGCTGCTTGGCGACCCACGCCATCCCCAGAGGGGAGTGCCCACACCTCTCTCATGAGGAAGTGGTGGAGGAGCATGGGGACCAGGAGAAGGTTTTGTACCTCGTGGAGGATCCCATCATCCCTGCGCCCTCCCAACCCTTCTCCCCTATCAGGGGAAGCCCCTCCCCCTCCTCCCCCATCAGGGGAAGTCCCTCACCCTCCTCCCCCATCACGGGAAGCCCCTCAAGGGCCTCCCCATACACACGTCCCTAAGCCTCTCCTGAGATAATACAGGAAACGCTTGCCAGGGATCAGGCCCACCAGACCCGCCATATGGGTGCTGTCGCTGTGGAGATGCGGCGTGTTGCAGACAGCCTGGCATCCACGTCCCAGATACACGACAGCATCCAGGATGCGAGCTGTAACTGTGCTGCTGTGGTCACCAGCCTTGGAAAGCTGCAGGCCACCACAGAAGGCCTCGCGGCAGAAGTCAAGAGCCTGGCAGTGGCTGTCGAGGTGAATACTGCAGCCATCGTGGCGGAGGGGAGGCAGACAAGGCTGCTGCTGGCGGACACGAATGCGGTCCTCACCCGCATTGCCCTGGCGTTGGAGGGCAGGCAGCCAGCCAGGGAGAGTCCAGGGCATGCTCCTCCACCTCCTGATGCCCCACCCCCCCACCTGAGGCTCCCCCCAGGCAGTTAAGGAGCCAGAGCCGTGGCACCAGGCTTGGCCCACGACAGGGCAGATGAGTGCCTTTTTTGATTTTTTTTTTTTGCTCATGTGATGAGTTTTCACAGTGAGGAGTGCAGGCTACAGTGTGACTGATGTGTGAATGTGAGGGTGGCACTCCTGCCATTAAGGTTTGTCACTCTGGGTCGTCGTAGAGAGTTTATCCTCACGACCGTGTGAATGTGGTATGAATGGACAGCGACATACTTGGGGCCTTGGCATGGCGTTGCTGCTCCCAAGTCCTGCATGTTGGACTTGGGCTAATCCAATGTGAGGTGGATGTGGTGTGTGAGCTATGGACCACAGTAGTGTGCATGTGTGCATTGTCTGTGTGCCATGATGAATGTGTGTGTTTAACGTGCAAAGATGCCTACCACGAGGACCCTTCTGACTGCTCTTCCCTCAGCAGACTGGGTAGCCTCAGGCAGCGGGGGACTGTGTGGTTGGGGGGTCAGGTCATCACATATGTCAATCTCCAGGCCCTTTCTCATGGCGTAGTTGTGCAGCACACAACATGCACCGATGATCTGGCACACAAAGTTTGGGGAAAACAACAGGGCCCCCCCAGACATATCCAGGCATCGGAAACGTGACTTCAGGAGGCCAAATATGCGCTCCACCACTGCACGGGTACGTATGTGTGCATCATTGTATCTTCGCTCTCCTCTGGTTTGAGAATCCCGGAATGGAGTCATTAGATGGGGCCCAAGTGCATATGCCGAGTCACCTGGAAGGGAAAAGACAGGAGAATGTTAGTCGTGCATGTGCCCCTCGTGATGTCTGCAGCTGTCCTTGTACACGTTCTGTTTGAATTCTGTTGGGATGTTGCTTTGACGGTATATGTAGCTGTCGTGGCTGGACCCGGGGTGTTTGGCACGGACGTGCCATATGAGGTATTTGGCATCGGCGATCACCTGTACATTGATGGAATGCCAATGCTTATGATTGCGGTATATGTGCTCTGTGGCATGAGGGGAGGGCGTAGTCCCACGTGTGTGCAATCAATGGCCCCGATGGTGCGTGGGAATCCTGCAATTCTGTAGAAATCCTGCATTGCCTTCTGCCACAGATGCTCATGGGTGGGTTTGATGATGTGGTGGGACATGCGTGTGATGATTGCGGGGACAACCTGGTGCACACATCTGCTCATGGTGGATTGTGACATCCCAGTCACTACTCCACTTGTACGCTGAAAAGATCCACTGGCAAGGAAATGGAGTATTCCCAGTACCTTGACCAGTGGCTCCACTGCTTGTGAGTGGTGTGTCTTGTTGGTGATGTCATCATGCAGGGCTGTGGCTAATTCCAGGATGGCATCAGGGCTGAATCTGAAGGTGCGATACACCTCCAAATCCCCCATGCCAAAGACGTTAATGCGCGTTCAGTATATCCTCTCCCGTGCCCTCCTCCTCCATGCCTGTGGCCACAGTAGTAGTGCTAGGACCCCTGCTGCCCCTGGCATGTTGGAATACGGATGTGATGTCCTGCAAGTGTGGTTGCTCAGCTCGTCCGTAACGGTGCTGCTGTAGCTGCTCTCCAGCTGACCTGTGCACGTCTGCTGCTGACTTACCACTGCTTTATGAGGGGTAACTTTGTGCCGGATGTACATCTTACGTGCGGCGCGGGTAGCCAGCGCCGTGTGCAAGTACGTTCGCGAATTGGCGTATCTCCCTCATTTGCATATTTGAATAGGAAATCAATGTGCGCGCCAGATGCGTCAAGCGTAAATATGCGCCCACGATACGCCGACATAGGAAAGTTACGACGGTCGGAAGAAGCCTATTTTCAGGCGTATCTATTTCTGTGGGTACAGCGCACAAATACGGCAGCGCACGTTTTGAGTTACGCGGCGCATCTCGAGATACGTTGGTGTAAGTCCTACCTGAATCTGGCCCTATGTGTGTAATCTTGTTATTTACAGAATATTAAATATCTCAATCTCCACCATTGCATTTAGTCAACCACATGCTTCGTTCACAGTCCCACCCTCTTGTTCCTAATTTTAACAATACTATTGTAATTATGGTGTTCATAATCAGTTATTGTTTGGCAAGTGTGTTGAGTTCTTATGTTAAATAAAAGGTTCTCCTGATTAAAAAAAAATTGTAATGTTCAGAATTTCATTGTAGAAATGTTGTAGGTTGTGTCACATATGATTATTCTGCCTATAAAATACAAATGTATTAAAAGAGATACTTTAACAGGATCACGAGGTTGTTAGCTAAAAATAAGCAATGTCAAACCAAAGCGTGTCCAAACCTATAAATGTTAGCAGAAGGTCACTGGCAAGGAGGCAAGAGACAAGTCAGAGATAATTTGTTGGATAAGGTAGCATGTGTGACAGGTGTAAGATTGAAGCCCTAAGGTATAATAATGGGGGTAAAGTCAGGAAGCCGATGACAGAGTGTTATAGAAGCTGTCATAAAATGCAACTTATCATTTTCATCATATAATTCTATTGACTTTACATCACTATTGGAAAGTATATATTCATAGCCTGCAGCAATGCATTGTTAGCTTTGTTTGGTTTGGAATGTAGTCCTTCAGGCCCAATTGATTTGCCATGCTTTCCAGCTGTACTTTGTGAGTGCTTACACGTCGACAAGTAACCGAGGAGTCATGCTACAGCAAGCAGCAAAGCATGATAGATCTAGTTCATTGACTGAACACAGACCATGTAGTCTAGATCAGGCTTAGGCAACCTGTGGTCTGCCTGATCAAACATTGGCTTGAAAAAAATTCTGTGATCATTAATATTAACTGAAAGCTAACAGAAAATGTTCAGACTGTCCCAGACAAAAATCAGTGTTGCAGCTAATGTTTAAGTCTGTGCAACTATTTCTTTGCACACGTACAGTATATAAGTCAGTACGATTTAAATTCTGTGTAAACTAAAAACAACTGGACACATACTTCAGTGAGGCAATGTCCCTTTTATCTTCTACAAAGTCAGGAACACCATCAAACATAGTTATGTTTTTTTTTCTAAACTCTAGACACTCTGTGACAGAGGGATAAAATGGGTGGCAGGCAGGCAGGCGCTGTGACCATAAGATAATGGGGAGGTATGGAGGCACTGTGATTAAATGGGTTTGAGGAATGAACTTTGATTGGGGTTCACTCTCTATGACCAAGGGATGAGGTAGGAAGCAGCACAGCACCATGACTGAAAATTAAGGGGGTGGTATGGAGGCACGTAAACAGGGGGAAGATAACTTTTTGATCTCAGGGAACCCCTGCTAGAAATTACTATATCTACAAATCATGAGACATTAGAATGATAGTCTGTGGGAAGAATGCTTCTTACATTTGTGGTTATTGGGAAGAATTAGCCCCTTACAGATACATACAAAGATCTATTATGTCAGTGGGTACTTATCTGGAAGACAGAAATTGCTAATTTCTCAAGGAACCCCTAGCAACCTCTGGAGAAACCTTTAGGGTCCATGGAACCCTGGTTGAGAAACCATGCTCTACAGCAGGGGTGTCAAACTTAATTTTATCGTGGGCCGCATCAACATTATGATTGCCCTCAAAAGGGCTGATTGTATCTGTAAGATTAGATGTCCAGCGCATCCTCTCCCCTTACATTAGATGTCAAGGCCCCCCCCCCCACCATCAGAAGTTGAGTCCCCCACTCTCCTTTACATCACAGTGCACCCCCCCCCTCCTTATGCTGCTGCTGGTAAAAAGCTGGGTGCATTGCTTGAAAGCAGAAAGTAAGGATCTGGAGAGGGACTAGAGGAGGGCTGAAGCTCTGCTTCAGCTGCAGGAGAGGTGCGAGGGCCACATGAAATGGGCTGGAGTTTGACCTGTGCTCTACAGGATGGCAGCAGCTGGCTACACTGTAACCTATGGACCACTGCTACAGCTGCTGTTTTTTTGCTCATCATGGCGCTGAGTGTACCAGGTTCCAGGAAAAAAAACGCACCTCTCTAATTAGGCCAGCAGCAGTAAACGTATCTATCCAAAGCCCAGCATAATGGTCTCTCTGGCTGTAATGACCCACAAACACCCTTTTTCTAAGCAGAGTTCTGAATTCTGAAAGAATGGAGGTACATCAAGGACCTGGACCCACTTTAGCAGGATAGTGATGCTAAAAACTGAATGGGGTGAGTGTGTAGGATAGGCAGGAAGCAGGAGCTGGGAGGGGGGGGGGGCAGGTGGGCAAACCATAAATACTTGCGCCTGTTTGTACATTCCTCCACCATCAATATAAACACATACATGCAAACTGTATATACAGTATATATATATATTTTATAAACACATATATCTACAGTATATCTTCTATATAGAATACATATATTACACTATTGGGGCTGTATGTGCCCTGCAATCTAAGTACTGCAGTGTGGGAATGAAACAAAAGCCTCTCTTCACTACATGTCCCAGTGATGTATTCATATCATACAGTATATCACATCACAACATAGGAAGAAGGGATGAGTTCCCTGATAGTTGCCCAATTTAGCTGCTTTTTTCTTCTTATTTACAAACTTGTGCATCTGTATCCCTACTGATACGGGACCCAGGCTGCAGTGCTCTAATCTTCAGTTGAGCCCCTAAACTGGTGGTAAGCTCCTCCTTTTTCCCTTATTGGTAATGTTTACACTCACTGCTTGTACAACCTGCTATCCTAATTGCACTGCCTCTTCTATTCTTTCTGTTCCTACAGATGTATCCATATGGTATCAATTTTGAGGCCACAATCCCTCAGATCTGTTAAAAGTTTTCAGCAGCAGCATATTTTACCCTCTAACAAGTATCCAAAGTATCTAAGGCCCCGTACACACTATCAAATCCATTTGTTCAAATCGGTCGGACCGACCGATTTGAACAAATCTGTCTGCTTGGATTTTGGTTTGCTCGCGTGTACACACGAGCAAACCAAAATCCCCGCCAGCAGACAGCACGCTGACGTGACGGTGACGTGGCGGTGACGTTGACGCCGCCACGTCACCGCACCAGGAAGTAAAACACTTCCGCGCATGCGTGTTAGCAGACATGTCGGGCGGACGGGTTCCCAGCCGACAGATTGGTAAGCATGCTTTCAAATCTGTCGGCTGGCCAAATCCGTCTGCTCGCCCGTACACACGATCGAATCTGTCTGCTGGGACGGTCTGGCAGACCGTTTTCAGCAGACAGATTTGGTCGTGTGTACGCGGCCTAAAAGTATTTTGTGCTCCATGTGCCAGAACCAGATTTCTGTCATCCATTGTTAAAGTGTAGCATTTGTGACTTAATACCAGTGTCAACTTATCCGAGAAACCTGGGAGGCATCTGGTATTTGGCCCATATTTAGTGTATTGTATCATAAAGTTCCAAAATGCTCAACAAGCTAAATTCCATGTTTAGAAAGCTACACAAGCTACTTTTGAGGGGTGTTTTTTAGCCCCATTGAATATTTTTTTTTTAAGAAAAACATGTATAATATGTATATATCACTTTTTTTTGGGATAATTAAAAAAAAAAATGCAATTCTGAACCCAAAAAGCTTCCGCGTGTCAATTCGCTTGCAAAAAAGCAAACAAAAATGCCTCAAAATCACTTAAATATGGTCACACACCCTCTCTGTAAACACCTGATATCTTGATGGACCAGCATCATTCTGAGACCTAGAGATTATTTCCCTTTTAGATTATGGGTATCTGGTTTATGGTATCTAGATTCTGTACCTCTTGGAAGCATTTTAATCCATAGAGAATATTGATATTGATAAACCATGCAAGGTCACCTACAGTATACTAGTCTCTGTATTGTTTGCTGTTTTGGGTGGCCTTGCCCCCTAGTGTTTGGACCCCCTTGCAAGTCTTTTGTGGCGTGAGGGTTCCATCTCTTCTCTTGTGTTGTGCTCCAGATAACTACAGCTGTAAATGTCTTATCACCCCCACTTTGTCTTCTGAGTAAGTGGACTATGTCCTCGAAAGGCATTTAGCCCTGCACCACCCATATGCAGTTTTGCTTCAATAATGTCAAAGACACTGACCAAGAATAGGTATACAAATCAGGAGGGTCATAGTGGTGTCCAACCTTCTAAGCTTCATGCTTGTTTCAGGTAGATATGTGCGTTCCCGTTCGTAACAAATGTATTTTCGTACAAATTTGTTCATTTTCGTACCCGCGGAATAATGTGTACATACGAAAAAATGAAAGCACCAAAATACGAATCGTATTTTCAGTCGTATGTTCATATTTTCATTTGTGTGTTTTGTAAATCCGTTTTTTTGGTCTGTTTGTAAATTTGTGTACTTGATTCGTTTTTTTGAAAAATCTTTTATTTTATAAGGTACAAAAAACAAGAGGATGATGACACAGGTATAAAAGAGACAAGAGTGGAATATCTTGATGGTAATACAGCCGATACATAAATTACAGCCTCATAGACATAGCAGAGAATAAAGTGGAAGAAGAATGGCTTCCACATGAGACATACTAATGAGAAAAAATAAAATAAAAGTATTCAACACTAGGGGATAAGAATACAAGCAGAGTACCCTGTCATCCACACCCCTAAAGGGATCCCACTGTGCGAATGACATGAGGACAGAGCATAAGTAAGTCAGCCAGAAGCATACTATCGGCTATGAAATTACGCACTCTCATATAAAAAAAAATATCAACAAACAAGAAAAAATCATCCTGGTTGATTCGTTTTTTTGAATGGGCAGTGAGTGAGTGTAGTTAGTGAATCAGCTATTCTTTTGTGCCGACTGCCGAGTACAGTAAAGCCAAAAAAACTTTTCCGTGGATTTTCGTCTGAAGGGAGATCAGTTGGCTAGACTTTTGAACCCAAAAATGGTTTTCTGATGGAGCTTACAAACGAACGGATTTTTTGAAAACTAACGGAAAACGTTTGTTTTTATGTTTGTTGGCAAAAAAGTCTGACCAAGTGTACGGGGCTTAACAATAGTTAATATGGATGAGCCGCGTGTTAAAGGGGCCGCGAATCCCGCAATATATTTACGAAAGTACAAAATGACGAAAATTCAGGAAAATTATTGTCTAACAAGAAATGACAATAAATTAAACAGAATAACGAATCATCCCGCATGTACGAAAATAAAACGGTAACCAAAATTCCAAACGATCGGAATACGAAAAAATTGCGTTGTACGAAATACGAACGGGAACGAACAGGAAAATGGGCGTCTTACGAAGTTACGAATCGGTACGAACCTACGGAACGATACGAAAAGGAACAAAATAATACGAAAGTTTTTGCTGTGCACATGTCTATTTTCAGGTCAGTGATACAGAATGTACTGAAGTCACTGGATCAGCATGAAAACCAAGGAACTGGTATTTTCAAAAGAAGAGGTCTACTTTTGGAGTTCTCCAGTACAGGTTTCCTTTCAAATTGGTTTTACTAGGATCCACTAACATAATAGAAATTGTGGGCCAGATTCATGTACAATCACATTGGCGCAGAGTATCAGAGATACACTACGCCGCCGTATTTTTCCTGGTTCTACGACAAATTCAGGTAGATTACGGCCCGTAAGGTACGGCGGCGTAGTGTATTTCTCGCAGCGGAATCGAAATACGCGATTAGGGGGCGTGAAACATTTAAATTAGGGGCGTCCCCGCGGCGATCGAACTGCGCATGCTCCGTTCAGAAATTTCCCGCCGTGCATTGCGCAAAATAACGTCGTTACGTCATTTTTTGTTTAAGTAGCGTCGTTTACGTACATTCCTATTCCCGGACGACTTACGTAAAAAATAAAAAAAGACGTTGAAATTCGACGCGGGAACGACCGCCATACTTAACATGGGCTGTCTAAAACTAGACCAGATAAAAGCTGGAATAACTTTACGCGGCAAAAAGATGACTACAGATGCCATAAGAGATTGCGAACGACGCTCGTAACTTCGTGGATCGTCAGAAAATGCTTATTTGCATACCCCGACGTGGAAAACGACGGGAACTCCACCCAGCGGCCGCAAAATTATTGCAGCGTAGATCCGAAGGCGTACAAACACGTAAGCCAGTCGGACTGAAGCCCGAAGCCGCCGTTTCATGGTTTGAGGCTTCAGACTAATGAAACGACGCGCGTAATTTGAAAGTACTCCAGTCTAACGCGACATAGACCGGAGTAGGGGCTCTGTGAATCTGGCCCCGTATTTTTAATATTAGAAAGTGAAAGCAATGATATGCGTAGATCAGGGTAAAAAAAATATCTTCTGTAAACCTTATACAGACACAAACCACTCCTGTGGTCTGGTGTTTTCAGAAAGATGCCTTTACTAAGCTGGTTTTCTTTAACAGGTTGGAAACAATTAGACTATTGAGTTACAGCTTGTCGGCCATGTTTTTCTCACAGCTATACTTAGTCACTGTCTATAAAAAGGGCACTGGTACTAAATGAAGAATAGGAGTGGTGTTGTAACGTCACACCAAACTGAAAGGTACCTATGACCTCTAAATTAGTCTTTGTTACGGTTATTTCTATGACAACGTGTGACGCAACCATTGGCGTAAATTTTGGCTTGAACATACTCTTTTGTTAATGTGGTTTTACTTTAACATTTTATTATGGTATTGACATATGGCTATGTGGAACTTTCCCACGTCTCTGCCTAGAAAAATTCTACAATTATCCCTTGGTGTATTTTTGTTGCTATAAGTAAACGGTACACTGGATCCTTTTGCTGTATTAAATGGTCAAAGGAAAATTCAAGTTTTGCGTAGATATGCAAGATCATATCACTCTTTTGTACTTCGTAAACATAGCCATTGAGTTCTCTAAATAAAAGCTGTGATTTTTAAACACACTAATGAGTTTATTTTGCAAGAAAAAGAATGTTGTGTAATTATCTAAGATATTAATATCCTAAACAAAACAGAAGTTGTAAAAACATAACTTTTAAAGCAGAACTCTTAAAATAGTAAGATAAAAAAATGAATGGCTTATTATAAATAAATAAATACATAAATAAATAAAAGATTTTGCTGTAATATTTAACTTCAGTTCAGAGATTTCCCCAGCATAACTTTTTTTTCCTGCTGCTAGTCCTCAGTCTGATGGCCACCATTATTCAAGCCACCTCCTCTGAGCCCAGATTGTCCAGGACCTGCTCCAGCCTGTGACTGGAAAATTAAAGGAAAAGCAGTACAGCGGCGAGCTCAACACTCTGTCACTTTTTTCCTAAAGAGAAGTAAAAAAAAAATATTTTTACCTTAAGCGCTTTACGCCCGCCGCATGTACATCCATAGAATGCCACGTACAGGCAAATGGGCGTACATGTACGTCCCTGCCTTCTTGCGGGTCAGGTGGGCGACTTACCTGCGGGAGCGATCCGGGACGAGGGGGCGGCTGTTCGTTTTTGTCCGCCCCCTCGTGATCGCTCTCAGCCAATCCCCTGAGCCTCCGCCATGTCACTTCCTCTGCCTGTGTAATGTAAACACTGGCAGAGGAAGTGATGTCGCTTCTCCTCTTGGCGGGATTTTCAATCTGACGAGAGGAGAGAAGACATCACAGTAAATCGCACCAACACTACACTGACACCACACACATAGGCACACTTAACAGCTTCCAATCACCCCCCCCCCCCAGCCCCCTGTGACACTGTCACTGATTGCAGTGATCATATATTTACTGATCACTGCATTTAGTGTCAGTGTGACAGTTAGTGTGACAGGCAGATAGTGTTAGGTCCAGGGTAGCCCCGTACCCCCCTAATAAAGGTTTAAGCCCTTAATCACCGCCCTAGTTTTTTTTTCGCGATTTTTTTTATACATTTTGGCCTAAATGTTTGACAAAAATGTAGTTTATTTAATTTTCTTATAACAAAAAGTAAAAAATATAGATTTTTTTTCAAAAATGTTGCTCTATTTTTGTTTATAGCGCAAAAAATAAAAATCGCAGAGGCAATCAAATACCATCACAAGAAAGCTCTATTTGTGGGAAGAAAAGGACGCAAATGTTGTTTGGTAGCCACGTCGCATAACCGCGCAATTGTCTGTTAAAGCGACGCAGTGCAGAATTGTAAAAACGCCTTTGGGCTTTTAGCAGCATATTGGTCCGGTCCTTAAGTGGTTAATGTTGTACCATCATTAAATGTAACCATATTGCTACACTTATGCCGCGTACACATGATCGGTCCATTCAATGAGAACGGTTTGATGGACCGGTTTCATTGGTTAACCGATGAAGCTGACTGATGGTCCGTTGTGCCTACACACCATCAGTTAAAAAACTGATCATGTCAGAACGCGGTGACGTAAAACACAATGACGTGCCGAAAAAAATGAAGTTCAATGCTTCCAAGCATGTGTCGACTTGATTCTGAGCATGTGTGGATTTTTTTCTATTGGTTAGGTATCCATCAGTTAAATTTAAAACAAGTTCCCTTTTTTTAACCGATGGCTAAATAACCGATGGCGCCCACACATGATCGGTTTGGACCAATAAAAACGGTCCATCAGACCGTTCTCTTCGGTTTAACCAATCGTGTGTACGCGGCATTAGAGGCGCCTCTCTTCTCTTTTATGCTCCATAGCTCCTGCTGGATTTTGCTTCTAATCCCCTTGTGGAGGCTTCCATTTGTGGACGGACATTTTATGGTTACACAACTGATCACGTTGCTATAATCTTTTTTAGGGCTGTTACTGATTAAAATTTTCGTGTTCGATTAATCGTTTTTTTTTTTTTTAATCAATTAATCGACTAATTTTGATTAATTATAACGCACATGCAGATCCAACTACTTTTAGCTGATCTCCTTGCATTGCAACTCTGCATTAGTCAGTGGTAAATGTGGTATACAATCCAGTTTCCACAATCCATGACTTATCTTCACAGTTCACACAAATACGTTTTAAATTCAAACTGTAGAACTGACGCAAGTCATTTTTTTTTATTAAACTTTAACAAAAATGTAGAAGGTTAGTTTAACTTTAATTATAAAACGTATCTAGTATAAGTAGGCATCACTTTAGCCAGTCACACAGGCATACCAGAGTGTTTTCATTTTCTGGAAGCAGACATGATAGCATTTTATTGACAATATACCCTGAAGAACTGAACAGTCTTTCGCACGGAACAGATGTTGCCGATACACAAAGAATTGTCTGCACAAAACTGCTTAGAACAGTAAAACAATGTTTTTTTTTGCCCCCTTCCCCTGATGGAGCCTGATGCATCCTCCTGCTCCACAGATGCAAAGGTACCTCAATCCAATGGGTGCAGTTTGCTTGCATCCAGCAGGGTAAGTCTCACTGTCCAGGCTGTCCGGTGACTTCAAGAATTTTGATCGATCAATAGAATTTTGGTCGATCAAAAAAATTAAAGATTCATCGATGAATTAATCTTCAATTTCCCCAGCCCTAATCTGTTTATATGGACTATAAAATTAATGATTTATGAATAAATGGTTGTGGAACAAATCATTTGAGTTTCCATTATTTCCTATGGGAAAATTTGCTTTGCTATACAAGTGGTTTGGATTACAAGTATGTTCCCGGAAAGAATAATGCTTGCAATCCAAGGTTTTACTGTATTTATATTGTTTGCATTAAAAAAAATACATTTAATGTTGTATAAATCTTTGCAGACCTGCAATAATTTGTGTATTTTATATCTGACTTAACTTTAGCTTTAACCACTTCCTTACTGGGCACTTATAGCCCTTCCTGACCAGGTGAAATTTCAGCTTCTGGCACTGCGTCGCTTTAACTGACAATTGCGCGGTCGTGCGACGTGGCTCCCAAACAAAATTGGCGTCCTTTTTTCCCCACAAATAGAGCTTTCTTTTGGTGGTATTTGATCATCTCTGCGGTTTTTATTTTTTGCGCTATAAACAAAAAAAGAGCGACAATTTTGAAAAAAAGTCAATCTTTTTTACTTGTTACTATAATAAATAGCCCATTTTTTTTTAAAAAAAATATAAAAAATTCTCAGTTTAGGCCGATACGTAGTATTCTACATATTTTTGGTAAAAAAAAAAAAAAAATCGCAATAAGCGACTGGTTTGCGCAAAAGTTATAGCGCATACAAAATAGGGGACAGAATTATTAATAATTTTTATAATTTTTTTTTTACTAGTAATGGCGGCGATCTGCGATTTTTATTGGGACTGCGACGTTATGGTGGACACATCGGACACTTTTGACACATTTTTGGCGCCATTCACATTTATACTGCGATCAGTGCTATAAAAATGCACCGATTACTGTATAAATGTGACTGGCAGTGAAGGGGTTAAAACTAGGGGGGCATGGAAGGGGTTAAATGTATTCTGGGTGTGTTCTAACTGTGTGGGGGGAGGGGGGGTGACTGGGGGAGGTGACCGATGCTGTGTCCCTATGTACAAGAGACACAGATCGGTCACCTCACTCCCTGACAGGACGTGGATCTCTGTGTTTACACACAGAGATCCATGTCTTGTCCCTGTAACCGCCGATTGCCAGTGCCTGGCGGACATCGCGGCCGCCGGGCACACGCATCGGCATCTCTGGAATGCAGCGGGCATGCGCGCGCCGCCGGCGGCGCTCGCGCGCCCTCTAGTGGCCATTAGAAGCACAGGGCACATATATGCGCCCTGTCAGAGATTCAGGACATCCCGACGGCCGCATATATTCGTACGGCCGTCGGGAAGTGGTTAAAGGACAATTGCAATTTAAATAAAACTAAAGTAACCTCCACCCATTCAATTATTTACCTCAACATGACTTCCACAGCCAACTTTTTTGTTTATCACATTTCTATTTCAACAGTGGCACACCAGTGCAGTGAGCCCCCTTAGATTTGGCTGGCTAGAATGGCTGGAATTTAACAGCCCACATACAATACAAGACACCACAGAATATTTCTAAAAAAAAGTCTGGGAAAGTGATTGTAAAGGCTGATGTTTTTTTTTTTTTTTTTTTGCCTTTATGCATTCTATGCATGAAGGTAAAAAACCTTCTGTATTCAATATCCCACCACCTCTCCTAACACTTACCCAATCCTCATCTTGATCCATCAATACGCAGGAGAGCGGCGGCTCTTCCGGGTCTCTCCCTCCTGTGCCAGTGAGGAGGGAGCTGGGTCTGGGCCGACCCATGCTGTGAGTCTTATGGACACACAGAGGCTGCTCGGAAGCTAGCCCGTGTGCTTGCCCCATAGCATTGCATTCCAAAAGGGGGATTGCCCAGGAGCACTGGCGGAGGCCCCAAAAAGAGGGGGATCGGGGCTGCAAAACCATTGCACAGAACAGGTAAGCATTTTTTTGGTAAGTTTAATAAGCCTTTATTGTTACTATAGGTAACACTCAGTGTGTGGAGATCACCATCTGCCCCTGGAGACTGGAAGAAGAGAGCTGTGTGCTTGATGTCAGACAGTGATTTGCCTGACCTTTGCTTGTTCTCCATGTTTCTAATTTTCCTGATTTTATTTCTATTTCTTCTTTATAGTCCTGTCTATGTTACTTGTGTAGCACCCTCCTGCCAGGCTGCTAGGTTTTTGAGCTATGCAAATGTATTTTTGCTCTCCTGTAATCAGCAGAGCTGTATATGTAATTGTTGTAGTTGGCTCTGTGCTCTACAGGCCGCTAGTCTGGCTGCTTCCCCCTGTTTTTGGAGCATTCCAGAACATAATGAATGAATGGGCCAGATAGGCAGCTTGAATTTTTTTGCAGCAATAGCCAATTCCTTTAGAGGTGTGTCCAGATGGTGGCTGGAAGATGTATAAATAGTTTGAAACTCAGAGCCCAGGGTTCTTGTCCAGGAGGAGAAGTTCCCAGCCAGGAAGGGCTCTCTGCCTTCTTGACTGTGTTGCTGAAAGCCCACTCTGCTCATCAGGATTTCAGCCACTGCTGAGAGTGTCTGTTCAGCCACAAACCCTTTCAGGGACCAAGAGGGGTCCCGCTAAAGACCTGCCTTGGGATTACACAGGAAGAGCATGTTTTGAGTAAGAGCAGCATTATGTTTTGAGTCAGAGAGTAGCAATCTATGTTGGAAGGCCACTGTGAGTACTGACCCAAAGGGGGCAATAATTTCAGTTAATGTTTTGCTTTTATCACTCCTACTGCTCAAAGTGTAAGGCTTGCCTAGTCTGGGACATTGCTATAGGTGCCCCAGTGCTGTCCAATTAATGTCACATAGCTTGAAGGGGTTGTATAGGTTCATTTTTTATTTCCTAAATAGGTTCCTTTAAGCTAGTGCTTTGATTTCCCTTCTGTGTTTTTTTTTCTTTGTTTTCGTTGTCTGAATTTCTCACTTTCTGTTCCTCCTCAGTAAGCTGTTCAGTAAGCTATTCTAGCTGACTAACCACCGCTCGGATGATGGTGGCAAGTTTACTGAGGAGAAACAGGAAGTGAGAAATTCAGACAATGAAAACAAACATTTAGAAGGGACATCGAGGAAAAAGGTAAGTGAACCAACAATGCACTGGCTTAAAGGAACCTATTTAGGAAATAAAAAACAAACCTTTACAACCCCTTTAAGGGGCTTAAGCAGACCTACTACAAGGAATAGTGTCCTCATTGTTCAAGTTAGTAATATGGAGTATCCCACAGTTTCCTGAACCCTATCCATGTTACCATAGAAGTAAATATTAAAAAGGCAACCCTTATATACTGTATTTCCTGAGTCAGTGCGGGAAGATGCTGTTTGTCTGGCTGTTGCACTAGTGGGAATTGGTTTTACAACCACAGCCTTAGTCAAGAGCAGTGCTACATATGCTTCATATGGATCTGTCTTTCATTTACATAACAAGGGCTATAATTGTTTGAGGTTACAAGATAGACAGGAATAGAATATTTCCATAGATTGCTTACTGCAGAGAGACATTGACCACAGAAAATCATTGTTGAAATATCCGTATCTAAGTGTAAAAGTCAAAGTGGCTCTAAACATGTAATATATGTTTATAACATATTTAATATTTGAGCAGTGCCTATGTATTTTGTTTTGTCATTCTAGAACACCCCATTGGTCTAAAAAAAAAAATAATCTCAAGAAGGCGTACCTTAGTAATTCAATATACATTAAAGCAATGTAGGTGTTCTAATATATTATAAAAACAATGAAAATTACATTTATAAAAAAAAAAAATGTAAAGAGAAGTATGGGCTTCAGAAAAAAAAATATATATACTCACCTAGGTTAATGCAGCTCTAATGGCCTATACACACGATCCCAATATAGGACAAAAACAATTGTCTGAGGAAGAATAGTCCGATTTTCGGATCGTGTGTACACTACTTTCGAGAGCTGATCATGACAGTTCATCCGATATTATTCGATCGGACAAGCACGAAAATCTTCCTCGTACGATGCCAGATGGTACGATTTTCATTGAGTCAGTATAGTTGTCGTCCGAAAATGATACATAAAACTAATATGAGGATGAGACAAAGCAATATAGGTATATAAAACTCATAAAACGATAACAATAAATCTAATAATAGACAAAACGGCAAATCTTATATGAAATAGATATCAGAATCGATTAATAACATTATCATCATATTAACTATTATTTATAAAGGAATTAATGTCCCACTCAATGTTCAATTCAAATGGGGCATAATTTGGGCTTGATAGATCCATCTTGTTTTTAATTGGGAACTCTCCCTGACAGTATTACTGCCCCTCCAATGGCCAGTAAATTGAACTATCCCTAGGAAGGTGGCACTCTTTAGGATTACAGCCATGCCGCAAAGCATAATGCTTGGATATGAATGAGACTGGTTGGCATTCAAGAAATCCATACATTTCAATATGGCTAATCTATCAATAAATATGTATAGGTAATCAGCCTTGGCCCAGGCTGAATTTGATGCTGTACTGTTGAACAGTGTTCACGTTCATATATGGAAGATTAACAATCATGTATGGAATCTCTGACATGATTTCAACATTCCAAAGCTATGTAGTTCATGTCCCTGCCTTGCAGCTACCATTTAGCACCTTCTTACAACAGTATAACTTTGCTATCATGTATTAAATGTTAAAAAATAGTATGGGACAGAACTCTGCAAAAGCAAACATGCAGACAAATTCCAATGAAGTCAGATATTAGAGGTTAATTCCACTAAAAATTACGGTCACTATAAAGAGACTGCCCAAACTGATGCATTTCACCACATGAGGCTAAATCGCAGGGAATGATCTTTATAAAGAAGCCTGAGGTGGTCCATACATCACTTCTGATGCTGCCAGGGCAGCCATCAGAAATTTTGGGGCCCCTCACACAGCTTCAGGCATGGACCCCCTGGAGCAGAGAACCAGGGGAGTGCTGCCGCAAATTGAGAACCGGGGGTGCTGTCGTGAATTAAGAATTCAGAACGGGGAGCGCTGCTGCCAATTGAGAACCGGGGGGATGGCCACAAATTGAGAGTGGAGGAGGCGCTGCCGCAAATTGAAATTGAGAATTTGGGGGCTGGACGAGAAATGAGAACCGGGGGGCTGGCCACAAATTGAGAACCGGGGGGCTGAGGTTGCCGAAAATGACACTGGCATCTCACTCAACTATTCCGCCGGCCACAAAGTGAAAGTGTTTTCTCTCCTCTCGCCACGACATGAGAGGGGGAGGGGGGACTACAGAAAGTTTTCTCCTCTCCTCTCAGCCGCAAGCCGAGAAGGGGGGTGGCCGGGCCCCTGGAAACATTTGAGCCCCTTACAGGTGTAATGACTGTATCCCCCCCCCCCCGATGGTGGCCCTGTATGCTGCTACATAGACAGCACAGAAGCTCAGGAGTTTTGAAGTTGGGTACTGTTTTTAAAGAAATATGTATTTTAGCACCATTATGTAATTAGTTCAGAATAAACAAGAGCAACATTTTAAACACACAAACCTCCCCAGAGTAAAAACAAGTAATGAGAACTAAAATGTAATTTGGCTATTTATAGGGATGAATGACTTCACATGACAGCTAAATCCATGCAATTGGACAAATTACAAACTGCAGCAGTTATCCAATTAGTACAACACTGATCTTCCCATCATTACATCACTATAATTGATGGAAATTATTGTAAAAATATTTACTTCTTTGTAAATCAAATGTCTGAGCAAGTTTTAAAATGTTGTGTTTTTATGCTTTATTGAAAGTTGCATAACGATAAAAAACGTGCTGAAGCCAGAGCAGAGACAAGGGCCCTCCTAACTCTCTGGTATTGAATTTTATTGTTGCTGTATTTTTGTCTCCCTTTAAATTGTAAAGCACTGTGCAAACTGTTGGCGCTATATAACACCTAGGGTTGTCCCGATACCACTTTTTTAGGACCGAGTACAAGTACCGATACTTTTTTTCATGTACTCGCCGATACCGAATACTGATACTTTTTTTTAAATGTGTCCCCACATATGCAGCCATGTTCCCCCATAAATGCAGCCATGTTCCCCACATATGAAGCCATGTCCCCCACATATGCAGAGAAAAGAGAATGGAGGGCGCACCGACCTAGTGTGATACTGTAACACGATTTTTATTAAAATACTAAAATCAATGATTATACTCACAAAATGAGTTAAAAAACAAGCCTTGAATGACAGTTCAACAGCGCCAGCAGAACAGGACGGTTGCTTCAGTCCAAAGGTATCTAACCGATATTGAAGCTAGGCTTACGCGTTTCGGGGGCGTACCCCTTTCCTCAGAGCCCCGGTGGTCTGCACTGCTCCCTCACTGTACAGCTTGTCAGATAGGTGCTGACATAACGTTCACATATGATGATGACGATGTTGTGTATCTATTTATGCATCTATCTGTGAGTTAGGGCATGTGTTGGGAAGTCTTTGGTCCTTCATCTGGAAGCCCCAGTCAAACTCCGGCCTCCCGCCACTAGAGGGAGTACCGTCTTGAGACTCTATCCCCTGCAATGCCTGATCAGCAAGGGGGTAAAATGTCACATGGGCGGATATGACATGGTGGTGCTGGAACGCACCCACCCGCATCCTATGGTGATGCTGGAACGCACCCACTTCCTGTGAGTCGGCGCAGTGCGGGGCGTGACGTACGTCACGTCGAACGTCGCTTTGCGTCGTGCGTCGCGCTGTCGTACGTTGCACGCATGCGCAGATAGGATCATGATGCCCGAGGCAACATAGTGCTGGAACGCAGCCACTCTAGAACAAGTGGCGTGCGTTCCAGCCCATATGGAGGATATTAGGAGGACGGATTATCAGGTGAAGCAAGGCACTACCTCGGGACATGTAAGGTATGTGCACCCCCAATAAGAAAGTTTTCAACACGTGACAATGGAGGCATTTCTCCATATGTCCTCCTTCCCCTTCCTCTGCAGATTGGTGGTTCTTTGGACTGGGGGATACCCATTGTTGAGACTTTGCCAAGCCTGAGATATAGGGACTGTATATACAAGGGTTAATTAAAAAATGGGGGGAGTCTCGCCAAGAGTCCTCCCTGTGGGCGGGATGACCTGTGACCTTCCAGCACATGCTCTTTCTACCTCTTTGTGTGTGTATATATTCTGACAAGCTGTACAGTGAGGGAGCAGTGCAGACCACCGGGGCTCTGAGGAAAGGGGTACGCCCCCGAAACGCGTAAGCCTAGCTTCAATATCGGTTAGATACCTTTGGACTGAAGCAACCGTCCTGTTCTGCTGGCGCTGTTGAACTGTCTTTCAAGGCTTGTTTTTTAACTCATTTTGTGAGTATAATCATTGATTTTAGTATTTTAATAAAAATCGTGTTACAGTATCACACTAGGTTGGTGCGCCCTCCATTCTCTTTTCTCTTTTAGTTCCTTTTGAATTCCCACGATTCTGAGGAGGGCTGCAAGACTCTGGAAGATACTTTTTAATTGAACTGTATGACCCCCACTAGTAAGAAATACCGGAGCGCAGGAGAATCATCATTGTTTCCCCACATATGCAGCCATGTCCCCCCATAAATGCAGCCATGTCCCCCACAGCCATGTCCCCAAACATATGCAGCCATGTCCCACACATACGCAGCCATGTCCCCAAACATATGCAGCCATGTCCCCAAACATATGCAGCCATGTCCCCCACATATGCAGCCATGTCCCCAAACATATGCAGCCATGTCCCCAAATATATTGCAGCCATGTCCCCAAACATATTGCAGCCATGTCCCCAAACATATTGCAGCCATGTCCCCAAACATATGCAGCCATGTCCCCCCACATATTGCAGCCATGTCCCCCATATACGCAGCCATGTCCCCCACATATGCAGCCATGTCCCCCCACATATATCCAGCCATGTCCCCAAACATATGCAGCCATGTCCCCAAACATATTGCAGCCATGTCCCCCATATACGCAGCCATGTCCCCCACATATGCAGCCATGTCCCCCCACATATATCCAGCCATGTCCCCAAACATATGCAGCCATGTCCCCAAACATATTGCAGCCATGTCCCCCATATACGCAGCCATGTCCCCCACATATATCCAGCCATGTCCCCTAACATATTGCAGCCATGTCCCCCGTACCTAAATGATCCCGCCGCCGCCGCGTTAATCACCGTGCGGGGAACATTACAGTCAGCTTTCGTTTGAATAGCTGTTTTCCCTGCCACGCCGTGTATAGAGACACTCCCCCTTGCTCAGGGTTGGACAGATCCGTCCAATCCCGAGCAAGGGGAGTGACACCGCGCGGCGAGGAAAACAGCTATTCAAACGAAAGCTGACTGTAATGTTCCCTGCACAGTGAATAACGCAGCAGCGGCGGCTTTGCGATACACGGCGACGGCTTTGCGATATACGGTGGCGTCGGCGGGGGGGGGCAAGTATTCTATTTAGGCATTCTATACTGGTATCGGTATCGGGACAACCCTAATAACACCTATACAATACTAATCATTCAGAGACTTGGAGTTGTATTAAAAATTAGCTGATGGGGCAAAGCCATAATCAGAACAGAGCTCAGCACTGAAGACCACTGCTTTTGCAAAACTAGTTTACATTGTTGTAATACATTTAACATAACGTGTCAGCATGTCATTAATTGTATAGTATTTAACCACTTAAGCCTCAGAATATTTGGCCCCTAATTACAGGGCAGTTTTTTTGCAAGACGGCACTGCGTCACTTTAACAGACGATTGTGCGTCATTGTACAAAAACTATTTATTTATTTTTTAAATCAGAAAAGGCTTTATTGCAAAAATCGTACAGATTAACAATTATTCACATTAATTTGTACAGCAATAAGAAAACATAACACCAGTGTCCTCCTAACACACTTCTTTTCTCATACAAAAGTGTACCGAGCAGGATAACTTATACCCACACAAAGATGTAGACTGCATCAGAAATGGTTCTGTACTGCATCTCAGCAATTTTTTTAACCACTTGCTTACTGGGCCCATATACCCCCCTCCTGCCCAGATGAAATTTCAGCTTCCGGTACTGCGTCACTTTAACTGACAATTGCGCGGTCGTGCGACGTGGCTTCCAAACAAAATTGACGTCCTTTTTTCCCCACAAGTAGAGCTTTCTTTTGGTGGTATTTGATCACAAAGGAAAAAACAAACTGCGCCAAATAAAACCAATAATAGATAAAGCCAGACTCTGAGATATGATGATCACAGTCAATGAAACAGCAAAGTTCAATAAAAGTCCATTGAAGAGGCTTGATCCAATAGTGAGCCTTCTCCGATTCACACCACAAAGTGACTTGTATGCAAAGAGTGCACCCACCACCAAATAAATAAGCAGCTTACCAGATGGCAAGCTTTGCAGACAGTTGGCTATAACCCAGCCACGGAGAAGGCTCACTATTGGATCAAGCCTCTTCAATGGACTTTTATTGAACTTTGCTGTTTCATTGACTGTGATCATCATATCTCAGAGTCTGACTTTATCTATTATTGGTTTTATTTGGCGCAGTTTGTTTTTTCCTTTGTTTTCACTTGTGGGAGGGATTAATAGCGCGTTTTTTCTTGTTTTATGGTGGTATTTGATCGCCTGTGCGGTTTTTATTTCTTGCTCTATAAACAAAAAAGTGTGACAATTTTGAAAACAAATACAATATTTTTTACTTGTTGCTATAATAAATATCCCAATTGAAAAAAAAAAATTCTCAGTTTAGGCCAATACGTATTCTACATATTTTTGGTAAAGAAAAAAAAAAAACGCAATAAGCGACTGGTTTGCGCGAAAGTTATAGCGCCTACAAAATAGGGGACAGAATTATTATTTTTTATTATTATTTTTTTTACCAGAAATTTCAGGGATCTGGGATTTTATTGGGACTGTGAAGTTATGGCGGACACATCGGACACTTTTGACCCATTTTTTGCGCCATTCATATTTATACTGCGATCAGTGCTATAATTATGCACTAATTACTGTATAAATGTAACTGCCATTGAAGGGTTTAACACTAGGGGGTGAGGAAGGGGTTAAATGTGTACCCTGCAATAGTGTTCTAACTGTAGGTGAAGGGGGGTGACTGGGGGAGGTGACCGATCTGTGTCCCTATGTACAAGGGACACAGATCGGTCTCCTCTCCAGAGACAGGATGCTGCACATATAAGATCATCTCTCATTGGCCGCGCAAATCGCATAGCAAACGGCCACTCTGATTGGCCGTTCGCCGCGATCTGTGATTGGCTGAGTCCAAAGGGCGGCTTGGAAATTCAGGTCCACGCTGTAGCTGTCATTCGGCTATAGCGCGGGCCTCAAGTGGTTAAAGTGAAAAACTAACATTATTGAGAGAAAAAAGAACCAAATATCAAACAAAACAAAAAGTTAAAACATAAAAAAAAAAAAAGAACAGATTTCACAGCTCCCATGCAGGATATACAGTTAGTCACACCACACTACCTGCATTGCAAGAGGGATACAGCGGCAGTACTCCTAGCCCACACTCAGGGGCTCATCTCAAAAAGCCCACCCCATGATAAGACACTTACACCATGTTTAAGTCGCATTCTCCTGGTGTGCAACTCACTCACCCACCCTCTACCTCAACAGTCGATCCATCACCAGATCAACTGGGGACAGGCCAGGGGTATCTAACCAAGGTGGCCACAGTCTGTCAAACTTCCCTGTCTAACCCCTATGCTGATAGATATATTTCTCCAAATGTATGGTGTCACCCATTTCTGCAATCCATTCCCCTCATCAGCTTTCCAATGTCTAAGAATCAGCTTGCGGGCCTGAAACAAGGCCCTAGTTATAGCCTGTTTAGAGTTATCATCCATAGGAATGTCATCCAATATACCAAGTAAGCACAGCTTCGGATCCGTAGGTACGGTAGTTTGAAAAACCCTGTTAACAGTAGCTAAAACCCCTGCCCAGTATAAACGCAGCTTGGGACACCTCCACAGCAGATGAATTAAGTCCCCATGATCTCTCGCACATCTTAAGCAATTAGAATCCGTTCTCACCCCCATCCTATCGGGCGTATAATGCACTCTAAGAAAAATGTAGAGTTGTGATAACCACTGGGCCACATTCAATGAACACAATTGCACCACCTGGAGCGCCTCCTCCCACTGCTCGTCCTCAAAAACTCCTACATCTCTCTCCCACTTGCTAGATGCCACAAGGGGGAATCCCTCCAAGTATATAGTAAAAATCAAGGAATAGGCTCTAGAAATGAATCCCTTGAATTGGGATACTTTGCCAATATATTTAACCGCTTAACGACTGCCGCATAAAAATATACGTCGGCAGAATGGCACATACAGGCAGATGGACGTGCCGGTACGTCCCTGCCTGTCACGTACCTGGTGCTGAGCAGAGCCTGACGTGCGGGAGTGGCCACTCTTGCTCCTCTGACCCCGGAACCCCTGGTAGTGCAGACAGGAGGATGGTGTCTGTACGGCCCTGGAGCACACATCTAGGCACTGAGTCTAGACTGACTAGCGCGTTCTGCATGAGTCCGTGCTGATGCGTGCACAGTAGGTAAGTGGTCTGTGTCGTTCTGCAATGAAGACGAACGGTATCTGAGTCTTACTGGAGGTATGCTGGAGATGTCATAGCAGGAGGAAGGTGTCTCTGTGACGCCGATGGTGGCAAGGAACTGGTATCATGCTGAGGTAGCTGTAGACTGTGCATGGCAGTGTCTGGCAGATAGCAGGAGGAAGGTGTTCTGTAGTACGGGTGCTGACAGGCAACTGGAGCTGGTGCAGATGACTGGCAGACAGCGGGAGGAAGGTGTCTTGTAGTACGGATGCTGGCAGGTAACTGGAGCTGGTGCAGATGGCTGGCAGACAGCAGGAGGAAGGTGTTCTGTAGTACGGATGCTGACAGGCAACTGGAGCTGGTACAGATGACTGGCAGACAGCAGGAGGAAGGTGTCTTGTAGTACGGATACTGTCAGGTAACTGGAGCTGGTGCAGATGGCTGGCAGACAGCAGGGGGAAGGTGTCCTGTAGTACGGATGCAGACGGGTCAGGTTCAGGGATAAGGCAGCAGCAGAGTCGTGATTCAAGCCGGGTAGGCAACAGGCAGGCGGTCACTGGTACAGGGCAAGGCAGAGGCAGCGTCAGACAATCCGAGGTCAGGGCGGGCAGCAATCAGAAGGGTCAAGACAAGCCGGGATCACGGAACAGGGGTCAATCAGGTAACGGGTCTTCAGGCAGGTATCAGGAACGCTGATGATCGAGCAGCAAGAGGCCATGGGAAGAGCTCCCTTAAATAGCCTGAACTGGCGCCAAAATGGCGTCCTCACGTGCCCGGCGCGCCGCTGCCGCGAATGCGTGCTCCCGTGCGCGCCGACGTGCCGCCGCGCGTGCGCGTGCCCGTGCGTGGTGCACGTCGAAGTGCCGCGAATGCGCGCGCTCCCGGCGCCCCTGTGCGCGCCGTTGCAAACGCTAGTGCCACCTGGTGGTCGGCCACGACCATGACATTGCCCCCTCCCAATGGGCAGCCTCCGGATGCCCAACTGGGCCATCTTAAGTGGGATGAGCGTCCTTGAAAGACCGGGACCAGTCTCTTAGCGTGGATATTACGCTCAGGTTCCCACGAATTTTCTTCAGGGCCATAAACCTTCCATTTTACCAAGAACTGGACCTGGTTTGTGCCTTCTCCTGCAGTCTACAATAGACTCCACCTCGAATTCTTCCTCTCCATTCACTAAGACCGGCTCGGGCGGGTCGGTGCTTCGTCCCGGGAATGGATTAGCAACATCAGGTTTGAGGAGGGAGACATGGAAGACTGGATGAACGCGGAGTGAGTCTGGCAGTTCTAGCTCGTAGGCCACACTATAATCCTCCTCTTGATCGGAAAAGGCCCCATAAATTTAGGTCCTAGTTTCTTAGATGGGCAGGAAAGTTTCAAATTAATGGTGGACAACCACACCAGGTCTCCGGTTTCCAGATTGAGTTCACCCCTCCGCTTCTTATCAAAGATCTCTTTATTGTGCTCCTGCGTCCTTGCCATGGTTCCTTGCAGTAGCTTGTTGTTAGTGCTAAAGAAGTTTAATGTCTCTGTACGGCAGGCACGCACACTCCGGAGCACAGTTAGGCAGAAATGATGGGTGGTAACCATAATTCGCATAGAAGGGAGATTGCTTGGTAGCAGAGTGGACTGAATTATTATATGCAAATTCGGCCAGCGGTAATAGAGAGGCCCAATCTTCCTGAGAAAACGAAGAGAAACAACGTAAGTATTGCTCTAGTGTCTGGTTTGCTCTCGTTCTGTGCCCGGATTCGGGTCGTTGTAGAGGGTGAGAGGCGGACTGAGATACGGAGAGGGACAGCCCAATCTTGAGGGATTTGCAGAGTGCCCTCCAGAACCTGGAGGTGAATTGCACCCCCCGATCAGAAACGATATCTGCAGGAATACCGTGGAGCCGCACAACTTCTTTAATAAAGATCTTGGCAGTTTCTGGGGCAGAGGGTGTACCCTTTCATGGGCAGAAAATGTGCCATCTTGGATAGTCTATCTACTGTTACGAAGATAGTCGTGAACCCTTCGGAGGGTGGCAGTTCAACAATAAAATCCATGGAGATCATTTGCCATGGTCTCTCTGGTACGGGTAAAGGCCTTAACAAATCCCAAGCTCTGGATTTGCTCCCTTTATTGCGGATGCACGTGGTGCACGATTCCACATAGCTTCTGCAGTCCTTCACAAGTTGGGGCCACCAGAACGTGCGCTGTAGAAGTTCCGAAGTCTTTTGTGCCCCAAAGTGACCAGCCAGTACATGATCATGGCAGAGGCTCAGGACAGTGACCCGCAAGTCCTCGGGTACAAAGATCTTGTTGCCATGCCATAACAGACCGTCCCGAATCTGCAGATCTGTGTCCGAGTGGGAGAGGGAATTCCTGCAGAGGCTTGCTTGATTCGAGCCACTAGGTCGTCTTGCAACAACAGAAAATTCCCAGAGGATAGGATAGTGTCTGGAGGGGCGGAAGTTTCAGGATCGCAATACATCCGCGAAAGGGCGTCGGGTTTGGTGTTCTTAGATCCAGGCCTATAGGTTATGTGGAAGGTAAACCTGGGTAAAGAAAAGTGCCCATCTGGCCTGTCGTGGCCTTAGCCTTTTAGCTACCTTCAGGTATTCCAGGTTTTTATGGTCCGTATAGACCAGGATCGGATGAGCTGCAACCTTCCAACAGGTACCCGCCACTCTTCCAGTGCGGCCTTTAATCGCTAAGAGTTCTCGGTCCCCCACATCGTAGTTCTTTTCCGCGTCGGACAATTTTCGAGAGAAAAAGGCGACCGGGTGCAGAAGAGCCTTTTGGCCCCTGTCTCTGGGAAAGAACAGCTCCCACTGCCGTTTCCGAAGCATCCACCTCCAGGATGTAGGGCAGACTAGCGTCAGGTGTTTAAGGACAGGGCCGATGTAAACAACTTCTTCAGGGTCTCGAAGGCTACCTGGGCCTCTGGAGACCATCGGAAGCGGACAGTTTGTTTTGGTCAGGCTGGTTATAGGAGATATAATGCCGGAAAATCCCCTTGATAAACTTCCTGTAAAAGTTCGCAAATCCGATGAACCGTTGTATACCTTTCTTGTCTGAGGGCGCGGGCCAATCAAGAATTGCTGCGACCTTTTGTGGGTCCATCTCGATACCTTTACGGAAATGATCAGACCTAGAAATTGTATGCTCACACACGTCTCGAATTCGCACTTTTCAGGCTTGGCATAAAGTCCGTGAGTTCGAAGTCGCCTGAGGACTTTCTTAACGTGTTCCCGATGCCTGTCAATAGAGGGGGAAAAGATAAGGATGTCGTCGAGATATAACCACAACAAACAGATCCAGATAGTCTCTAAAGATGTCATTCACGAAGTGCTGAAATGTAGCGGGGGCGTTACAGAGTCCGAATGGCATCACCAGGTATTCGAAATGGCCAAAGCGGGTGCGGAAGGGCAGTTTTCCACTCATCGCCGTCCCGAATTCGTACCAAGTTATAGGCCCCCGCAGATCGAGTTTCGTGAAGATGACTGCGGCTCCAAGTCTCTGAAATAATTCCCGGTACCAAGGGAAGGGGGGGTACCGATTTTTGATCGTCACCTTGTTAAGCTCACGGTAATCACACAAGGGCGGAGTGTATGATCTTTCTTTTCGACAAAAAAAATTCCTGCTCCTGCTGGTGAGGTGGAGGGGCGGATATAAACCCCTTCTTGAGATTGTCATCAAGGTAGGTCTTCAGATTCTCCAGCTCTAGCTCCGTCAGGGGAAAAATCCTGCCGAAGGGGACTTCAGCCCCAGGGAGAAGCTCAATTGGGCAGTCATAGGGCCGGTGCGGAGGGAGGGTGTCAGCCCCTTTTTTTACTAAATACGTCCAGGAATTCATGGTACTCTTCGGGGACGGCTTGGCGGGTTTCAATGTCAGAGTCCATGCAAAGCAGAGAGGGGGAACAGGAGGGACACTTGCAGGCAGTGTAGTTGGCAGTAGGCGGAACTAAAACGAATCTCCCCGGTAGTCCAGTCTATTTGTGGGTTGTGAGCCGGAGCCAGGGCATACCCAGAATTATGGGGAATAAAGGGGACACAATAACATCCAGGCACAGAAATTCCCGATGAGAGTCTAAGATAGTGGTGGCGATAGGTACAGTTTCTTGGGTAACAGGGCCGGATCTTAGAGCTGACCCATCAGCCAGGTGCACAGACAGTCCCACAGCTCTTGGGCGCAACGGAATCTGGTGTAGGGTGGCAAAGGCAGAGTCCAGAAGCAGCTACAGGCCCCCAGAATCAAGTATGGCGCTGGTCCGGATGACCCCTCCTGGAAGCTGGAACAAGACAGGAACAGCCAGGTGAGTAGAATTGTTGAGGACAACAGGTGTATGGACAGAGGGACAAGGAAGTGGACTTACGGGACTTTGCTGGGCAGGTCCTCACACATAGTGGCCCGGGCTCTCCGCAGTAGAGGCACAAGTTGTTGATTCGGCGACGACGAGTCGTTCCTCGGATGTGAGGGATGGACGAATCAGACCCAGCTGCATAGGTTCTGTATGTCTCTGGAGGAGGGGAAGCGAGGCAGAAGGAATCGGATTAGGAAAGGATAGGGACCCTAGGCAGCATCCATGTTGGACGGGTCGGACCTGTGGTACGTTCAGGTCCTGCGCTCTCCTTAGGCGCCGATCAATGGCTCGATGGATGGCTAGATTAATGAGAGCTTCCAGAGTTCCAGGGACCCCCACTCGAGCAAGCTCGTCCTTAAGTGTCTCAGAGAGGCCAAGACGAAACTGGTAGCAGAGGGCCGCGTCGTTCCAGTTAGTGTCCGCACTCCACCTTCTGAACTCGGATACATAGTCCTCTGCAGGTCTGCGACCCTGCTGGAGGGCGTGCAAAGCGGCTTCTGCTTGTAGCGGCTGGTGAGGGTCTCGTACAGCAAGGACATGGCCTGAAAAAACGTATCTAGACGGTCAAGACATAAGTCCTTTTGCTCCAAGAGCCGGTGGGCCCAGGCCTGCGGTTCGCTGGTTAGCAGAGAAATGACAAACCCGACCTTGGTGGCCTCTAATGAGAAGGTTCGAGGCTGGAGTGCAAAATATAGTTCACATGCATTCCGGAAGGCCCTATACTTGCTTCTTTCCCCGGAAAATCTCTCTGGCATGGGTACTTTGGGCTCAGGTGGTAGCATGATGACAGAGGGAGAAGAAGAATACCCGAAGCGGAAGGAAGTAGAGGAGGTTGCGGACAAGGCCTGGACGCGGTCTTCAAGTCGGGTGTAGCCTTCTTGCAGGGCCCTGACTGCTTGCGTTAAGCCATCCAAATGGTGACAGAGTTCAGACATTAGGGTCCACTCCTGTGCAGGCTCAGACATGGCTGCTCGATACTGTCACGTACCTGGTGCTGAGCAGAGCCTGACGTGCGGGAGTGGCCACTCTTGCTCCTCTGACCCCGGAAACCCCTGGTAGTGCTGACAGGAGGTACTGGAGTCTAGAGTCACACTAGCGCCCTGGCGGGGGGATGTCGTTGCAGACCGGTATCAGTCTTACTG
Source organism: Rana kukunoris (assembly GCA_029574335.1). Lineage (NCBI taxonomy): Eukaryota > Metazoa > Chordata > Amphibia > Anura > Ranidae > Rana > Rana kukunoris. The sequence goes on along the minus strand of CM056053.1, from coordinate 282,473,110 downwards.
GAGGTATGCTGTAGCACTGACGCCGACAGGTAATTGAAGCTAGTGCGGGTGTCTGGCAGATAGCAGGAGGAAGGTGTTCTGTAGTACGGGTGCTGACAGGCAACTGGAGCTGGTGCAGGATGACTGGCAGACAGCGGGAGGAAGGTGTCTTGTAGTACGGATGCTGGCAGGTAACTGGAGCTGGTGCAGATGGCTGGCAGACAGCAGAGGAAAGGTGTTCTGTAGTACGGATGCTGACAGGCAACTGGAGCTGGTACAGATGACTGGCAGACAGCAGGAGGAAGGTGTCTTGTAGTACGGATACTGTCAGGTAACTGGAGCTGGTGCAGATGGCTGGCAGACAGCAGGGGGAAGGTGTCCTGTAGTACGGATGCAGACGGGTCAGGTTCAGGGATAAGGCAGCAGCAGAGTCGTGATTCAAGCCGGGTAGGCAACAGGCAGGCGGTCACTGGTACAGGGCAAGGCAGAGGCAGCGTCAGACAATCCGAGGTCAGGGCGGGCAGCAATCAGAAGGGTCAAGACAAGCCGGGATCACGGAACAGGGGTCAATCAGGTAACGGGTCTTCAGGCAGGTATCAGGAACGCTGATGATCGAGCAGCAAGAGGCCATGGGAAGAGCTCCCTTAAATAGCCTGAACTGGCGCCAAAATGGCGTCCTCACGTGCCCGCGCGCCGCTGCCGCGAATGCGCGCTCCCGTGCGCGCCGACGTGCCGCGCGTGTGCGTGCCCGTGCGTGTGCACGTCGAAGTGCCGCGAATGCGCGCTCCCGGCGCCCCTGTGCGCGCCGTTGCAACGCTAGTGCCACCTGGTGGTCGGCCACGACCATGACACTGCCTAGACGTGGGTCGGGGGTCCGATCGGGACCCCCCCCCCGGTACATGCGGCGGTCGTTAATCGTGTGGGAGCGATCCGGGATGAGGGGGCGGCTGTTTGTTTCTGTCCGCCCCCTCGCGATCGCTCCCAGCGAATCCGCTTCCGCCTCTGCCCGCCTTCTGCCTGTGTAATGTAAACACAAGCAGAGGAAGTGATGTCATCCTCCTCTCAGGGGTCTTTTCGTTCCGGCGAGAGGAGAGAAGACATCACATGTGAGTTGCACCTAACACTACACTGACACCAGTACACATAGGCACACTTAACCCCCTCAGATCACCCCCCGATCACCCCCCCCCAGCCCCCTGTCACAGTGTCACTGATTGCAGTGATCATATATTTATTGATCACTGTATTTAGTGTCAGTGTGACAGTTAAAAGTTGCAGGGCAGTTAATCTTAGGCCCCCTTTAGGTCCAGGGTAGCCCCCCTACTCCCCTAAAAAAGGTTTAACACCTTGATCACCGCCCTATTTAACCATTTCACCCCCTATTGCCAGTGTCACTAAGCGATCGGTTTTCTGATCGCTGTATTAGTGTCACTGTTGCCGCTAGGTAGCTAGTTTTTTTTTAGGTCCGCCACCAGGTTTCTATAGTGTTAGGTACCCCCATAAATAAAGGTTTTAACCCCTGATTGCCCCTAGAGTTAACCCTTTCACCAGTGATCACCGTATAAGTGTCACTGGTGATGCAGGTTAGCCAGTTAGTTATTTAGGTTCGCCGCCAGATTTTTATAAAGCGTCAGGTACCCCCATATATTACATAATAAAGGTTTTAACCCCCTAATTGCCCCCTAGTTAACCCTTTCACCAGTGATCACTGTATAAGTGTTACGGTTAACGCTGGTTAGTTAATTTGCTGTTTATAGCATCAGGGCACCCGCCGTATATAACCCAATAAAGGTTTAACCCCCTGATCGCCCGGCGGGGGATATCAATTTAATTTTAGCATCAGTCAGGATCTGCGTCGCCCCAGGCAGAGTTAGGTTAGTGCCAGTAACGCTTACATCCATGCGCAAAGCATACACCCCCCCTTAGTGGTATAGTATCTGAACGGATCGATACCTGATCTAATCAGATTTATACTAGCATACCCAGCAGTTTAGGGTACCCAAAAACTCATTGTTAGCAGAATCAACCCAGATACCCGCTAGCACCTGCGTTTTGCCCCTTCGCCCAGCCCAACCCACCCAAGAGCAGTATTGATCGATCACTGTCACTTCAAAAACACAACACACATAACTGCAGCATTCGCAGAGACAGGCCTGATCTCTGCAATCGCTAACAGTTTTTTTGGAAGCGTTGTCTACGTTTGCTTTTCTACAGTCAGGTCCTTTTTTTTACCTGTGAATCATCACCAGTGTACGACTAAATTTGGAGCCCAAAATGGCAAAGAGAATGAACAGTGGGTCATTTTGGAAAGTAGACACCCCAAGCTATTTGCTGAGAGGCATGTCGAGTCCATGGAATATTTTATATTTTGACACAAGTTGCGGGAATATGACAAACTGATTTTTTTTTGCACAAATTTGTCACTAAATTATATATTGCTCACACATGCCATGGTTATATGTGGAATTGGACCCCAAAATACATTCTGCTGCTTCTCCTGAGTACGGGGATACCACATGTGTGAGAATTTTTGGGAGCCTAGCCGTTTACGGGCCCCCCGAAAACCAAGCACCGCCTTCAAGATTTCTAAGGGCATACATTTTTGATTTCACTTCTCACTACCTATCACTACCTATCACAGTTTTGAAGGCCAAAAAATGCCAAGATGGCAAACACCCCCCCCCAATGACCCCATTTTCGAAAGAAGACACCCCAAGCTATTTGCTGGGAGGCATGTTGAGTCCTTGGAATATTTTTTTTTTTTGCCCCAAGTGATTGAATAATGACCAAAAAATAAATAAAAAAATACAAAACGTTGTCACTAAATGATATATTTCTCACACATGCCATAGGCATATGTAGAATTACACCCCAAAATACATTCTGCTGCTTCTCCTGAGTATGGGGATACCACATGAATGAATGAATGAAAACTTATATAGCGCAGCACATGCGAAGTAAATCGCCTCTGGGCGCTTGTTGTTCCTGTCTCCTTTGAGATCAAAAGAGATGAGTCTTGATCTTTCTCCTGAAGACTAAGTGGTTTTCCTCCAACCGAATGCTGGCTGGTAAGGCGTTCCATAGTCTGGGACCTTGGACAGCGAATCTCCTGTCTCCTTTGGACTTGTATCTGGCTTTCGGTATCTGAAGCCGATTTTGATTGGTGGATCGTAGAATACGATTGGGATTGTGAGCTTTTTTTTTTTTCGCATAGATAATGGGGGAGCATTCCCATGGATACATCTATGCGTTAGACAGAGTGCTTTAAAGGTGATTCTGTCTTTAACTGGTAACCAGTGAAGGGATCTCAGTGAAGGTGAGATTGATTCCCAGGGTTTTTTCCCAGTCACAAGTCTGGCGGGCCGTATTTTGAACGACTTGAAGACGAGCGATTTGGTACTTGGGGAGTCCGAGGTAAAGGGCATTTGCATAGTCCAGTCTGGAGTTTACAATTGCTCCCACCACGACCGCTATGTCTTTCTTGGGAATAAAAGGAGTGAGTCTGCGTAGTAGGCGCAGCAGATGGTGAGATCCGCTGACTACTGACCCTATTTGTGCGTCCATTGTCATGTAGGAGTCAAAGATGACCCCAAGACTTTTGACTTTGGTGCTAGGGGTGATGGTTTCGCCCAGAATGGGCGGGGGGATCCAAGTTGTTGCCGGTTGACAATCGCTCGTCTTCAAGACGCTTGGCGTGAAACAGAAGAAGTTCTGTTTTCGCTCCGTTGAGTTTGAGATAACTCTTTGTCATCCAGTCCTCTATCAAAGAGAGACAGGTCTCTAGATTGAGGTGGTGATCCTTTTTATTGCAAATGCGGAAGTACAGTTGCGTGTCGTCTGCATATGAGTAATATAGCAGTTTTTGGCTGCTGATGATTTCGAAAAGAGGACGCACATAGATGTTGAATAACACATGTGTGGGACTTTTTGGGAGCCTAGCCGTGTACGGGACCCCGAAAACCAATCACCACCTTCAAGATTTCTAAGGACATACATTTTTGATTTCACTCACACAAATCTTGAAGGCGGTGATTGGTTTTTGGGGCCCCGTAAGCGGCTAGGCTGCCAAAAAGTCCCACACATGTGGTATCCCCGTACTCAGGAGAAGCAGCAGAAAGTATTTTGGGGTGTAATTCCACATATAACCATGGCAAAAAAATTCAATATTCCATGGACTCAACATGCCTCTAGCTTGGGGTGTCTTCTTTCTAAAATGGGGTCATTTAAGGGGGGTTGTGTGCCATCTTGGCATTTTATGACCTTCAAAACTGTGATAGGTAGTGAGGAGTGAAATAAAAAATGTATGCCCTTAGAAATCTTGAAGGCGGTGCTTGGTTTTGGGGGTCCCGTACGCGGCTAGGCTCCCAAAAAGACCCACACATGTGGTATCGCTGTACACAGGAGAAGCAGAAGAATGTATTTTGGGGTGCAATTCCACATATAACCATGGCATGTGTGAGCAATATATCATTTAGTGACAACTTTGTGCAAAAAAAAATCAGTTTGTCATATTCCCGCATCTTGTGTCAAAATATAAAATATTCCATGGACTTGACATGCCTCTCAGCAAATAGCTTGGGGTGTCTACTTTCCAAAATGGGGTCATTTGGGGTAGTTTTGTGCTATTTTGGCATTTTATGGCCTTCGAAACTGTGATAGGTAGTGAGGAGTGAAATCAAAAATTTGCGCCCTTAGAAATGCTGAAGGCGGTGCTTGGGGCCCCATACGCGGCTAGGCTCCCAAAAAGTCCCAAACATGTGGTATCCCCGTACTCAGGAGAAGCAGCAGAATGTATTTTTGGGTGCAATTCCACATATAACCATGGCATGTGTGAGCAATATATCATTTAGTGACAACTTTTTGTAATTTTTTATTTTTTTTGTCATTATTTAATCACTTGGGACAAAAAAAAAATAATTCAATGGACTCAACATGCCCCTCAGCAGTTTCCTTGGGGTGTCTACTTTACAAAATGGGGTCATTTGTGGGGGGGGGGGGGTTGTACTGCTCTGCCATTTTAGCACCTCAAGAAATGAGGCAGTCATAAAATAAAGCTGTGTAAATTCCAGAAAATTTACCCTAGCTTATTGCAATTTTTTTTACTAAAGACATGTGGCTGAATACATTTTGGACTAAATGTATGACTAAAATTTAGTCCATTCGATATTTTTAACTTTTTGTTATAAGAAAAATCAATTTTTTTTCCAAATTTACGCACTTTTTCCGTTTATATTGCAAAAAATTAAAATCGCAGAGGCAATCAAATACCATCAAAAGAAAGCTCTATTTGTGGGAAGAAAAAGGATGCTAATTTAGTTTCGGTACAGCATTGCATGACTGCACAATTACCAGTTAAAGCAGCGCAGTCTCAAATTGAAAAAACACCTTTGGTCCTTTAGCTGCATATTGGTCCGGGGCTTAAGTGGTTAAATATTGGTGTTCGTGAGAGAATCCAGGGTACCCCCCCTGCCTGCGCCCTCACTGCATGTTGTAACTGCCTATACTGAAAGAGCATTGACTGTGGGAGGTGAAATCGCTCTCTTAGCTCCGAGAAGGAAATCAGTCCACCCCCCTCAAATGTGTGTTAGGGTCCTTTCACACGGAGCGGACCGTTTTTCGGTCCGCTCCGTGTGTGTTCTTCGGCTCAGCGGGGATCCCCGCTCAGCTGTCGGCGGACAGAGCGGTCCCCGCACACTGTGCAGGGACCGCCCTGTCTCTCCTCCGCTCTCCCCTATGGGGAATCGGATGAATACGGACCGTTTGTCCGTATTCATCCGATCCGATCCGCCGGACGGAAGAAAAATAGGGTTTTCTTCCGTCCGAAAAACCGGACCTTTACGGACGCGGATCATTGCGGACGTTAGCGGATGCATCATCCGCTAACGGACACGATCCCATAGGGGCCCATTACGGATTTGTAAAAACGGAGAGGGGGATACGGACGTCTGAAAGGGGCCTAACTCTGCACCACGCACCACAATCCAGTGAGAGCAGCTCCTCATAGTACCCATTGGCCCAAATCAGACTGTATTCAGTGAATGCCTCTACTTCCTGTAGCTGCCTGTGTTTGTTCCATATTTTTTGCATCAAGACATAAGTGGGAAAACGTCTATTAGACTTTGCATACGCCAGAGCTTCCATACCCGTAGGCACGCTGTCGAGGATGGTGACGTAGCACATTTGGGCCCTGATGGGGTCTAACTGCACACCACCCCCCCGACCCTGCTCCTCCGGCATTGCCCAGGCAATGTGCTGCGCCTGAGCTGCCAGATAATATACCCAAGGGTTAGGAAGAGCAAGGCCCCCGCTGTCTTAGGTTTTTGTAACTGCTCGAGCTTCATCCTAGGAGATTTATTTAGCCATATGAAGGTCCTAAAAAGAGAATTGATAATCCTGAACACTTTTAGAGGGATAGCCATGGGTGTATTATGAAGAAAATATAGGAGCTGGGGCATGAAAATCATCTTTATAAGATTTACCCTTCCCACCAGGGACATCTTAAGGCGGGACCATATTTTGGCTCTATCTCTGATTCTATGTATTAATGGGGTCAGGTTAAGGTGCAAAAAATCATGTGGTTCTGAGGTGATCTGAACCCCTAGATACTTGATACTAGTAGACACTGGTACCCTATGTATCGACCACTCCCGCCACCCGGAGTAGCATCGAATAGCAGAAGTGAGGACTTGGTCCAGTTAATAACAAGACCTAAGTAGGTCCCAAACCTGCCAACCACTTCCATCGCCTCCTTCAGGGATTCATCTGTGTCTCCCAGAAGCAGCATAGTATCATCTGTGTAGAGCATAAGCTTCTCCTGAAACCCCCCATAGGTAAATCCTCTCACCCTTTGGTTTGCCCTAATCAAGGCCGCCATAGGCTCAATGGCGACAGCGACGGACTCCGGCTTGGCTGACTCCCATTCCTGGCTATCGACCCTGGCTCCGGTGGACAACTCTGCTGACTGTTTGATCATCCGTTTGGACTTTAACCTTGCTGTTTGGTTTTTAATAAAGCCTTCCTATTCATTTATCTGTTGTTGTACGTCTAATTCATGCTTCCGTGACAATTAGATTCCATCAGATATCCGATCGTGTGTACAGGGCATAACCCTCACAACATTACAAAAAGTGCTCAAAGCAAATAGTTAGGCTAGCACTAGTCATCATCATATTAGTTGATATAATTTCCTGCACCTTTTAGCAGTCATAGCAGTTTTGACAACGCCATTGGTAATGCTAGCTATACATGGCAGTAAGGCAGGCCATAAATGGTGCGATTCTCTCCCGCATGGTGGCAATGAAGAAAATCAGTGTTGATAGGAGGAAATCCTCCAGTAGAGCTGTCCCTGCCGGGAGAACATAGTGGTTATTGGCGATTAATTGCATGCCATAAATCCAACATGCTGGTTGTACTTAAGTCGAGTGATGGATTGACTTGGGTACATTGCGCCTGTCCGTAGATGATTTGAATCTTGCTTAACTGGCCGAGATTCGACCAATCTATGGCCGGCTTAACTCTTTAGGTAGTCAGAATACAGTTGCAGCAGAAGCTCCATTCATGCTGTTTAGGGTGGATAGGGTAATCTATAGATTTCTCTCTTTCAGTCCTGCATCAAAGCATGTGTGGCTACCCTAAGATGTATTTAAAAGGATATTGATAAACTAATGCAATGGTTCTTGAAAATATACTTTTACATTTTTGTGTGGGAAACCTAAGATACATAATTTTGTGTCTAGCAGAAGTATTGTGTTTAATTCAACTATGGGCTAGATTCACGTAGGAGCGCGTATCTTTGTGCGGGCGTAACGTATCCTATTTACGTTACGCCTCCGCAACTTTTACAGGCAAGTGCTGTATTCACAAAGCACTTGCTCCGTAAGTTGCGTCGGCGTAGTGTAAATGGACCAGCGTATCCGCGCGCAATTCAAATTGGGCAGGTAGGGGGCGTGTTGTATTTAAATTAACGGTGACCCCATGTAAATGACGTGCCTAACTAACTGTGCATGTGCCGGCCGTGGACGTATCCCAGTGCGCATGCTCCAAATCACTGCGCAAATAGTCAATGAAAACGACGTGAACGTAACTTACGCCCAGCCCCATTCTGAATCTGCTTACGCAAACAACGTAAAATTTATAAATTTCGACGCGGTCCTGACGACCATACTTAACATTGGCTGCGCCATCTTTTTGTTGGAATATCTTTACGCCTGAAATCGCCTTACGTAAACGGCGTATCAGTACTGCGACGGCCGGGCGTACGTTCGTGAATCGGCGTATCTAGCTAATTTACATATTCAACGCGTAAATTGACTTACACCGCTCGTATCTTAGCTCAAACCTGGCGTATCTTGTTTTCTGAATACAGAAAAAACATACGCCGGCGCATCTAAGAAGTTACACTGTGTATTTCGAGATACACCGCGTAACTTCTTACTGAATCTGGCCCTATATGTTTTAAAAAAACTATAATATGAGTGCAGAACCATAGCAAGGTAAAGAGTGCCAAAAGCTGAATCATGCAGTATTTGGGGAACTGTATTGTTTAAAACTGTACTTGGCTGAGAAATGTATGACGGAGGATAAAGATTTGCGTAATCCTCCTAGAGTAACATGGGGTCGTATCTATGGCATTACAGGGTATCAGACCAGTCTTCAGGCTATCTCTGCTGATCTCTGCTACTTTAGTTGTGGAAGGAAGAATATAGATCTAAGAAATTAGACTTATTTTAGAAGAGTGAGTTAATGCAGTAATAATCTCACTAAAGATCGTGAGATGTATGTGTGTATGAGTGTGCATGTGTGTGGCTGCTGTTGTTTTGTTTTCTAGGTACCAAACCTGTTGCATCCTGGTTCCTAGTTCTCCTCTCCTGATATTATAATAATAATTTTTTGGGGAATTGGGAGTGATTGTGATTTTATATTATTGCTTTCAGTTGGTCACAAAGACCCACATGGATGTATTTGATTTTCTGTAATACATAACTGGTTCCTTGTTACTCCCTTTTATTTCACTGTATTGTTTACTATTGTGTTTACAATTGTATTAATATTTCAATAAAAATGTGAATCCTAATTGGTTGGTTCTAGCAACAACTCCAGTGCTTTGCTATTTTAATTTTCCTCCATTTTTTTATTAATCTGCTTCAATAAAGGTAAAAGTACAAAATAAGGGTTTTACATTTTTTGAGCATTTTGGTGTATAATAGTAATACTCTAAACTGGCAAGGATTACTCTATCACCTGTTCATAAGTGTGCCTGTTTTTTTGTTACATTGCCCTTTCACGTTCTAAAGCCTCGTACACACGATCGGACTTCTATCGGACAAATACGTGGATTTTTGTCCAAAGAGCGTTGTCCGTGAACTTGTTCTGCATACAGACGGCAGAACATTTTCAGCCAACATACACCAAACCACATGGTTTTTCAGCTCTTTACCGCCACTCTTTGGGCAACTTCTGCTATTGTTGTCTGATGTTTAGCATTGGTTCGGAGCATGCGTGTTTGTACTTTGGATTTTAATCCGACTTTGGATAATCCGACGAAACACATTTGTTGTCGGACAATTTGAGAGCATGACCATCCAACATTTGTTGTCGGAAATTCAGACAACGTTTTTCCGATGGAGCATACAGACGTCGGCCAATTGTTGTTGGAATATCCGATCATGTGTACGGGCCTTTAGATCTAAAAGCAGGTGCAATTACTCTGTAAATTCCTTCTGAGACTGAACTTACAAAATAGTCACCGTCAGAAAATGTTGTGACTTTCTGAATGACATGGTGTAATATCATCTGAATACATACATCACTTTGTAAATTTTCAGCTGCACAGGAAGTCAAAAAGCTTGTGGTTTTTAGTAAGAAGACAACCCCCCCACACTAAAAAAAATCTTCTAGTTACTGAAACACTTCCATGCAAAACACAAGCGTGAACTTGCCGATACTCATTTCAAAGATTAAACATTTCATCACGTATGGAGTAAATAAAGTATCTGCTGATGGTAAGCCATTCTTTCTCATTGCCTTTTTTGAAAGTGATATTGTTTGAACTGCTCTCTAATGGCTTATGTGTGTTTTAACTCTCTTATGTGTTTGTGGGGCTAAGTTTTCTGCTGTATAAACATTACAACCTACTAAAATGTGGGTAGAACGTGCTTCCTGCATCTTTAAGAGATTACCTTTTACCCATATCAGCTATTATTCTCGTTGTGTGGGCATTTATTAAATATATGTTTAAGCCATCTTTATGAAGAAGTCTAAAACAACAGGAAACAAGACACTGAAACGTATACCAATAACCAACACGGAAACAAAAGACTGCTGCAGAGTTGTTTAGTTTGTAGCATTAAATAAAGAATCTTGCTTCAAGGCACATTTGTTTTGACTAGTTACAGATTATATTTAGTGTTTTGTAAGTTTTCTAGTGATATGAAGTTTTTTTTGCCATGGTTTTTCTTCTTCTATTTTTTTTTTTTTATGCAGGTGTTTTAGAACTTTTACAGTAGTTCTACTCAAAAGTCAGTTTTTTTTTTTTTTTGCTGTATCCAATTGGAGAGATTTCCTTTTACTTCCTGTCTTGTAGACACAATAGGAAGTGAGGGGAAATCTCTTTAAATAAACCAATCCCCTCTTAGACAGTGGTCCCTATTGGAAAATGTCCTCTCTACTCCTGTTCTGGTGACAGACAAATCTTACATAGATTTTAATAGTGAGGGTCAGTGGTTATTTTCTTTGGGGGGAGGCAAACAGTAAGCCCCCCCCTGCTGGTCAGCCGGCGGGTCTGCTTCACTGACTTACCCCATCTAATCGGTGCTTCTCCTCTCCCGGGCTCTCTCTCAGTGGCGGCTCTCACTCCTGCTCTCCACGGGTGGCCAATCCAGAGTCTTCTCTTTTAAGCCAATCAGAAAACGAGTCTCAGACCTGCTTCTATTTGGCTGGATTGAGGATCAGTGTTACAACAGCAAATGTTCGTTCGCTGTTGTAACACCTGGATGGGCTCGTAGCACAAAGCTTTGTGCCACAAGTCCACCTTTTTTGAAGTCTATTACTGTACACCCCGCCACTGTAATTCAGGAGCCCAGCATCCAGAAGCCTGAAGGGCATGGCATACTATGCATGAATCTATCCATTAGCCATATGGGAGTGGCCGAAACGAGGGGGCGGCATCTGGGTGCCCCTAATGGATGGGCTGCCATTGAACTTTCTAAGAAGGTGTTGGCTTTATATACGTTTATAAACTACAAAACCCCAATTGTAAAAGTTATGCAAGTTTTACTAGTTTTATGACCAGTCTGTGCATTAGAAGTAATACAGTAAGACCCCTTTCACACTGAAATTTTTTTCAATCGCTTTGGCGTAAAAAAAAAAGCATCTGAAAAGCTCACCAGCAAAGCACCCCCACACCATCACACCTCCTCCTCCATGCTTCACGGTGGGAACCAGGCATGTAGAGTCCATCCGTTCACCTTTTCTGCGTCGCACAAAGACACGGTGGTTGGAACCGAAGATCTCAAGTTTGGACTCATCAGACCAAAGCACAGATTTCCACTGGTCTAATGTCCATTCCTTGTGTTCTTTAGCCCAAACAAGTCTCTTCTGCTTGTTGCCTTTCTTTAGCAGTGGTTTCCTAGCTGATATTCTACCATGAAGGCCTGATTCACACATTCTCCTCCTAAGGCCGCGTACAGATTTTTCCTGCAGACAGATTTTAAAGCATGCTTTAAAATCTGTCTGCTGGGAATCCGTCCGTCCAATATGTCTGCTGGTTAGTACAGACATATCTGCCCGCACATGCATCTAATGCATTTGACGCATGCGCGGAAGTGTTTTACTTCCTGGTGCGTGGACGTGGCGGCGTCAACGTCATCGCCACGACACCGCGCTGTCTGCCGGCAGGGATTTTGGTTTGATCGTGTGTACAGCGATCAAACCAAAATAGCCCAGCAGACAAATCTGATCAAATCGGTCTGTCAGACCGATTTGAACAGATTTATTTAATGGTGTGTTCTAGAGATGTGTCTGCTGCAAAAGGTGGCTACTTTGAAGAACCTAGAATATGACATATATTTTCAGTTGTTTCACACTTTTTTGTTATGTATATAATTCCACATGTGTTAATTCATAGTTGTGATGCCTTCAGTGTGACTCTACAATTTTCATAGTCATGAAAATAAAGAAAACTCTTGAATGAGAAGGTGTGTCCAAACTTTTGGTCTGTACTGTATATATATATATATATATATACATACACTATATTTCAAAAGTATTGGGACACCTGCCTTTACACGCAAATGATGAGTCACAGCGGAGGCAAACAAGATGTCTCCACAGTGCCTTTTGGAAGAACGGGGAATTGAGGAAAAAAGCTCACCATCAGGTCTGCCTTGCTTTTGATTGACAAAATATAGCAGTGGGTGGAATCAACACAGCCCCCCTATGACCACTGCCATGCACTGTCAACCAACAGCAGGAGCAAGCATCCTCGGTTCTTTTTAGGCTTCCCCCACCCCACTAAAAAACTCCTCTGTCATGCACCTGTCTGTGTGATGGGCACAATGGCAAGAGTGGGAGCTTACAGTATGGTTACTCTGACCTCAGTGCCAACCTCCAAAAGCTTAATTTATATGTTTCTGGGAGGTACATGAATCTTTCACAAGCTCTAAGAATTTTGGTGAAGAAGCCCAACAGAATTTTTAATGGTGTCTAAGACACTCTTTATGCGTTCCTCCTAATGTGTCTCATGCACTTTCAAAGATTTTAAATATTTAAAATTTTTAAAGATAGACAGATAGATAGATAGATAGATAGATAGATAGATAGATAGATAGATAGATAGATAGATAGATAGATAGATAGATAGATAGATAGATAGGTAGATAGATAGATAGATAGATAGATAGATTGTTTATAATTGGTTCACTTTGAATGTTTATGAGCGACAACCTAAATTAAAAGAATTCTATTCCGCATGTATATTATTCAAATTTCAGACAGCCAGAGTAATTACATGGATGTGCCCATTATCTCAATAGGAATAACTCATGAGCCCATTACTGGATGTGAAAAACTGGACCAGGTGCACAATTTCGCCATTAAAGTGCTCTTTTGCTCACTCTAAAGTGCATTACAGTGTAGATCCCACTGGTGGCATAGATAGTGGTGGGTGAAAAATATATGTGTGCTGGAGCGTAGATAACACTGATGGCATGGAGATACTGCAGAATGAGTGTGTTGTGGTACACATATAACTGGTGGCATAAATACGGGAAGGTTAGCTATACAGTATATGATGGAGTACAAACTGAGTTAGTAGCAGGGGTACTGGAAAGTGAAATGTACTGGGGAACAAGTTCTAGTGGTCTGGGGTCTGTTTCTATGCAGGGAATACATTTAACCCCCTCCTCACCCCCTAGTGTTAACCCCTTCAATGCCAGTCACATTTATACAGTAATTAGTGCATATTTATAGCACTGATCGCAGTATAAATGTGAATGGCGCCAGTAAGCAATATAGCATGGAGTAACGAGAAAGAGAAAGATAAGAGCTAGAGAACTGATCATTAGAAACTGAGAAATGAGCATCATTTAAAATTGTCCACAATATTTTCACTACTTAGGTTTATACTCTTCATGAGGGAGATAAGATGACAGATTTAGGATAAATGACTCTGAAATGTCATCTTATGTAATGTCACACATGTGAAATTCTAACACTTGCCGACAAACACAATGAAATTGAAACCAAGTCGTACATCAAAGAGCCAGACAAGTTTATGGTGCACGGATACTGATGACAGTAATGGATGGCCCTAGGCCGCTGAATGACACTTCCTGCAAATTAGTTTATACATTTACTTCCCGAAAATTTTTGTCCATCTAATTTAATGCCTAATGTTAAAAAAAAAAGATCTGGGTCTATTCTATTACCAATAAAAATCATTTTACTATATAATTTTACAAGTTTATCCAAGACCCTGCAATGTAATTTGGACGTCTATTGATACTTGTAGTATTGTACATTAGGATGCTTTTAGGATCACAGTTGGTGATGCTAGTTGAAAGAAGTGCCTCTAAATCTAAGCAACAGATAGCTAAAAGTCCCCGCAGTTAAAAATTCCCCTAGTTGCTTTATATTTTTTTGCCACCCACACCATTCTTTTAAACTAGCTGAGGCCTTGCACAATGCAGAATATTTGGCTTGGAAGATACTAGTTTGTGGCCTCTTAAAGGGGTTGTAAAGGTTCATGTTTTTTCACCTTAACCCCCCTGGAGGTATTTCCGAGTCAGGCTCGAGGTAGAATTTCTTTACTAAAAGCGGTAACCCCAAGCCACACTCGGGATCGCCTCGCAGCAGCCACAGGCATGGTTTACTTACCTTGTCCCTGGATCCTGCGATGCCGCCACACTGTGTGATTGAACGGAGTCTCCTCGCTCGATTCACAGTGTCCCTGTGTGCCGCCGAGCTCCGTTCCTTGCGACGTTACCACGCACGGGGGCGGAGAACGGCGCCAAATTCAAAAAAGTAAATAAACACAATACATACAGTATACTGTAATCTTATAGATTACAGTACTGTATGTAAAAAATACACACCCCCCTTGTCCCTAGTGGTCTGCCCAGTGCCCTGCATGTACTTTTATATAATAAAAACTGTTCTTTCTTCCTGGAAACTGTAGATTGTCCATAGCAACCAAAAGTGTCCCTTTATGTCAAAAATGATTTTAGACCAGCTAGAAAACAGCGATTATAAATTATAGCAGAATTGAGCGATATCGATTTGTGGGGAAATTCGTCTTAAAAAAATAAAAATAATGACAGCGACAATTCTGCAACTGAGCAAATTTCAGTGATTTTGAGTTGATTACATTATTGAATAATTTTTATTATAATTACATTATTATTTGTTATAATTATTTATTATATTATAATTTATGATTTTGTTTTTCAAACTTTTTCATACCCCATATGTCTACTAGACTCTGGTTCGGACAGATTTAAGTGAGTTATTCCTAAGAATTACAGGCCTACAATGTAAAACGCCAAATTTCCATGCAAAATAATGGTACCGCTTTTAGCACCTAAAATCTGAAGTAATCATACCGCCAGGGAGGTTAATGCATTCTACTGGTCTGCACTACTTTGGTCTGACTTTGATCCTACTTCAGCCCATTGAATATCATTTAAGTTGGATCAAAGTCGGATCATTGTCTTAACTGATCTGACTTTTGCCTACTCTGAGGATTTTAAGGGGAACCCCCACGCCAAAAAATGGCATAGGGTTCCCCCCAAAGTCCTTACTAGGCCCTTACCTGAGCACGCAGCCTGGCAGGTCAGGAAAGGAGGTGGGGATGAGCGAGCACCCCCCCTCCTGAACCATACCAGGCCACATGCCCTCAACATGGGGGGGGGGGGTTGGGGCAGGGGAGGTCCTGCACCCCCCACCTCAAAGCACCTTGTCCCCATGTTGATGGGGACAAGCGCCTCTATCCGAAAACTCTCTCCGATGGTTATCGAGGTCTCCAAACGCTTATTGGAATCTGGAAGCTCCCTTTAACAAGGGGGCCCTCAGATACTGTCCCTCCACCCTATGTGAATGAGTATGGGGTACATTGTACTACTACCTAATCACCTAAAAAAAGTACCAAAAATAAAAACAGTACAAGGAATTTATTAAAGCAGCTCCGGTGTCTCTTCACCTTGCGCTATATTCTCCCTCTGGTGATATCTTCATCCTTCGTTTTTTTTCCTCCGCTGATGATATCTTCCTCTGGTTCTTCTCCCTCTGCTGATGTCTTCTTCTGCTGCCAGTTCTCTTTTCTCCGCTGTCTTCTCCTTCTGCCAGTTTTCCAATCTTTTTCTGACGCTCACTCCCGCTGTAATGCTAGGTACGCCGTGTGCCATTACTTATACTGTATAGTCATGGGGCATGGCCATCCAGGGACGTCATCCAGAGTAGCCATACCAAATGGCTATATAAATAATGGCACACAGCGGCCCTAGCATTACAGTGGGAAGGAGCATCAGGAGAAGATAGGAGGAAGAACACAGGAAGAACAGAGGGAGAAGACAGCAGAGAAAAGAGGACTGGCAGCGGAAGAAGACATCAGCGGAGGGAGAGGAACCAGAGCAAGATGTCATCAGCATCCTTACGCAATGAGAAAGCCGGGGGTTACCCAATGACATGGACGGGTCACAGGCGTTTTGTTTCTCGGGGAGACTGGAGCATCGCTGGAGAATGGATCATCGATGGACATGGAGAGACGGGATTACATTGCTGGACATCAAGAAACTGGATTACATCACTGTTTTTTTTAATAAATTACTTGTCCCAAACCGTCTTTTCATTTTTAAAATGTTCACAATTTTTCTTAGAGAAATGGTAGGGGTACAACGTACCCTTTACCAATTCATATAGTAGACCCCCACAACCACCGGGCAAGGGTTGTGGGGATGAGGCCCTTGTTCCCATCAACATGGGGACATCCTCCCCATGTTGAGGGCATGTGGCCTGGTACAGTTCAGGAGGTGGGGGGGCGCTCTCTCGTCCCCCCTCTTTTCCTGCGGCCTGCCAGGTTGCGTGTTCGGATGAGGGTCTGGTATGGATTTTTGGGGGGAACCCCACGCCATTTAATTTTTATTTTGGTGAGGGGTTCCCCAAAAAATTGGGGGGAACCCTGTGTGTTTTTTTTTAAAACAAATGGCACAGGGTTTCCCTTAATATCCATACCAGACCTGAAGGGTCTGAAGGTTTATTTTTTTGGTTTGGGGTTTGCCGTTTTTTTCAATGACTTTGATCTGTAGTGCCAAGACCCCGACAATTCATTATATCTGCGAGTAGTTTTAAATTATTTTTTTTCCTTTTGAAATGACATTTTGTGCAGTTCTAAGCATGGGAAACATGTGCTACTTTACAGGCATACTATAGACACCCCCCAGGTACGACATTTTAAGGAATATTTTTTCACTTTAAGCATTATTAAAATCACTGCACCCAAAAAAAACTTTTTTTTGCATTGATACATGTCCCCTGGGGCAGGACCCAGGTCCTTAAACACTTTTTATGACAATAACTTGCATATTAACCTTTAAAATTAACACTTTTGATTTCTCCCATAGACTTTTAAAGGGTGATCCGTGGCTTTTCGAATTTGCTGCAAACACCTCAAATTATTCAATTATTCGCTATTCGCCGAATGGGTGAGCAGCCAATGTTCGAGTCAAACTCATGTTCGACTCGAACATAAAGCTCATCCCTAGTCATTTATAAAATGTCCTATAGTAGCTGGCTTCATCCTGTTTCCAAGCAAAGCAGCTAGGGGGTTTCCCTCAACATCTAAACCATTTTAAAAAGGGACCCCCCTTCCTTTATTAGGTCATAAACAATTACAAACACACCGACCTTTGAAAAAAACCTTTACTATAAAACATAAATAATTACAATGTGAATTTAACACCAATCCTGTTGTCCAGCGATGTAGATCGATTGTCAATCACGATGCTCCAACAAACTGCTGACATGTACACATGTTCACGATACTCCGTTGAGAATGACAGCCGACCAGTTGATGCCGTTAACCAAAAATAGTCTGGACTATACTGTATTTGCATACATTTTTGCATCTTTTGGATTTTGTGATTGTCCTGTCAGTGTTCAGCTTGCATTTGTGCTTGCATTTTTGTTTTCTATACTGTATTTGGTCAATAATATCAGCAAGCACCCTGGCTGGTTTTCTTACATTAGGCAGCGGACAACGAGATGTTATTTGAAACAGTGTTGGCCGGAGAGGACTGTTCTAGGACATTTACTTTTGTAGGACATTATTTTCTAGACATTATGGGTCTGATTTACTAAAACTGGAGTGCAAAATCTGATGCAGCTCTGCATAGAAACCAATCAGCTTCCAGTTTTTTTGTCAAAGCTTAATTAAACAAACTGAAGTTAGAATCTGATTGGCTACCATGCACAGCTGCACCAGATTTTGCATTCTCCAGTTTTAGTAAATCAACCCCTTAGCCCTGGTTCACACTGGTGCGTTCTGACATGCGATTTGACATATTATCAGCATCTGCGGTGTAGTAGTTTCTGTACTACTTTTTGCAATTTCGGGCCGCGATTTACATTGACACCTGAACAGACGTCTCTGTAATCACGGCCGAAATTGGGACTGACAAGTGCTATTTTTTCTTCTCACACTTATAGCGCGAGGGAAAAAAAAAACAGATCACCGTCAGGTGTCATAGTGATAATGGTCCCAATCAAGGAGAGCAGCCGCCTGCTCATCTGTGCCACCTGCCAGTGCCACCTACCAGTGCACAACAGTGCCGTCTACCAGTGCCCACCAGTGCAACCTACCAGTGCCCACAGTGCCACCCATCAGTGCCCACGGTGCCACCTGTCAGTGTCACCAATCAGTGTCATCTACCAGTGCCGCCCATCAGTGTCAACTACAAGTGCCAGTCAGTGTCACCTACCAGTGCTCGTCAGTGTCACCTACCAGTGCCCATCAGTGCCACCTATCAGTGCCTATCAGTGCCATCTATAAGTGGTACCTATTAGTAACACCTATCAGTGCCTCCATCAGTGCCACCCATCAGTGCCATCTTATCAGTGGCCATCAATACCACCTTAACTGTGCCCATCAGTACCTCCTCATCTGTCCCCATCAGTGCTGCCTTATCTGTGCCTATCATTGCCCACCAGTGTAGCCTATCCATGCCCATCAGTGCAGCCTATCAGTGCCACCTCATCAGCGCATATCCAAAAAATTACCTGTTTGCAAAATTTTATAACAAACTACATCTTTTTTTGTTTGTTCAGCAAAAAATAAAAATCCCAGCAGTGATTAAATACCACCAAAAGAAAGCTCTATTTGTGTGAAAAATATAAAAATGTAATTTGGGTACAGGGTTGTATGACCGCGCAATTGTCATTCAAAATGCGTCAGCGCTGAAAGCTGAAAATTGGTCTGGGCAGGAAGGGGGTTTAAGTGCCCAGTAAGGAAGTGGTTAATTGAATTTACGAAAGAACAGTATGTGTTCATGGACTGAACAATCATTCTTAGGTTGGTTGTGCCAGTTCTATTCATTTTTCAGATAGCAATTACTAAACAGGTTATTAGTGTTTTGCCTGTTACCAGTCCAGAATACTGTAAATATGTTTACAGTTTGTGGCATTACAGATGGAAAGGACTAATTATGTCAGTAACTGAGATGGCTAAATAAGGAGCAAAGTCCATGTAAAATTTCTCAAGATTCCCCAGCCAATTATTAATTATAGCCTCACACTGAAGTACATGGGTTCAATTAAAAATGGCTTCAGCTTGTGGATGATGGGTGCTTGTTAACAAAATAGCTGAGGAGGTTGTTTAGGAAAAGTGGAAGCTAAATTGAGAACTGAATCATCCAGTTCTAATTTAAGGAAAAGTCTTCAGAGTTCATTTGACATTTAAGCTACTACGCATTGCTTATGTTACAGTGTATAGTGCATAGTGTTAGGTTTTTTTCCGGGTCTTTGTCATTAGAGTAATTTGTGTTATGCATGCTTTGCAACACATTCAGTTTGATAAGTTTGTTAATGTATCAGACAGGATTAGCAACATATTTCATCTTGAATACCTACAAACATTGACGCTTCACAAACATTTGAAGTTTAGTCCACTTGACAGAACTTGGTCTTAGACAGGGTTGTCAACCATCCGTAAGTTTGCTAACAGTTTGTAAATATCAGTGACTTTTATAACTGTCTGTAAATATCAGGGGCTAATATTTTGTCATACTGTGTTAACTTTTGAAAGTGTAAACTAGGCAAATTACTTGTTGTATTGTCAGTGTTTCCATATTGGCTTTATACTCTTTAACCACTTGCCGACTGCGTGATGGCCAAATGACAGTTACATTGTGGTCATCCAGTTTGGGGAGGGCATCTATTGACATCCTCCAAGAACAGCTCTCCCCACGTATCCGCAGCGTCATCCACCCGGTTCGCTCTGTGATCGCTGTGTCCTATAGACACAGCTGATCACAGATTGGGGTAAAGAGCCAATCACAGAGGCTCTGTACCACGTGATCAGCTGTGTCCAATCACAGCTGATCACAATGTAAACACACTTGCAGGCTTTCAGAATTTCTTTCATCACACTGTGATAGTCAGAGGAGCAGAGAGAACCGGTGTTTTGTTGATTTGTGCCCTCAGTCACAAGTGCCCAGGCATGTGCAGAACGGAAGGGCACCCCACTTGATTTCCCAATCAGCTTGCGTGACTTGACCATAGCACATGCGCACATACACATCCCTTGACCTTGCAGGTATTGAAGGATGCATCCTGTGCCCTTTATGCCTCGTACACACTTTTGACCGCCGTGAGTCCTTCTGAAGTCCGACGGAAAGAAAGTGAACAGGTTCTCTACCTAAGGTCCGTCGAAAAAAAAAAAAGTCAGATGGAGGCTTCACGTGGCTTGACTTTCCGAGGAAAAAATCTGTCAGACTCTTTTTCTCGGAATGTCCGGACGTGTGTACGAGGCATTACAGGAACTGTTCAGCTAGGACAGTGTTTCTCAACTCCAGTCCTCAAGCCCCCCCCAACAGGTCATGTTTTCAGGATTTCCCTCAGATGAAAAGGCTGTGGGAATTATTAAGGCAGTGAAACTGATCAAAACACCTGTGCAAAATAATGGAAATCCTGAAAACATGACCTGTTGGGGGGCTTTGAGGACTGGAGTTGAGAAACACTGCGCTAGGACAACACAGGCTTCAGCCACTGCAGCTGAAGGGCGGAACAGGGGCATGGCTTGCTGCCAAAGCTATGGGCTTCTGTGGAGGTAAAGAAACTCGTAACAAAGCTGGGCAGGGCAAGGTGAACCTTTTTAAACCAAGCAGCTCCTACAGTGGTACCACTACACATCTATACAAAAATGTTTTGCCTTTCATTTTTATTTTAAACTGAATGGGTTAATTTACAATGTGAGGGCTTACATACACTTTAAAAGAGTTGTAAAGGAAATTTTTTTTTTGCCTTAGGGCTCTTTCACACGTCCGTTCAGTTTTTT
This sequence comes from Rana kukunoris, assembly GCA_029574335.1. Lineage (NCBI taxonomy): Eukaryota > Metazoa > Chordata > Amphibia > Anura > Ranidae > Rana > Rana kukunoris. Next base: position 282,452,088 of record CM056053.1, on the reverse strand, counting down.
AAATCAGTTTTCCCCCTTCAGTTGATCCGTTTTTTCATCCGTTGTTCGTCCGTTTTCCGTCCGTTTACATCAGTTTCCGTTCCGTTTTCCGTCCGTTTTTCATCAGTTTTTTTCATCCGTTTTTTCATCCGTTTTTTTTTTTTTTTTTAGAACTTTTTTTTTTTTACATATTTTGATGAAAAACTGACGTTAGCGGATCGGATGATAAACGGATCATCCGCTAACGTCCGTTTTTCGTCCGTTCCGTTTTTTTGACGGAAGAAAAATAGGGTTTTCTTCCGTCCAAAAAAACGGAGCTTACCGCAGACGGATGTTAACGGACGTTAGCGGATGCTCATCCGCTAACAGACGCTAACCCGGACGCTAACCCATAGGGAAGCATTGAGGTCCGTTAACGGACGTCCAAAAAACGGACGAACTGAACGGACGTGTGAAAGAGCACTAAAATGAATGTCTGCAAGGTAGACAGACAGAATAGTGTAATAATTCTGTTAAAATTCCTTCATTTATATCACCTCCGGCGTTCTAGTTTCTGTTCTCTCATTCACTTTCTGGTTTGCGGCGCTCGTTCATGTAAGAACTACATTTTCCAGTATGCATTGCGGCACGCCCAGTAATTCACACCTCCTTGAAGTCTCTAACACATAGAGAGCATCCTGTCGCGCAGATGTAGTTCCCAGGAGGGGCCGAGCACGTCACTGACCACCACACGGTGGTGAGTAACAATCAGACAAGCAGGAAGTGAACAGAACAGAGAAGAAATAGAGCAACTTCTGAGCAAAAAAAGTACAATTAGGAAGTGAAAAGAGGAATGTCTGCAGGTAAAGGATGCTTATTATGAAAAACAAAATTTCCTTTACAACCCCTTTAACCACTTCCGGACCACCCCACGTATACTTACTGCAGCAGTATATTTGTTTATATGTCCATTAAATACCCACACGCTGGAAACCTACGTGGTGGCCTCTAGTAATTGCACTAAGGAAATGTAATGAGTTAGATAGATGAGATGAGTTTTTTTTTTCTCCCCCTCCCCCCCATATCTCTAGGTCAGGGATCCTCAAACTACGGCCCTCCAGGTGTTTTAGAACTACACATCCCATGAGGCATTGTAACACACTGACATTCACAGACATGACTAGGCATGATGGGAAATGTAGTTCCTGAACAACTGGAGGGCCGTAGTTTGAAGACCCATGCTCTAGGTAGTCTACTCCCATTCCTCCATCTCCTCCTCCCTGTCCTCCTCCTCTCCTCACCTCTGGAGCCTCTCCTTGCTCATCCAGGGTATAACAGGGGAAAATATAAGCTGGGGGTATATTGGGTAGAAGATTAGTGCAGGATCTAGTAATTTATTTTCTATTTTATATTCATCGCAGATTAACTTAATTAGGGAATATATTGAGACCATTTATGTAGAATGTTTGTATGTCAATGTATAAATGTATTTTTTTAGAGTGTGTTGTTCTTTGTATGTTTATAAAATCTTAATAAATTTTGAAAAAAATTAAAAATATAGCGCAAAAAATAAAAAGCGCAGAAGCGATCAAATACCACCAAAAGAAAGCTCTATTTGTGGGAAAAAAAGGACAGAAATTTTGTTTGGGTACAGAATTGCACAACCACGCAATTGTCAGTTAAAGCGATGCAGTGGCGTCTCACAAAAAATGCCCTGGTAAGGAAGTGGGTGAAGCCTTCCGGAGCTGAAGTGGTTAAATATTTGATCTCATGCCACTTTCCCTTTAAACAAAACCAATTTTCCTTTTTATGATGTACATGCTAACTCAATGACCTTTGAGAGGCTTGTGCTAGGAAAAGGCGAATCACGCATCCCCTGGCATAACTAGATTCATGCACTGTCAATTTGTGTAGGAGAGCCGTAATTGAACTGATTGCAGTTGCCATGGACGGAAACAACTAATGATATTATCCAGTTACTCAGACATGGATAAGAGGGCTAAATAACATTTGCTCTGAGCTAGGTTCATTCAGAGGTAAGACAGCAAATGTAATAAGCCTGATGGAGGAGTTGAGAAAGTGCATTAGTACATGTGTGCTGTGAGGATGTCCTTCATAGACTGCTGAAGTGTTTAGTCCTGCGTAGTGCATCTCAAGATAAAAGGACGCGTGTCAATTTACTATGAAAACCACTCAGGGGCTCTAAACTGTGCTGATTTAATTGGATAATATTTACAGATGTCAGCCTGATTGTGCATTAGGCCTCACTGTATACACAAATTACTGACTAGAAATTTGCAGATGATTCGGTCCAAACATACCCCTGTTCGGAGGGAGCCAAAATCATACATTTAGACTAGGGTCACATTGATGCGATTTGTCATGCGATTTGACATGTCATGACAACATGGCTGTTGCCGGCAATGGCACTGTCCGAATCGGTTCGACAAAGCATTTGCGTCGCCGCACCGATTTCCCAAAAGTAGCTTCTGTACTACTTTTGGCGACTTCGGGTGCGATTTCAATAGACATCTGTGCATGAACCCGCACAGATGTCTCTGGAATCGCCCCCTTAGTCAGAACTGACATCGGGGAATAAGTTCAGCTGAACACGCACAATTTTAATCCTGCAGCAGTGTGAACCTAGGCTGACGTTGTATTTATATTGCTTCTATATATGACAGTTTCCTGCTGACACTGGATTCTAAAGAAATTGTGGGTGCTCATCTTCAGCCGAGATAGCATTGACATTACTGCCCAAATACGTGGCCATATTTGGTCAATGATGTCACCATTGCTCCTGCTTCTTCCGTTATACAGCTGATGACAGCTCTGGGACCTTTCATTCAGCTAGTGTTACCATCAGGCCTTGTACACACGAGGGAATGTATCCGGTCGGAAACATCCGACGGATATTTCCCAGCGGATAAGTCAAATTTGTCCGTTGGTCTGATGAGCGTACACACCATCGGACCGAAATCCCAGCGGACCAGAACGCGGGCACGTAAACCACGTACAACGTCACTATAAAGGGGAATGACGAAGCCATCGGCGCCGCCCTCTGTTCCGCTTCTGCTAGTTCGGTGTTAGCGAAGGTTTGGTTAGAGCTGATTCGTGCTTTTCAGTCTCCGCGCTTAACAGGTCGTATTTTCAGGTTCAGTGTGTGCTTGTGGGCTCGTATTTGTCATTCAGTGTCGCCGTACGCGGCGTTTCTGCTTTGCAGTGCCGTCCTGTACGGTCGTATCTGTTTGACGTGCGATCTTTGCAGGTCTTGCTGGATTTGGGGGTGCTTTCTGTTTGAGTGTGTTCTTGACTGACCAGCCGGCCGGTTTGAAGCCATAATGGAGCAGCAGCGCAACTTTTCACGAGTTCGTGCTGTTTATGGGTTTTGTTCTGGAGTCTGTGTGCATTCCAGTGATTTGGACAGGAACAGTAGGAGGAGGAGTTCCTGGGCCAAGAATTGGTTGCGGCAGCGTAATCGATTCTCTCATATGTCTCTGCTTAGGGAGATCCGGGAGAATAATCCTGATGACTTCAGGAACTTTCTCCGTATGACGGACCCCGTTTTCCACCGTCTGCTGGATCTCCTGTCCCCCTATATCACGAGGCAGGACACTGTGATGCGCCAAGCCATTCCGGCTGAGCAGAGGCTTATTGCCACGTTGCGGTACCTGGCGACTGGGAGGAGCCTGCAGGACCTCAAGTTCTCAACAGGCATCTCTCCCCAGGCGCTTGGGATCATCATACCGGAGACGTGTTCTGCCATCATACAAGTCATGCAGGAGGAGTTTATTAAGGTAAGTTTCCTCCTTTAACATCACAATCTGTGTCTTTAATAATGTTTGCATATTTTTCTCACCTTTTTGTGTTGGTTTTCCTAGTCACCATGATTGTAATATGCTGTGTGCTTAATGTTCCCTTTTCTCCCCATGCATGTTGTTAAGCTTTCCAGGTTAATATGGTTTGGCCTACCTGCATATTTTTACCTTCAACACTACTAACCTGTCCAGCATCATCTCCTAGGGACAAAAACACCTTTTTTTTTTATTTGGTGTCCTGCTCCATTGTAGTTCAACTCCCTCCCTCTAAAAAAGTGTATTGCCCCATCAGCGTGATGTGGAGTCTGATAATAATAGTCTCTAGATTTGTTGCCCTAAATACTCTCTATACACTAATTTTTGGAAATGTTAATACCGTGATGTTGCAGAATGATTTTATTTTACTAGTGTTTGCAATGTTGTTTCTGTGCCAAAGTGCTAATTTTTTTTTTTGCTTTTGTCCCCACAGTTTCCCTCCACGCCGCAGGAATGGCAGACTGTGGCTGCCCACTTTGCCCAGCGTTGTGATTTTCCAAACTGCGGAGGGGCAATTGATGGGAAGCACGTCCGCATAGTGCCGCCACCTCTTTCGGGCTCGTACTATTATAACTACAAAGGTTTTCATAGTATCGTGTTGATGGCGGTGGTGTCGGCAGACTACGAATTTTTGTATGTGGACGTGGGGAAGAATGGCCGGCTGTCTGATGGGGGAGTGTTCGCGCGGACCGAATTTTACAGGCGTCTACAAACTGGTGGTCTTGAACTGCCACCGGATGAAGACAATGTGGAAGGACTTCCGTTTGTTTTTTTAGCGGACGAGGCTTTTGGACTTGGACCTCACCTCATGCGGCCTTTTCCCCAGAGGACCCTCACCCCGGAGAGGAGAGTCTTCAATTTCCGGCTGGCCAGGGCCCGGAGGGTAGTCGAGAATGCCTTTGGGATACTCGCCAGCCGGTTCCGCCTGTTCCAGACAGCGATACATCTGGCGGAATATAAATTTAACTCTGTTATTTTGGCCTGCTGCATATTGCATAATTTTTTACGCAGGCATTCCCAGACGTACCTACCCAACATCGGTGCTGAGGCAGGACTACCCTCAGATACCCTTCCTGGGCTGGACACTGGTCGCGCTGGCTCGGTCACCCAATCTGCTCGTGAGGTACGCGACAAATATGTTGAGTACTTTATGGGTCGGGGGGCCATAGCTATGCCAGATTAATATTTCTTTATAATTCGGCCCCCAAAATAAAGAAATATTACCAATAAATAATAAATAATTTGACCATTGGACTTTATACAGTTGTTTGTCATTATTGCTTTTTCTCTTTTTATCTGTCTTCCAGGTTCTGAAACTAGTGCATTTCTTGTGCCCAATTTAGTTAGCAGGTTTTAGTAAATACACACAATTGCACATTCTAGTCACTCTTCTACAAACTGGGTATTGAGGTTAGAAATAAGAAGCCACTGGTGTGTGTGTGTTTTTAAAAGTTTTTTTTATTTGTTTTTTATTTACGAACATTTTTGTGTTTTAATTAGAAAACTTGGTTTAGAAAGTATTTATTTATTCAAAAAATATTTTGTGGTTTTGACAAACATATCTAACAATCGAACTTACAAAGTTCAACCTTTTATTTGGCATAACAAACCCAGACAACATGGTCTTAGGTCACGCCGGAATCCCCCAAAATTTGAGGATGCACACATGCTGTGTGTGTGTGATGGGCCAAATGGTGTTTTTTCACATGAGATCCCATGCGAAATGTTCACATGTGCTATCTGCCATCATGGGTGATCAATGTATGTGCTTTGTGGGTGCAACCCCTTTCTGTCACCTACTTGATAAGTAAGGAAGGGGTTGCACCCACAAAGCACATACAATTAATGTCCTGTGCTGGCAGATCGCACATGTGAACAGACATTGGGGTTTATTTACTAAACAGTCCAAACTCCGGCTTATTTGTGCATATAAGCCAATCAGCTTCTAAATTAAGCTTAGTCAATTAAGACTTCGCATCCAAACATGGAAGATGATTGTTTTATATGCCAAGTGATGCTGCTTTTGCCCCTTATAGCTTCAGTAAATAAACCCGTGTGTGTGTGTGCCTCCTCAAATTTTGGGGGATATTAAACGAACATTATACAACATCTTTGAGAGTGGGGTGGTTAGGGGTGAGGGCAGGGGGGGCATGGGGGGCAGCTGGGGGGGATAGTCTTCTATATACGTCCCAAAATATCGAGCATGTTTTTGAAGTTTTGGTCCATCACCACCATCCTTTCCCTCATATTGGCCAGATCGGTGCTGCACTCCATTATCTGCTGTATTAGGATTTGTGCACTTGCACGAGAAAAAATAGGAGCGACAGATGTGCTAATCCCATCTTCATCCCCTAAAAATGCCAAAGGAAAAACACAACATTGTAAGTAAGTAAGGTCCAGGCCTATCTACATCTCTTTTTCCCTGCAAAGCTGGGGTGTCACTGACCTGTTGTACTGACAAGTTCAACATCTTCTACAACTTCTCCTTCTTCTTCAACTTCTCCTTCCTCCACCAATCCGCCTTCCTCCTCCAATCCGCCTTCCTCCACTAATCCGCCAAATTCCACCAAACCGCCTTCCTCCTCCAATCCGCCTTCCTCCACTAATCCGCCAAATTCCACCAAACCGCCTTCCTCCACCAATCCGCCAAATTCCACCAAACCGCCTTCCTCCACCAATCCGCCTTCCTCCACCAATCCGCCTTCCTCCTCTCTCCCTTCCTCCTCTCCTTCTTCCTCCTCTCCTTCTTCATCATCCTCCTGCTCAACAATTTTTTCGGGCCGTTTGGGAGACAGTGTGGGCCTCCCTGACTCCTCATAGCGCTGTCCTCTTCTTTCCCCTAAAAAAAAAAAAAAAAAAAAAACATCAGCAAACAGATCTTTTTGGAGGGACTAATTTGCAAACATTGCTTAGAAGTGGCGTTACAATTCTAGTTTTGGCCTTATTACAGCACAAACCATGTTCCTTTTTTTTGCTAGCTGATGTCTCCCTAGCTGCGATATAATGAGGCTTTTTGGGGAAGTGACACACATGGCTGGCCTCCTGAATAAGTCTTTTTTGGAGTCCCTTCTCCTAAACTCCAAATTACTATTTTATGTGGGTAGACAGGTTTTCTAAATTACAGATGTCCAAACAGCTGTATATTAAGTTATCTCAGCACTGTGTGAATTACTGAATCCTGATTGCCTTTTTAAAGAAACTTATTAGTTTGCACAAACACATCATATTTTCAACATTGTTTCTGAAAACGATGTTTTTCGCCAAATAGCCTCGTCCAGGTGTGATGTTCCTGGAACCGCGGATTGAGGATAAACGATGTGATTGGAACGATGTTGACTACGATCGTGGCAAGTCGTCGGATTTATAATAGACAAACATTACTAAATTTACAAGGCAGGGTTTAAAAAATACAAGCAGGCCAACGAGGCAGATGGCGAAATATACATGGCAAAACATTTCCGACAAAAATAGGCACTCCAAAGACATTTTAAAGTACTTACTTTTTTCTATGATTCTTTTTATTTTGCGATACTGCTCTGGCTCGCGCAGTTTTAAGTCGGACCAGCGTTTCCGGAGCTGCTCTTTGGACCTGGTGACCCCAAACATCTCATAAAGTTTCCTTGCTGCCTTATCCATAATTTTAGACTTCCTCCGGTTAGGGGTGCTGTATGGGCCATGCTCACCATCATAGTCCTTCCGTCGCAGGATGGACACCAACTCCACCATCTCTTGTAGAGACATGTTTGTGGCCTTGTAACGTTTTGGCCTGGATCGGGACGTTCCGGCCTGTGTCCCTTCCTGATCCCGATCAGAGGCTAATGTGCGCTCGTGTGACATCGCCATATTTTCCAATCAACGTTGCAGATGGGCGTGGAAAGCAGAAATTGGTACGTCATGGGCGGAGACGAGGGTGGCGTTTCTTGATTGCGTGGGGAATATAATGGAAACGACGTGATTACGTAGGTTACGCGGAGATTACTCGAGCGGAAACGAGGAGAGAGAGAGACGAAGGTAAATGCAAACATCGGATCAGGCATATAATTTGAACAGGCATGGGGGATGGAGCTTTTAGATGTTGTTTGCACCCTTTTTAGGCCACTGTTATTTATGTATTTTGGGGCCCACCATAACATTTAGAGAGTAAAGTGCTTGGACACATCACTTCATCAAGATATATGTAGAGAATGCTCTTTCCTCTTTATTTGTATTTTTGAGTATGCTGTCAGATCATGCCAGTAGTGTTGTGTATTGGTTGGACAGAGATAAGTAGGTAGTGTTTTCTGCCATCAATGCTGAGGGGCATGATAGCTACACATGAACTAGTGCCTTGAGGTGAATGCTAGCATTCATATTCATGGTGGATGTGTTCTTAACTACATGCTACAACTTGCAACATGGACTCTGAATGCCAACTTTTTGGGGGTTACAACATTGCGGCAGAGCAGGCCAGCTATGTAGCAGCATAAGACACTGTGTTTGTATAAAGTAGATGCTCTAAAATGAATGAATGTGCACATATTTTAAGAATGACAAAGCTGAGCCTTTGGAAAGTTGTGCTTTGTGTTTGATTGGCAATTTCTATTCTAGACATTACTATTGAGAAGCTTCATTTCGATAAGCAGCCCAAAAGAATGGATTTGCTGAAAGGGAAGGAGGCTACAATGGAATTAATAGCCCGATATCGGGATATGCCCCTTCTTTGGGACACCAGACACACCCATTATTTGGACACTGGAAAGAGAGAGGCAGCACTTGATGAAATTGCGACATACCTGCACACTTGGGTGCCAAGTTGCACAGGCGACATGGTGAAGGACAAATTCAGTAACCTCAGGAGAAGCTACAGGAATGTCTATAAAAAACGGAAATATCCAAAATCAGGATCAGCAGCAGCTAAGAAGAAGGAACCCAAGCTCTGGTACTACAAAGAGCTCAGTTTTTTGAATGATGAACTGGATGGCAGGGCTTCGGTTTCAACACTTCCTCCCAGCGGAACTTCCCCGGATCCCAGGAGCCCTGCAGAATCAGAAGCAGGGCTGGCTGACATGGAGCCAGATCTGGCCATCTTCAGTGAGGTCTAGTATTTTCAAAACTAGTTTTGTGCTGCTATTTATTTTGAATTTGTGAGTTGATCTTGTAAACAAAAAACAAACAGGGATGCCAAATGCAGGGGTCAGAAGGACAGTCTGTTTAATTGAAATTAATACTAACTAAAAAAGTCTAGAGAAATAAAATGTGTGTGCTTGATTGTGCCAAAAATTACAACATGTTGCCTTTTTTATACACAGGAAGAAGAGACCAGCCAGGAGGTGGCAGCTCCTGAGGCCCATGTCAGCCAGGCGGAAGGGGTGAGTGGCAGCCAGGAGGAGGCCGGGTCAAGTGAGGTGCAGCAGGTCCCCAGGCCCAGGCTGAGCACAATCAGCCAAGTTCCTCCCCTCCAAATGAGGCCACCAGCTGCAAAGAGGCGCAGAAGGGAGGTGCATGATGAAAGCCTTCAGGTCATCCGGGAGGCTGCCGAAATCATGAGAGCCCCCCTCAACCCAACGGAATGCTATAGCGCATTTGTGGCCAATGAGCTGAACCAAGGGGGGGAGGAGCAAAAAAGCCTGGCCAAGGACATTATAAATCAGGTCCTGGCCAGGATGAAAAGGAACGAGCTGACCAGGGACACTGTGCTGTGGGATCCAGCTTGGCCTGCTCCCCATCATCCTCATCCTCCTCCTGCCACATCAGCCCCACCTGCAAGGTTCCGTGGACGGACCCGTGGAAGTTTCGCTGGAAGGAAGTCTGCTAGGAAGTCGAGAAGATGAATCCCTGCCATCCAGTTTATTGTCCAAAAAACTGAGCTCGTTGTAGTAGCACAGCTTGGGGTCCTTTGTTCATGTGCTGCTGATCCTGATTTTTGATATTGACTCCTGAGGTTACTTAATTTGTCCTTCATCATGTTGTAATTGCCAAGTATGCATGTATGTTGCAATCTCATCAAGTGCTGCCGTTCTGGTGATTTATAATTTATTTTTTGGCCGGAAATAAATGGCTTTTGTATTTACTTTCAAACCTTGTCTATTGTGTTTAATACTGTGGTGAGTAAGCATCAGACATTTGGCAAACAAAATGTGGCATTTGCAAAGGACCCAAACTCCTTTTAGGGGGGGGGGGGGGACCTTTTATGTTTGAACTTGGTAAACCCCAAAGAAGCGTCCATTTTTGTGAAAAAAATAAAAATAAAGGATGAAACAAGAAAAAAAAAAAAAATTTGAAATATTCCAAACACGTTAAATCCAAATCTTAAAAAAAAAAAAAAATACTCAACATTAAGTCCAAAGAGAAATTTTTAAAATGTGGAGAACATAAACAAATGTGGGGACATCTGGCAAGCAAACTGTGTCAAATAGAAAAATAAATAATGAAAATGCAAGCTAGCAATATGTGACATCTGGACAAAAGAACGGGTTCATTCTAGCAAGAGAAGAAAGCACAAAAAAACGATCGAAACGGAACACTATATAGAGAGTTTAGGTGACGAATGTGCCAGGTCCCAAACAAACGCGAGTTTTACCTGAACGAGTGCTCCCGTCCCATCGTTTTGACTGAGCATGCGCGGGTTTTTTGTCCGAGGCTTTTGTGTACTAACGAGCGGACATATCCGACGGACATGGGTCCGGCGGAAATATTTCAAAGCATGCTTTGGAATTTTTCCGCTGGAAAAATCCGTCCGAAACGGTCCGTTTGACCATACAAACGACCGGATCTTTCGGATGAAATGGTCCGTCGGACCAGTTTCAGCGGATTTATTCCCTCGTGTGTACAAGGCCTCAGGGTCATGTGCATTGGAGATGGATTTATAACGAAGGACATGTTTAGTTTCTTTTAATTTTTTTCTTTCATAATAATAGACTTTTTAAACATTTGGGTGTCTTTATTTTTAGGTTACAACTCATTTTTATTTTTTTGGGGAATGACTCAGTCATTAGTCACTTGGGGGGGAGGCGACTACCTTATTATTAAAGGGGACTTCAAGATTCCGATAAGATCCCCCCCGCCCACAGACCCCCACAACTACTAGGCAAGGGTTGTAGGGAAGAGGCCCCTTTTCTCATTAACATAGCACTGATTGTTTGTGCGAAACTTACAAAAATTACATTTACAAAGGGAAAAAAAATGATACAGTTTAAATTGCTGGCAAATGAGATTCATTATCAGCCCCCCATGCTATTTTTGACATTTTCATATTTCAAAATGTCTTTGGGCATTTTCATTTGACAGACTCAGCTCCCATTGATTTCAGTGGAGTTCAGGGTTAGGCAACCAAACTTCTTTGAAAGGTGCTCAACCCTGCTTGAGCCTAACCCAGAGCAGTTCAGCTTATCATTAAGGGCGGCCATAGACAGATCAAATCCCGGCCGGTTCCTGCTGAACTATTCAAACCATTTGTGATCAATCAACTTGGGTACAACCAGTCAGCACCCCCCCCCCCCTGTTAGCACTGTGTGTGTTGATGGCAGAATCATGCACATTTTCTTTCCTTCTTTCCTTCCTGTAGTGGCAGGAAAGAAATTTGCACCATCTATGGCCTGCCTAACTCTGATGCCCTGCTGTCTGGTGCCAGTCTTGATACAATAGAAACAGTACCTACATTGTAAATGAGTTTTGGAAACACTTTACTGTTTAACCACTTGCTTACTGGGCACATATACCCCCTTCCTGCCCAGGCGAAATTTCAGCTTCTGGCACTGCGTCGTTTTAACTGACAATTGCGCAATCGTGCGACGTGGCACCCAAACAAAATTGACGTCCAATTTTTCCAACAAATAGAGCTTTCTTTTGGTGGTATTTGATTGCCTGTGCGGTTTTTATTTTTTGGGCTATAAACAAAAAAATAGCGTCAATTTTGTAAAAAACTCAATATTTTTTACTTTTTGCTATAATAAATATGCCATTTAAAATTCTCAGTTTAGGCTGATACGTATACATATTTTTGGCAAAAAACAAAATCGCAATAACTGTATAGTGACTGGTTTGCGCAAAAGTTATAGCGCCTTCAAAATATGGGATATTATTATGATTTTTTTTTTAAATGAATGGCGGCTAACTGCGATTTTTATTGGGACTGCAACATTATAGCGGACACATCGGACACTTTTAAAACATTTTTGGGACCATTCACCATTTATACAGTGAACAGTGCTATAAATATGCATTAATTACTGTATAAATATGACTGGCAGGGAAAGGGTTAACCACTAGGGGGCGGGGAAGGGGTTAAATGTGTAGCCTAGTGAGTGATTCTAACTGTAGGGGGAGGGGGGTGACTGGGGAGGTGACCGATCTGTGTACCTATGTACAAGGGACACAGCATCGGTCTCTCCCTGACAGGACGAGATCCACGGTCCTGCTCAGTTACTGGGCAATCTTGAGTGTTCCCAGTAACGAGACGGGTGCACCCTAGCGGCTTTAAATAAAGAGGACGTCATATGACGTCCTGTCAGAATAACTGAGCTACCTTGCCGCTGCCAATTGACGGGGGCTGGTAGTATAGTGGTTAAACTACGAAAGTTACTCACAAGGCTGGCAACAATGTAGCTAAACTCAGTCTAAACAAGTCCTAGTGCCAAATGCAGTTACTATGTGATGCACAAGCTCCATAAAATAAAAAAAACCTTTAGGGCCAGTTCACACCATAGGAACATACGTTCCAGATGCTTTTCTGCATGCGTGTTATTGACATGTTTATGACGCGTTTTGGTGCATTTTTATTGCAGTCCAGTGCATCCCCCCCTTTAAATAAGGACATGTGTGTTTCAGTGCATTTTTTACAGCGTTCCAGTACAGTTCAGTGCAGGAAAAATACAATATGTTCTACTTTTTCAGGAATTGGAACGCACTGGAACTGCAAGCACTGGTGTGAATGCCATTGAAAACCATATAACTTACTTTCCATGCATTTCATTTAAGTGAAAAGAGGTGATCAGTTATGAACCATAGCTGGTACATTGTAGACTTTTGAGGCTAAATTCAACAAAAGAGTGGCAAGAGTTAGCGAGTGCAGAGGAAGTTGAGAGGAGTCACAAGGCTCGTTGCTGTCCAGAAAACATGAAAACAATTATTTGTTATGTTTGGTGATCTTTACAGCTTAAAAAGTACCGCCTTCAGTAGTACATTCTAGTTTTAATAAAATAGTCACCTGACACAATGAGCTGCTTAGCATAAAAATACATCATCATTCCGGTTTATCTGGGGCAGCATGATATCTAAAAATGTCAATGACAATAGTCAGTATTTCCAAAACCAAAGATTGTGTATTACCATAACTAGCTCTAGCTCTGTTCATCACATTTTGAATGCAATATATATGTGGTATAATGTAAATTCAATATAAAGTATTACAAGCTTCTACCGCATGTGCTTTGTACATGGATAAGACTACAAGATGTAACCCATAAAATCAGAAGCCCAAATATAGCTGCTATCATTATTTACCAGCTTTTATTACTATCTGTTCAACATAAAACATTAATCCTTACTTCACATTCTTCCCCCCATTCTTTTGTTTGCTGTATAATTCTTTGGGGTCTTTGCTTTGGTACACATCAGAATTACTTCCCTTTCTATATAAGTCAATGGGAATGCATATCTTATGTCTATGACCTGCGTTGAAAGGCTTTCATACACTTCAGAATTACTTCCCTCCCTATACAAGTCAGTGGGAATGCATAACTTGTGTTAGAGCTGCACGTTTCTGGCTAAATTGAGAATCACGATTGTTTTGCTTAGAATAAAGATCACGATTCTGACGGCATAACATCATCTTTCACATTATACAAAAAAAATGGGCCAACTTTACTGTTTTGTTTTCTTAAATTCATTGAAGTGTTTTTCTTCCCAAATAATTGCATTTGAAAGACTGCTGCGCAAATATAGTGTGACATAAAACATGGCAACAACTGCCATTTTATTCTCTAGGGTATCTGCTAAAAAAATATATATAATGTTCAGGTGTTCTACTGTAAGTAATTTTCTAGCTAAAAATACTGATTTTGTAAGTGTCAGAAAAAAGGCTAAAGTCACATACACGCGTCCGTTTTTCATGCTAGGGAAAAAAACGATGGCCCAGATTCACAGAGCAATTACGCCTGTCTAACTGGTGTTAGACAGGAGTCATTTCAAATTTTGCGCGCCGTATCACTAGTTTGAATCCTCAAACCATGATACGGCGGCTTCGGGCTTCGATCCGAGAGGCTTACGTCCTCGTAAGCCTTCGGATCTACACTACGATATTTTTGCGGCCGCTGGGAGGAGTTTGCGTCGTTTTCATGCGTCGGGATATGCAAATGAGTTTTTACGGCGATCCACGAAGGTACAAGTGTCCCTCGCAATCGCCTACGTCATTTTTTGGCTACGTAATGTTAGAGGAGCTTTTTGCTGGTCTAACAGTGCGTAACCCATGTAAAGTATGGCCGTCGTTCCCGCGTCGATTTGAAAATATATTTTTTTTTTAACGTAACTCGTTCGGGAATAGGAATGTACGTAAACGACGCTACTACGACATGACGACGTGTTTTCGCGCAATGCACGGCGGGAAATTTGCGAACGGAGCATGCGCAGTTCGATCGCCGCGGGAACGCGCCTATTTTAAATGCTTCACGCCCCCTACTCGCGCAGATGGATTGCGACGGGAGAAATACACTACGCCGCCGTCGTTTACTGGACAAAATCTACCTGGATTCCACGTAGAGCCAGGTAAAAAACGGCAGCGTAGTGTATTTCTGATACTCTACGAGAATCGAATTCTCTGTGAATCTGCCCCAATGTTTTTCGCGACATGATTTCTCTCAAACCTGCCTTGCATACACACGATTGTGATAAAAAATGCTCGAACAAAGCGCAGTGACGTACAACATGTACGACGGCACTATAAAGGGGAAGTTACATTCGAATGGCACCACCCTTTGGGCTGATTATGCAAATTTTCCTTCTCATAACTTGCTGAGCATGCGTGTTTCTTTCCGCATCGTTAAAGCCTACACACGACCGTTTTTCACGACAAGAAAAACGGCGATGTGAAAAACGACGAGAAAAAATAGAGCAGGTTCTAAATTTTTAAAACCAAAGATTGTGTATTACTATAACTAGCTTTAGCTCTGTTCATCACATTTTCAATGCAATATATATGTGATATAATGTAAATTCAATATACAGTATGACAAGCTTCTACCGCATGTGCTTTGTACATGGATAAGACTACAAGAAATAACCCATAAAATCTGAAACTTCCAAACATTATTTACCAGCTTTTATTACTATCTGTCCAGCATAAAACATTAATCCTTACTTCACATTCCTTCCCACATTCTTTTGTTTGCTGTACAATTCTTTGGGAGCTCTGGAGCCTACACACGATCGTTTTTAACGACCAATTTAAAAAATTGCATTTTTCATATCATGAAAAATGGTCGTGTGTACGTGGCATCAGTCTTTAAGTGGTTAAACTGCACTCATTTACAGACAGAAGTTCATCCATTTGATCTAAAATAACCAAATGATACAATGTTCATAGTTATATCTCAGCGCTCAACTACTTTTTTTTTCAACAGCTCTGAGCACTTGTTACATTGAATCGTGGAAACGCCTTGTTAAGTTTGTGAAAGGGGTTGAATCGAGATCGCGATTTTTTTTAACGATGCTCTAACTTGTGTCTATGTTAGGACCTGTGTTGATGGGCTTTTGTACACGTCAGCATTGCTTGCCTCCCTATACAAGTTAATGAGAAGGCAATGCAATTGCATATTAATGTGTGCATATATTAGATCCTCTGTAGATAGGCTTTTGTTAGCTTCAAGGTAATTTTGCATTCTCACACAACTAATTGGGAACGTAGAACTCACAGGTCAAACACAGGTAAGAAGGAGTGCAAATGCTCCTGCCAATGACCTGTGAATCTCAGAAACATCTTAAACTGATTTTATCAAATCCATCAACACAAGCCCTATAAGTAAGTAGAATAAGATGTGTAGATTATGATATAATATTTTAGTTTTAAGCTGTACAGATCAAGACTAGTATTGCTGACATGCAGGTATCTTTGAACTTGTTGTAATTCCCACATTTGTCATCCATTAGACTTTTGAACTTTGACACCAAAAACTACTGTTTTCTAGTGCGTAGTGCACCTGATATGCGCTACGCCGACGTAACTTTGAGAAGCTCGTAGGGTATCCACAAAGCACTTGCTCCCATATGTGCGCCGGCGTAACGTAAATCGGCCAGCGTAAGCTCGCGCAATTCAAAGTAGGCAGGTAGGGGGCGTGTTGTATTTAAATTAAGCATGACCCCATGTAGATGCATGTCCGTACGAATGGCACATGCGCCGTCCGTGGACGTAACCCAGTGCGCATGCTCCTACTCACGTCGCATCGAATTCCTAAGATACGTCGAAAACTGCCTCCGACGTGAACGTAAATTACGCACAGCCTTATTCACGTACGACTTACGCAAACGACGTAAAATACGACGCTGTTCCGACGTCCATACGTTAACATGACTTACCCCTGCTTTATGAGGGGTAAAGTTACGCCGGTCGTACGCCTTACATAAAAAACGTATATTGATACGCCAGGCGCAAGTACATTTGTGGATCGCTGTATCTAGGTCATTTGCATATTCGACGCAGAAATCTACGGAAGCGCCCCCTAACGGCCAGCGTAAATATGCAGCCTAGATACGACGGAGTACTAAGACTTACGTCAGTCGAGTCTAGCCAACATTCAGGCATATCTTTTAATTTACGCGGCGTATCAATAGATACGCCGACGTAAAGTGTTTGTGGATCTGGCTCTATATCTCTTATGACTGATTCAATGCATGGAAATGCTAAGATATGTTGTTTTTTAGTAACAACTTTTTTTTGTTTAAAAGACAAGCTAGGCCTTGTATTATATAAAAAAAAAAAAAAAAACATCAAACCCTCTGCTGTTTTCAGTGTAAAATTTTCCTCCAGGGCCCTGTGATTAGCTATGCCTGTGACTTGGTACATAGTTATAGTATTATTGTTTTGCAAGAAGAAAACACAGCATTTATGCCACCAAGACATTTCCAGTAAACTTGTATTTTTTTAAGAACATTTACTAGTGGATTCCTTTGAGGGAAAAGAAGCCAGACCAATGTTCCGCACATTAATACTACCCTGCACTAGTTCCAGACTTGCTTCTCATTGGCCGTACTTACAAATCACAGTTCTGTGCCAATGAGCACATCATTTCTGGAACAACACACATTTTCCCCAAAGTTTGCATGTGGTATTTAACATCTCACATACTTGTTACAAGACTAGTAAACAATAAACATTCATTAGCAGTTCTTGCTCCATGGGGAAACAGAGAGAAGTGTTCTGGAATTTCTGACCTTTTAAACACGTACGGTAACTGACTAGCAATTGCATATTCTCTCATACTCTCTAATTGTTCTCTTAGATTTTAGTTATTATGGTTAATTGATGAAAAAAAAATACCTAATTACCTTTGCTAACACAAAACTATGCCAAATGATAGAAAATGTCTAACTATGCCCTAGTACCTCATTAGCAAACACAGATTTAAAGTGGTAGTAAACTCTGTTCTACCACTTGTACCTACTGGTAAGCCTAAAATAAAGCTTACCTGTAGGTACTGTGAATATCTCCTAAACTTGCACTGTTTAGTAGATATTCAGAGTGCCTGCATCCACTGACATCACGAGTGCATTCGCTATGAAGGTACGGCATACTTACAGAGCCTGGGCAGTAAATGGCGGCCCCTGCATGCATGTGCGGGAGTGACGTAATCGCGTCCCTGGCCACTCGTGTAGTCAGAGGTCGCAAACTCGGAAGAAAGATCTGGGGAAGATGGATGCCCTCTCAGTGGTGACAGCGCAGCACTGGTGGGCTTCGTTTTTACATTATGACATTGCCATGCAGGGGATTCTTTTTGTTTTTTCTCAACTGCTTCAACATCCTCAACCCCTATAACTCAATATAAACCCAACAAGCCAATCCTTTTACCTCCTATACCTAAGGCGCCTTTCACACGGGCGGCTGTCCTGCCGCAGTAAAAAGCATGTTTCTTTCTTTTGAAATTCAAGACTCCAGGCACAGCGATCGGCTGCATTTGTACACTGCGATTAGCTGCGGTTACATGCAGCTACGTTTAGCTGCGGTTGGCCATTATTGTCATCCCCATAGCAACCGTTTTTATTTTGATGTGCTTCCTGTTGTTTTTTCTTTTGTTCACGCTGCTATCCGCAGCTGACACAGTGCACTGCGTTTACCTGCAGTTATGTGCAGATAGCTGCGCAAAATCGTTCCTGGACGCAGTCAAATCTTTTTTTTCTTTCTGCACCAAACCGCATGTAATGAAACTGCAGCTAAACGCAGTGTGTGAATGGGGCCATAGGAAAGCATTGTGTGCTTTCAGCTGCAGTAGAAAACTAGAAAATCTGCAGCTAAAAGCACCATTCTATCCACCCGTGTGAAAGGCGCCTTAAGTCCCTAGCCCTTAAAACAAATCATTGTTTACTAAGGCTGGCTATACACCAGTAGAATTTTGCTCTAACATGTTAATTTCAATAATTGTCTTTCAATTTTCTATTTATTAGAGGGATTAAATCAATGTTAATTTTTGACTGCTGTGATGAGAATGCTCAAAGAAACTTTTCTTTTTCTTTTTCTCAAATTAACAAATTTGTAGTAGCGTATCTGGTTTTCATTTGGTAAAGTCCATTTGTTCCAAAATTGAACATCAACAGAAAGTACTTTCAAACTTCATTGGTCAAGCCTTCTAGTGTGCTGAGAATTATTGTACCCATTTTTGTATGAATGTCCATTTGAAAGTCTACTAGTATATGGCCAGCTTAACTCTTCCCCTACATCTACAGTATAAACCATTTTCCACCTTGCAGAGTATGTGCCCTCTCTTAAAGAAGACGTGTCTTCTTCTCCAGAGCTTCACCAGCTATAGTAATATAAAATGTACTGTATGCTTTGCTCTCTGTGTTATCTGGTCCGGTCTGAGAAAGAGAGGACACACTTCCTCTGTACTGTATCTTAAATACAAATGCCTGGCTAGGTTCTAGCCTGTGGGTAACCTAGTTTTACCTGTGATGTACATACCCTTTTAATTTTTAGCAGAAAAAAAAGTGTGGACCCATCGACAGGTTTATTTACACCATCATACTTATAGGATAGGACAGTCTAGGAGTTAACGAGATTTGAAGACCATTTGGCAAATCAGTTATGTCTGAACAGCCAGCTTTAAAATACCCTTAAAGCATGGTTATACTTTGTTCAGACACGCCTCAATATTGATCTTATTCTAGGAGAGAAACCGTAATTATTTGAGAAAATTAGGCTGAGGGGTGTCTGTCCAGATGCTCATTTGCTCATCTATTATCAAACAGATCTGTTATCCTTACCTTTGGAACTATCATCTTCACACATATGCCAGACAACCTGATACATTTAAAACAAACTAGACATGTGCAGACTGGAATATTTTGTTTTGTTTTTTAGTTTTTGTTTGGAAAATACATTTATTTAGTTACTCCCGAAAATCATTTTGATTTATTTAGTTTTTCGTTGGGGAATAGCTTTCGTCCGAAAATCCAATAATACTTGGTTTCTGTCGAATGGTCAAAAGAATATTTGACGGAACGTCGAATCTTTACGTCGAATCGTACATTTCCGTTTGAATATTCCGCCTACAAGAATTCTAATGTTGTATGACTAGTAATAATGTCGAATCTATTTTCTCATAAATCGAAATCTATTCTCTGTAATGTCGAATCTATTATTTCTATAGTGTTGAATATTTTCTCTATAATGTCAAATCTTTTCCCTATAATGTTGAATCTTTTCCCTATAATGTCGAATCTCTCTATATCGAATTTTTACCGCAACGAAAATGAAAATAAAGCATTTTTTATGTCGGATCTTTTGGTTTTCGTTTCTTGCGCTTTCGTTATCGTTTGTTAACGATAACGAAAAAAACTGATTTTCGGATGAAAATGCATTCTAACGAAAACGAATGCACATGTCTAAAACAAACTCACAGACCCATCAATCAGATTTATTAAAATGATTAATAATGTAATTTATATAGTCAAGCCTTGCAACAATAAAATGACGTGCCTCCTCAAGACTCATAAACCAATATTAATTTTCTAATACCTGCCATTAATAGTGTCGAAACTTTAGAACTTTCAGATAATATGGGGACAGCTACATTGTTAACGAGACCCTATTGCCAGACCACTCATGAAAGAGGAGCTGGACCAGCATAGAGAGAGTAAAGCTGGCCATACATGGATTTCAATTATGCAGAACCAGCCAAATTTCAATACATGCATGAATGAGGTTGTACAGAAATCTATCTACTGATCGACTTCTGTACAACTTCCCTGTTGGATTTTCCAAGCTTGATCAGTGCCATAGGCTATATCTGGCAGCACTGATCAGTGTATTCTGACAGTAAGGAAGTCTCCATGAATGTGTGGATGGGAGAATTGAGTCATCGTTTTTCGTTCAACCCGCTATGGGCTGCTTAACCGGACACTCTCAGCAGAGAAGAGGGTTATGCTAGGGAACTGAAGTAGTCAAAGTGCCTAGCGATTTCAAAGGCGCATTGGAAGAAAAAACGATTTATGGAAAGAAAATGCAAGTATTTAAAAGAGAAGTGTTAGTTTACAAAAAACAAACATACTGTACATACTCACCTAGATGACGGCAGCATCAATCCGAGCTGCAGCTGTCCCCCACTGACTTTACACTGAGAACTGAGCAATCAAAGACTGTTGATCATTTAGTTCTTGGTCTTCAGTGAGCAGAGAGCTGGTGACTGTCTGCTCTGCCGCTCCAGCATTTACTGGAGTGCTGGGGTGTGGAGGGGGAGGGATCAGCTGGCTCATGCTCTCAGCAGTGCACTGAAAGGCTGAGCCAGGTGACGGTCAGGCATCTGGGTGGATCTCAGCATTATTGTTGGGATCCTTGCAGTCTGGACTATCTCTGTTGCGTCAGCCAACAGCGGGCTTCATTCCGGTGTCAGCTGAATCTGGGACACAGGACTGCAGAACCAAGTGCCCTCCTGTGATCCCAAGGAGAAGTATGGCCAAAAAAGCTTTGGCCATACTTCTCCATTAAATACTTGATTTTTCTGCTCTTTTATATTACATTATTTTTAAGAGGTGCGCAGAACTATAGTTATTCTTAAATTATATCTTTACTATCTGCAAATACTTTATGGCTGTAAGAGCCCAAGGTGATATATTCTATAAAATTCTGGTAGAAGCTACAAAAAGAAGGGATTTGGCATGTATAGTTAAAACTGGAAACTACATCACTGCTATATTTAAATTCAAAACATAAAAATTCAGTAATAAACACCTGTAAATGTAAAAAAAATGTGTGCCTAAAATATTCACATTTTACAAAAGCTTCATTCTCTAATACTGTTATGTTGACTTCAAATTACCGGTACCTAATCTATCCTCATCGCATTAACTATTCATTATTGTCTACTGTTTTCCCAGCTTTATAGAGAGAGTGCTAATTAAATGTTTACCATAGGCTCCCTAGTGAAATTTGCAAACACAAATTAGCTTATATTTACTTACCAGAAAGGAACAGTTAGCTGATTAACTAGGTGACAAAAGTAAAAGTCAGACTCTATGTGTAAGATCAGCCATATAGACAGAGCTATTCTCTTTCCTGCAACCACGGGTGGCACAAAAGAAAATCTCTTTATTTCCCCATGGGGCAATCCCTCCCGTGGAGCCAACGTGTTCTCCCGGCGGGGGGGGGACTTGGTGGGGGAAGCCATCCCTGCTGGGATAACACAGTGATTACTGCTAGCGGTTATGATAGCCGCTAACAATAATCGCATGCAAAAATCTATTGATCAACTTGGGTACAATCAGCCTGCCCATGCAAGTTTTAAATAGATTTATGATTTGAACCATCTATGGCCGGCTTAAGTATGTCACTCAGAGAAGGATTTATATGCCTCTTGTATTTGTCTGGTTTGACAGAAAATAGATTTGACCAGATGATCTATAACTGTTCACATATGGAAGAAACAAAATATCAAATTGGTTCAAATGTTGAATGTATCTATGTACAGTATGTGGCCATTCCATAACTCCTTCCAAGACCACCTCTATAATTTGCATTTGATCTAAAGCAAGTGCCAACGAGATCTCATTTGAGTAAAAGGGTACCTACAAGTTTGGAAAATACTAACATCAGCATGCATGCAAATCGCTACATAGTTGTTTTGTTTACCACACTTTTAATTACCGTTTATGGATAACACATATTTTTTTACTTTAGTGTGAATGATGGAGATGGAGCTTGCAGTTCCAATGTGCCTTAGTATTTCTTTTTTTTTATGGAGCTAAGTTCATAGTAGTTGAACTGGCCATACACTAGAAGATTTCTTTTGTTCAGTCTGTGGGCAGAACAAAAGAAATCTAACAGATTCCTTAATCCACACAAAAGTCGTTGGTTGAAAAATCCTCCTTAATTGTATTCTGACAGCTGCTAGTGCTGGTTATCAGACTACCCATACAGTGTCTGCAGATGAATGACTGCAGGCGCTGTTTGGCAGACAATTTTCAGACCTAATTTCTCAGATAAAAATTGATTGAGTAATCAACTTTTGTTGAGCCAGCAGGGCCACCCATTAATCGAATTTCAGATGATTCCTCTGACTTGGCTGAAACTCTAAAAGTTTAGGGCAAGCGTAATGCCGCGTACACACGATCAGTCCATCCGATGAGAACGTTTCCATCGGTTAACCAATGAATCAGACTCATGGTCCGTTGCGCCTACAAAAAAACGATCAGGTCAGAATGCGGTGGCGTAAAACACATCGACGTGATGAAAAAAATGAAGTTCAATGCTTCCAAGAATGCGTCGACTTGATTCTGAGCATGCGTGGATTTTTAACCGATGGTCACGCCTACTAATGATCGTTTTTGACTTATCGATTAGAAATCCATCGGTTAAATTTAAAACAAGTTGGCTTTTTTTAACTGATGGATAACTAACCGATGGCGCCCACACATGATCGGTTTGGTCTGATGAAAACGGTCCATCAGACCATTCTCATCGGTTTAACCCAGGGGTGGCCAACCAGTGGCCCGGGGGCCACATGTGGCCCGCGGAGCCCTCTGATGTGGCCTGCAGAGCCCTCTGATGTGGCCTGTGACTTCCTGCTCTGAAATGGTGGGTTGGCAAGCCTAGATCGCAGGTTGCAGACCCGCCATACCACAGCATCAGTGTTGTGAATAAAGCTGGTGGTAGAGGAAGAAAGCGGCTGCGGAGCAAAGCCCCATAAGCCGATGCTTCCTCTACAGCGCTGGCTTTTGCCACAGGCGAAGTCTATGGCAAAGTAAAGCTAACCAGCAGGATAGCTTTTCACAGTGTGGGTAAACCTCAGCACATCAGTGTGAAAGCAGTCTTAGGCCCCTTTCACACGATTAGCCCGACCAAATAGGACCCTCAATTCACCACTATAGAGCGACAGATATCCGTTTACGCCCGCCTACCTCCAATCTGAAAAACAGAAGGAAATTCATCCCCTTTCATCTGGGCGGATCGGAGGGCCTATAGAGTAGCTGTGACCTGTCATCCGCCCGCTCATTGTGGCCTGCGAAGGGTTACCAAGTTTCTTAAGTGGCCCTCGCTCTTCAAAAGGTTGGACACCCCTGGTTTAACCTATCGTGTGTACGCGGCCTTACTCTTCTCACTGCTTCTATGAGATCATGCATAGCAGTGAAATCCATATTGGTCTCATTCACAAATTTGCTCTTTTGAGACATGACTGTGCACATACTTTATATGGACAAATTTGTTAAAGATCCCATCATCTTAGGGTTTGGTGAAACAGCTGTTCCTTATGGCATATGGGCACCTTTGGAATTAGAATTTTATCCCAAAACACTCTTTTCTATATTTTCCTTTCTTTACCCTTCTAAATGTTGGTATTACGGTACCCATAGACTTGAAATAACTGTCACTCAATCCAACCATCTGGAAGACTTTTGATACCACCTAATGGCAACTGCCTGAGGAAACAATCAATAAGCCAGGTTAAAAAAATGTGATCCAATTACTATTTTTCTGCACTGAAATGAATGGCAGTAACAGCATCTGCCATTAAGGCACTAATCTCTGCTCTAACACAAACAAGAATATTCAGTACAGCCCATTTTCTTGGTTTGTGAGACATTTTTCTTTTCAGTGTACCTACAACCAATCACTTTACTCCCTCATCTTTATTTCCCACTCTAGGCCTACCTTAAATACATTTTACATTATTTTTGAAGCGCTTCTGCCAAAATTTCTTCTCCTAATGTCACAATTTAGGCCGCGTACACACGAGCAGACAGATTTGTTCAAATCGGTCGGGCCGACCGATTTGAACAAATCTGTCTGCTGGGGACATATTGGTTTGATCGCTGTACACACGATCAAACCAAAATCCCCGCCGCCAGACGGCGCGGTGACGTGGCGGTGACGTTGACGCCGCCACGTCACCGCACCAGGAAGTAAAACACTACCGCGCATGCGTCGAAACCATTCGGCGCGTGTGCGAGAAGACATGTCTAGCGTACTAACCAGCAGACATGTCGGGCGAACGGGTTCCCAGCCGACAGATTTCAAAGCATGCTTTGAAATCTGTCGGGTGGCCAAATCCGTTGGCTCGCCCGTACACACGGTCGAATCTGTCTGCTGGGACCGTCGGGCCGACCGTTTCCAGCAGATAGATTTGATCGTGTGTACGCGGCGTTATAGTAAAAATATTTTTAATTAGGGAAATTAATGAAGTTTTAGAAGTTGAGCATTGCTATCAAAAGTGTTCCCAAGTAAGAAATAAAAGTATTGATGAGTTGAGTAGGTCTATGACTGAGACAAGCAAAGGCTGTATTTTGTGACCTGTCATATTTTGTAATGTAAACAATTTTAACTGTCAAATTTATACTGCTGTTAAATATAATAAAGGACTATAACTGGTGCCCCGTACACACCCGTTGGAAATCCCGAGGGGAAAGCCAAGAACCTGCTCGGTCAGTCTTTCCCCTACACACAAACAGTTTTACAGACAGGAAGACTGCGATAAAGCTTTGGTCGGGAGATCCCGGCCATGTGTATGCTCCATCGCAGTTTTTCCCATAGGAAAACTGCCACAAACCACCTTTTTTCCTGCGGTAAAAAAGTGAGCTGGGTCTCTTTTTTTGTCCGTCAGTTTTTGGGCAGTTTACCCATCGGAAAAACTGTGAGGAGCATACACAAGGCTGGGATTCCTATAAAAAAGCTCTCCTTGCGGCCGTGTGTACGAGGCTAAAGTGTCCTTTCAAATGAAGCTTAGATAATCAACAGCTAATTGCTTTTGTTTACAGTAAAAACGTGGTAACTCCATTTGCCCCTAAGTCATGTGCAGCAGTGTGGACCCAAATTCCACTATTGTTTCTGAACCCAACAAACAGATAACAAATACAAGCTCAACTTTGTTTTACTGCAGATCACTTATTTTCAGCAAAAATAGAAGTTATTCAATATATTACTGAAAGTAGACATGTGCACAGAAAAAAAATTCTTTTTTTTTTGTTCCGTTTCGTATGGTCCCGTCTGTTCGTTTCCGTTCGTTTTTCGTAAGACGCCCATTTTCCCGTTCGTTCCCGTTCGTTTGTCGTACGACGTGATTTTTTCGTATTCCGATCGTTTCGTATTTCCGTTACCGTTTTATTTTCGTACATGCGGGATGATTCGTTATTCTGTTTAATTCATGTTCGTTTCTTGTTAGACAATAATTATCGTGAATTTTCGTCAATTTGCATTCTGTGTATCTTGAATGCTTTTCTTTTGTTAGTGTCAGTTGTATGTTCATTGTTCAATGACATCTATAACAAAAGAATTTCATTATGTATATTGAATGAATTCCTGTCTGTTATAGGTGTCATATCAACATACGAAAATAACAAAAGAAACATGTTCAAATGCAAATCTTTTGTTTATGTTTTTTTTAATGGCCAGAGAGTTAGGCTGGCCATACATGATACAATTTTCTGTGCAATTTTCTTTAGATTTACCTTCAACTATGTAGTGCAAGGGCCTGCCTGATTGCATACAATTGAAAGTGTTGTTTAGTTTGACCTCATATATGGTTTTTGGTAAATCTAAAAGAAAATTGTACAAGAAAATTAAACATGTATGGCCAGCCTCAGTGACTGAAAGCAGCTTCTCTTTTGTGCTGAGTACTAGAGTAGTGAGTACACTTGTACAGTAAGCCTAATAAACTTTTCTGTGGATTTTCATCTGAAGGGACATCAGTTGGCCAGACTTCTGAACCCAAAAATGGTTTTCTGATGCAGTTTAAAAACAAACAAATTTTCTGAGAACGATCGGAAAACAATCGTTTTTATGTTTGTTGTTAAAATAGTCTGACCAAGTGTATGGGGCTTAACAATAGTATTGACTGCGACATTATGGCAGACACTTTGGAAAATGTTTACACATTTTTGGGACCATTGTCATTTTCACAGCAAAAAATGCATTAAAAATGCATTGCTTACTGTAAAAATGAGAATTGCAGTTTGGGAGTTAACCACAAGGGGGCGCTGAAGGGGTTAAGTGTGACCTCATCTCTGTTTCTAACTGTAGGGGGGTGTGGCTGTAAAAAAAATTTTTAGGGCTGTACAAATTAACTTTTAATTGATCGATTAATCTTTAATTTTTTTGATCGATCAAAATCTTTTTGATCGATTAAAATTCTTTTGATTGGTACTTACCTCTCCGCCGGCTTCTGGTCCTTCAGGGAGATCCGTTGGAGATCCGGAAACGTCACGGACACCGGCGGGGCTTGCCGTGTCCATCGACTCCTTTGCTGTGCCTTCATATCTGCATGCCGGCGGGACCTTACTATCTGCCACACACAAGGGCTGTTACACTTCCATCCATCACTTCCCTCTATCACTTCCCTCTATCAACCTGGGATTCTACAACCATCCACTGGGAGTTCTGATAGTTCCCTTCATAGGACATCTACATGCTGATGGACTGATTTTAACCCCTCCTCATCTGGATTCAGCAGTGGCATCAATGTACACATTTTTATACCAGTATCATACTTGGCTACATGTTTTAGTCCTGGTTCACACTGGGATACGGGAGTGAACCCGTGCGAGTTCAGCTGAACTCGCATGATTTCACTCCCGCTGGCAGTCCCTATTTCGGAAGCGATTTAAGAGACATCTGTGCAGGTTTCTGCACAGATGTCAATTTAAATCGTGACCCGAAATCGCAAAAAGTAGTACAGAAACTACTTTTTGAAATCGGCGCAGCGCCGCACCGATTAGGACAGTGTCATTGCCGAAAATTGCTGGCAAATGCATGTGAAATCGCATCTCAAATCGTACCAATGTGAACCTGGGCTTAATGACTGCTTTTGCTGCAATTTGGTATTACTCGCACCATTTTTACAGTTTATGTAGCTACATCGATTTTATCTCCAGTGCAAAATGTATTTTGTTACCTATAAAAGTTTTAATGCTATTCCCATTGAGCGCTGCCTTTGTGTGTTTTTTGTATCCTGCTATCCATTTTTCCAGTGATTGGTAGCTGCACTGGGAATCAGCCTGCAAGGAGATCAGCTAAAAGTAGTTGGATCTGTATGTGCGTTATAATTAATCAAAATTAGTCGATTAATCGATTAAAAAAAAAAAAAAATTAATCGAACCCAAAAAATTTGATCAGTAACAGCCCTAAAAAAAAAAAAAAATTTACATGAAGGAGAGAAGTGCCAGAATAGGCAATGGTGGTCAAGTGGTTAAGATGACCCTGATAAACAGTGTGAATGCAGGAGGGACCCATGGTTCCTAATATAGATGCAGTCACTGTTCGGCCAATTTTGGCCAAAATTTAAGTGTATAAAAAGCTTTTGTTTTGAAATTGATCTCATGTCCTTGTTGCTTCTAGGCTAAAACTCAAATATGGCCTCAACTTTCATTCAAGTTGCAATTAAGCCCTGCCTGTGGTTATTCCATTGTCAAACCAGAGTGTCAGTGGGCTATAGAAGCTTTAACATTTTTAAATGTTTACTGTAAATGAGGCTTAGTGTCAAGAAGGGATAAATCTTAATCAGGGCCATGTGTACAGCCTGGTCCAGGATTTTACAAAGACACAAGGGCTGATGTTTAAAATGAACACTGGTACTGACGGCCAACACAAGGTGCCTGCAACTCATAAATGTTGAACACAATGAGATCACATCAGCTTCACATAAGGCACAATCATAACCTTCTAATAGGCCTACTAGCAGTGGCAGCTTGACTGTGGTCACAAGCTCTCCAGAAACACCCAGTCAGCAGAAGTTATTGTTACTTCTTCCCTACATTAAAACATGACTGTAGCACTGAGGATCCAAGACAGATTTTTTGTACAATCTTCTGTACACACATTTGACAACATTTGACAATTATTTGCTGTCTGGACACAATATTTTGAGTGTTGCTTCTCATCAGTAGAACTGCCAGGGACTTACAGTTCCAAAATCTGATTAATGGATTCACAATTTGCTAACTGTAAAAGAATGGACTTTAAGTGCCTACAGGTGGTTTCTTATGCCTATTATGTTGTTTTATTTTTTTACATGTACAGTACCTTTTTTAATATTTGAACTTTACTTTCTTTTCAATCAGGCATGGCTTTGAATAATTAATGAAGGTGTAGCGCTACCCCCAGAGGAGCCGCTGAAATGTTTTGTGATTTTCTGCAAACCTGAAGATTACACACCTCACTCACCCAGCGCTTACCGACACACCTTGAGATACTTTAAAGATTTTATTAAGCCAAGCATAGCCTAAAAGAGAAATAATTAGAAAGTATACTTATACAGTGGAACCTTGGATTACGAGCATAATTTGTTCCAGTACTCGCATATCAAATTCAATGGAAACAAAAATAATTTGTTCAGCATTGACTTCAATGGCATGCAATACCGAATGTGGCCAGAGGTGGGGAGGGCACCGGAGGGCCTCTAAAACACACAAAAAGGCCAGAGGACAGCTCGTCTGAACTCGGAAAACATGGGAATGTCTCGGGAACGGAGTATTTCCAAGATTTTCCAAGCATTTCCGAATGGCTCCAATCGGACCTCAGGCCAAACGCGGTATTGCACACCACTTTGGCTTTAATCCTGCTTGATTTGCGAGCCAACACTCACAAACCGAGTCAGGATTTTTTTAAATACAGTGCCCGTATTGCGAAAAGATCGTTAACAGCGTTACTCGCAATCCGAGGTTCCGCTGTACAAACAATCAATAAGACAATAGCATTTCTCTTAGGCCTCGTACACACGATCGAATTTGTCCGCTGAAAACGGTCCGATGGACCGTTTCAGCAGACATCTCCGATCGTGTGTATGGGCTAGCGGACAGATTTGTCCACCCGACAGATTTCAAAGCATGCTTTGAAATCTATCCGGTGGGAATCTGTCCGCCCGACATGTCTGCTGGTTAGTACACTTACCAGCAGACATGTCGTCCCGCTCCGCCGCCGCACCGCCGCCGAATGGATTCGGCGCATGCGCGGATGTGTTTTACTTCCTGGTGCGGTGACGTGGCGGCGTCAACGTCACCGCCACGTCACCGACACGTCAGCGCGCTCTCTGCTGGCGGGGATTTTGGTTTGCTCGTGTGTACACGTGAGCAAACCAAAATCCCAGCAGACAGATTTGTTCAAATCTGTCGGACGGACAGATTTGAACAAATCTGTCCGCTCGTGTGTATGGGGCCTTAGAGATATGGTTAAACACCTGCAGTATTCTGACTAACAGTAATTAACAGAACTGAACTGCAGTTTAGCAACAGTATATAAAGACAGTCCTAACATGCTATAATAATATCAGTTTTATCCCATTGGCCAGTGATTGATGAAAACAAATGTTGGCCGGCAGCATTGGGCCCTTGAAGAAAACACAACAGTTCCCAGCAGACAACAGATTAACTTGTTTGATGTTAGGTTTTTACCAGTCCCAGGGCACCCTCTTCTGGGTCTCCGGACACATGTTTGATTTAATAAAAGTCCAGTTCAAGTCAGACAAGGATGGTGATGATTTTTTTCTTTTAATCCTGCTAAGGAACTTCCTCTTTCCTGGTGCCTCCATGGCAGCATACCTGTGACAAGCTCCGCCTTGGCTCCTCCCTCAGGACTAGTGAATATTATAAAAGAGTTAGTTAGCACCGTCCCCACATTCTCCTTTGTTTCCTCATACCTCATGGCAGTGAATTCTGGTCGAGCGTCCTACCTTCTGCATTCGGCAGCGTCCATCCGGGTTCAAGCCTCTCCTGGAAGCGGTCCCTTCTCTTGGGCAGCTAAACGCGCTAATAAGGTTGGGAGTCCCTTCTGTAGGGTCTTTTGGGACAGGCAGTTTGTCTCTTAAGTAAGAGCTCTATCTGCAGTATATCTCATAGGCATCTGGCTCCCATGGTAACAGAGGCAGCAGCTATAACTTTTCTTTAGTTTTGTCTTTTTTTTTTCTCTCTCCCCTTCCTAGGCTCTCCTCTGGCATCCTTACTTTTGCCCCTGTCATCTCCTTGCTTCCCCTGTGGTTCCCTCACTCTCCCCTGCGATACATTCAACCCCCTGATCCCCTCGTTTTTTCCCTGTAATACCTGGCGTTCCCTTCATCTCCCTGGTCCCCTTAGGGATCGCGCGCGCCACCTCCAGCAGCTTTTGTATACTCGGCAGCGTCCTCTGCCGCGTCCCACGCTGGTGCCGATGGCCGAGACTTCCGGGTCCTAGAGCCGTCGGTTCGCGCATGCGCGATGCGCGCGGAGGCCGCGTCGGCCATCTTGGAATGGGGCAAAACGGTGATTGTATGTAGATAAAATTAAAAATATTTTCTTTTAAAAAAAAAAAAGAAGAGGGAAACCAATAAACATAAAAACGTTGTCCCGTTTAGCCTGGTTAGGACATGCCGGTTAACCCTTTCCTGTTCTTTTCTTAGCTGCTTCCTCTGCTAATCCACCTAACATGAGCCATTCGCCGCCCATACAAGATCCTACTCTACACTTAAGGTAAGAACCTACGTCCAGGTAAGTTTACGCACGAAAGGAAAAGAAAAGAGTGCACTTAGGCTCATACTCTTATGTATTGCAGCCCTGTACGCCAGAAGACGTCTAAGAAGACCTCAAGGCGACATGAAGACTCTGACTCAAGCCCCAGCAGAGAGAGGTCTTCCAGGCGAGGAGACCATGGGGGTGGCAGGAAATCATCGGCCAAAAAGCGCCATCACTCGCGCTCCCCGAGACCCAGATCTCCAAAGTGTCAGGCCTGTGGTGCCACCCCTCTTCCACATAAACGAATATGTCGAGATTGCCTGAGGGACTATGCTGCGGACAGAGAGTCCGAAGGCCTCCAAGTGGCGGACCTTCTTAAGAAAGCAATAAAAGATTCTTTTGCAGAATTAGTGGCCACAATACCGCCACAGCAATCGGTATCTCCTCATCAGGAGCAAACGGCCCAGGAGGCCATTCCCGGGCCATCCACTAGTGGAGTCCCTCGCACGACAGCTGCCTCTTCCTCTAAGCATCAAGAGGGGAATGACGCCTCAGGGGATTCCTCTGATGACTTGGATGCCTCTGGCTTTGCCTTCACCATGGTCCAGTCCTATGTACAGGCAGTAAAACAGGCGATTGGCTGGGAAGAGACTGAGACAGAAGTCAAGAAGTCTAGGGCGTACTTCCCCTTTCTCAAACGCCAAATTTTCGTTTTTTCCTCTCATGGACAAGATTAAGGGTGTGATTGAGGAGGAATGGAAAAAGACGGAAAAAAGATTTTCCCTTAATCGCATGGCAAAACTATACCCTCTTACGGAAGCCGACTCTGCAATGCTTGAGGCCCCTCCAGTGGTGGATGCAGCGGTAGTAAGGTTAGCAAAAAACGTTACGCTGCCTATGTAAGATTCGACTTTATTTAAGGATCCACTCGATAGAAGAATGGATCTTGATCTCAAGAAAGCTTACCAGATGGCGGGCAATGCTTGTAAGCCTGCGATATCCCTAACATCAGTGTCCAACGCACTACGTGCCTGGACAGATAATATAGAGTCAGCAATCCAACAGAATATCCCAAAGGATATCTCGGCAGACTTTATTGGAGAAGCCGCTATTGATTCAATCCGATGCTCCGCAAGATCAATGCTCCATACAGTAATGGCCAAGCGGGCCTTGTGGCTAAAACCATGGTCAGCAGACATTGCGTCAAAGCAAAATTGGTGCAAAATACCATTTGATGGAAAAGCCCTATTTGGGGAGAAATTAGATGAAGCCATCTCTTGTGTTACTGGCGGGAAGTCAGGCCTGTTACCCCAGGACAGGCGACCCAGGCGCTCCAGGTCATTCGCACCCAGATTCCAGTATTCCAAAAACAAGGACTACAGACAGTCCAGGCAGGGAAAAGGCTTCAGGCAAAATTGGAAAGGTACGCAGTCCACCTTCCTCAAGAACCGTAGACAGGGAACCGTGCCTACTCCACAGAATCCCACTAAGTCCTTTTGACGCCGAACCATTCCAAGCGATTCCTGTGGGAGCCAGACTCCAACACTTCTCGAAAATATGGGAGAAAAAATGCCAGGATCCTTGGGTAATTTCCACCGTCAAATACGGACACTTCTGGACATTTCTAGACAAACCCCCCAAAGACTTCTTCTCTCCAACAAGGGTGTCAAGGTCCCCTCAAAAAGCGGAAGCACTTCAGCAGTTCCTTCTCTCTTTACAGGAACAGCAGGCAGTAATTCCAGTACCTTCGTCAGAAAGATTTACAGGTTTTTATTCCACCCTATTTGTAGTCCCCAAAAAAAACGGAGGCTGGAGACCTGTCATAGACCTAAAAAGGCTAAATCGCTACATTTTCCTACATCGATTCAAGATGGAATCACTACAGACAATCGTCCGTGTAATCCAACCGGGGGACTGGATGTTATCAATAGACTTACGGGACGCTTACCTGCATATACCCATACTCCCTTCTTTCCAGAAGTATCTGAGGTTTGCAGTAGGCCAGGTACATCTTCAATTCCGGAGTCTCCCGTTTGGCCTCTGCACCTCTCCAAGAGTCTTCACAAAGACCTTAATTGCCATTATAGCCCCTCTAAGGGAGCAGGGGCTTCGAGTTTACCATTATTTGGACAATCTTCTTCTCCTGGCGAAAGAGCCAGGTCAATTAGTGGAACACAGGGAAGTTCTTCTGACAACACTAGCAGAATTTGGATGGAAGATAAACCAGGAGAAGAGTCACCTTTCTCCAACCCAGGAAATGATTTATCTGGGTGCACTGTTCAACACCGAGAATGGAACAGTGTCCCTTCCACCTCAGAAGGTGACGTCAATTATTCGGCAGATGAAGAGTGTGAGTGCGAGACCCCATCTGACCGCCTCGAACTGTCTGAGCCTGATAGGCCGGATGTCGTCATGCATCCCTATGGTCCCTTGGGCTCATTGGCATTTGAGATATTTCCAACTGGAATTCTTGAGGCAGTGGAACAAACGATATCTTTCTCAGCCCATACTCCTGACGACCCTGATGCTCAGAAGTCTTCATTGGTGGATGAAGAAACACACATTGATGAAGTCACGTCCGTTAGGGCATGTCAACTGGATCACAGTTACCACCGATACCCAGAGCTTTTTTTCTCAGAAAATAGGTGCAGGAACTCAACCACGACCCGTTCAGATTTCACAAACAGTAGAAGGGTCTTAAAGGGGCATTAAATACCAGAATTGCATTACATACAGTGTGCATAGTTCAGGGGGTTACAAAGCAGTCACTTGTAAACACAGAAACCAGACTTCTGTGTTCACAAGTGATTGTGGTGAGCGGGCACCAAAGGGTCTGAGCCAAAGGTGGTGGAACTGAGTTCCACCAAGTTCCCCCAGAAAAAAAGCCCTGCCGATACCAGTCTAGCAGGCTGGGGAGCACATTGCAACCAGATCTCAGTGCAGGGGAGATGGTCCTTTCGGGCAACTGGCCTAGTATCGAATATCCTGGAGATTCAGGCAGCCTACCGTGCATTGCTAGCCCTGGAATTCGAGATCACAGGGAAACCAGTTCTTCTACGGATGGACAACAGAGCCGCTGTAACATATATACACCGACAAGGAGGGATGCACAGCAGGTCCCTGCTGAGGGAGGTGGAACCCATAATCCTCTGGGCGGAAAGAAATCTAAAAGACCTAAGGGCAGTCTACCTGCCTGGTCATCTAAACTCAAGAGCCGACCTCCTGTCTCGCAGGTTCATATATGCCAACGAATGGTCTCTGCACCCAAGAGTTTTCAACTGGATAGTGAACCAGTGGGGGCCCCCCGAGCTGGACCTATTTGCGACAGCGTGCAATACCAAGCCACCAAGGTTCATCTCGAGGCTCCCACATCCCCAGGCGGAAGCAGTAGACGCTCTCTCAGCCCCCCTGGGCATGCAATCTGGCCTATGCCTTCTCTCCGCGGCCTCTCATTCCAAAGCTCCTGGCGAGGATAATGACGGAATCCACAACAGTAATAGCGGTTCTACCATACTGGCCGAGACGTCCTTGGTTTCCTACGGCAATGTACCTGAGTACTCAGCCCCCGGTCAAAGTTCCATTGATACCCTTCCTCCTGTCTCAGGGACATCACACCCATCCAGATCCAGGCAGGCTGAACCTTCACATCTGGCAGCTGAAAGGCAAAGGTTTGAATCCCTAGGATGTTCCAACAAGGTTATCGCAACCCTCCTCAGGGCTAGAAAGCCTTCCACAAACAGTATATACGATAGAGTGTGGAACAAGTTCAGGGCCTTCATGATGGGCAGAAGCAGCGATCCAGGTTCTCCATCATCCTCTCAAATTCTTGAATTTTTGCTAAAAGGCCTGAACATGGGCCTTGCTCTAAGTACGTTAAAGGTTCAGGTAGCAGCAATTTAAACAGCAACCAGTAGAAGGTGGGCCGAGGATCCGTTAATAATCCAATTTTTCAACGCCGTCAGAAAGAGCCGACCACCAACTAAACAGTCTTTTCCCACCTGGGACCTCGCTATCATCCTAGAGTCCTTAGCCAGCCCACCCTTTGCTCCTTTGGACTCTGCATCACTTTGAAATCTAACCTTGAAGCTTACCTTCTTGATAGCCATAACCTCTGGCAGACGGGTTTCAGAGCTCCAAGCTCTAGGGGCAGATGACAATCATATCGTATTCTACCCTGACAGAGTGGAACTCAGAACAGTGCGAGAATTTATCCCCAAGGTCGCATCATCCTTGTCTATGTCGGAGCCCTGGGCACTTCCAACGTTTTTGGAACAGGACTCCGATTCTCTTCACGAACTGGACATTGCCTCCACCCTGAGATGTTATCTTCAGGCCACGGCATCCTTCAGAGACTCTACCAGGTTGCTCATAAATCCCTGGGGGAAGAACAAAGGCAAGGAGGCGTCAGCAAGAACAATTGCTTCATGGATCGTGAAGCTCATCCACAAGGTGTACATGGCGAGGGGTCTGGACCCCCCTTTGATGGTCAAGGCCCACTCCACGAGGGCGGTATCTGCCTCTTGGGCGGCAAGGGCAAACGTGTCAATCAAAACCATTTGTAGGGCAGCGACCTGGTCATCCCAACATACATTTTTGAAGCATTACCGGGTAGACCCAGGAGCTCTTTCATCGGTAGAGTTCGGCAGACAAACGATCAAATCAGCCGTCACTTCCTCTAATGATCAATAATAATAATAATTCCTTTGAAATAAACCTCTAAGCATTATCCCACCCGTCTCAGCTAGTTATTTGTCACAGGTATGCTGCCATGGAGGCACCAGGAAAACAGAAAATTGTACCATACTTACCGTAATTTTCTTTTCCTGGTGCCTATCCATGGCAGCATACAATCCCACCCTCGGTATTCTATATTACGGAGAATGTGGGGACGGTGCTAACCAACTCTTTTATAATATTCACTAGTCCTGAGGGAGGAGCCAAGGCGGAGCTTGTCACAGGTATGCTGCCATGGATAGGCACCAGGAAAAGAAAATTACGGTAAGTATGGTACAATTTTCTGTTTTTCTTTCCGTACAAGTAGTGGGGGTGCTCTCTAGTACAGTCTGATCTCACCAATTATTCAAATCACACCCTTCCAGGGAAAAGATTCTCAGTCCCTTTCCTTCTCTGAGTTCTCACCCGATTGTGGTCAGCTATGGCATGAATCAGTTCATCCAGCAGCAGCTCAGTCTCTTTCCAACACACCTGCGTGCTTCCAAGACTGTCCCCTCACATGTAGCATTGCATTAAGTATAATGACAGCATTAGTCTTGGATCAGCCCTCTTCTCCTCAGCAGCACAGCATCAGATGATAGCTTCAGCAAACTCTGGGCACGCACTGCTGTTCCCCCTTCACTGCAACCTTGAGGTACTCTCTTTCAGCTACTCAGCAGAGGAAAATGTTTGCAGCAGCATATGGTCCCCACAGAGGATTCCTCTCTGCATTCTGCAGGCTGATGGCACCTCAGAGTTCCCGATCTCCAACAGCCTAGTTCACGCTCCCCTTGCTATGTTGTATTAGGCAGTCACTGTCCTCCAAACCCAGCCATGATGGCTGCCCTTTGCACTGGATACACTCCATAGACGAACATTACAAAGTGGTTTCCCTAAAGATGGCTGCTTTAATATTCGGTTTAACCTTGTCCACACTGCAAAGGTTAATAGAAAAAATATTTGGACATGTGCATACATTCACATTAGTCATGTTCATTTACATGTGTTAAACAGGTCCATGAAAATTAATGGTTATCATGTGTAACATGAATCAAGTGTATGTTTAAATATAATTATGTATTTAATATATAGCACCCTGATGTTTAGGCAAGGTTGCTATTACATTTATTTGCCAAGTGATAGTTGCCTTGGTCAATTGTTAGAAGGGCAATTGATTTCGCCCTAATTCTGAAATTGCTGCACTTCTCTCTTCTGTCACTAGATGGCCGGGTATCTGGTGACATTAGATAAGACAAGGGCACTGCAAGCACAGATTAGGAATGAATAGGGGGTCTCAGCCAATGGGCAGGGATTTTGTTAGGTCCCTTGGCCTACTGGGAGAACCTATTTATTTGGGTGGAGTCAGGTGATCGGGGTTCTCTGCCCCCTGGGCGGCTGTTTGGGTGGACATGTGTCGTATTGCCTCAGGCTGCTAGGCCAGAAACCGAAGGCCTATCCCGGGGACATCTGGCTACTATGCTATCTGAGAGCCTATCCGGAAATAGTGCAGGGTTGGGACTACGGGCTTGTAGTCTAACCAGAAGTAATGGTTCTGCTGGTCAGGGAACCCGTTGTGATAGGAGATAGAGGGGAAGCTGTCGCCACAAAGGGACCGTCCACCTTGCTACTGGAGATCACAGTGCATGAGCTGAGGCCAGAACCAGAGCAGACTTTTCGCCAATCGGGGATGATGAAGAAGTGGGAAAACATCAGCAAGTGCCAAGTCAGGGACTCAGCGGGACAGCAGAGGTGACGCTTGTGGAGTCCCAAGCCAGGGACCTAACGTGTCAGCAGGGGT
Organism: Rana kukunoris; assembly: GCA_029574335.1. Classification (NCBI taxonomy): domain Eukaryota; kingdom Metazoa; phylum Chordata; class Amphibia; order Anura; family Ranidae; genus Rana; species Rana kukunoris. The sequence continues at coordinate 282,414,678 of CM056053.1, read as the reverse complement.
AAAGCTTGAGGAGTATCTGTGAGTGCCAAGCCAGAAACCCTGCAGTGAAGCAGGGGTGATGCTTGAGGAAGATACTGAGTGCTACAGTGAAAGAGCTCAGGGGATCCAGTGGCTAGTGGATCTAAAGTCTAGTAAGAGAGACTGGGAGCTCATTGAGTGAAGACCCACAGTGAGTAAGTGTGGGGTAAAGAGAACTGTTCGTGTTGCAGATAGTTGAATACCTTTACTGTTAGTAACAGCTAAAAGATCGTTGCCATAGGAGACAGTGATCCTGCCTATACAGAAGTTGTGTCCGGCTGGTGGCCTTCACCTGTATAGCTGTCTACCTATAGAAAGTCTAGGAATCTGTCAATTAACCAATTAACATTGCATCTACCTAAGGGAGACCTGGCCCTAATCGTCTCTCTCACAGTTCTATTTAAGAGACAATTAATCTCTTTGCATTCAAAAAGTGTCTGGTGCCCACCTGTTCATCTTGCATTACACCCTCCATGCCTTGTAACCCACTCTACACTGAAGGATGTCAACTGTCCCTAACTCTGGAGGTCACCATTGGGCTTCAGGGGCCTCGGGACTTTGCTACAAATATAAATGTGTATTTTTAAATATATATATGATAAAAAAAATTGTGGGAGTTTTCAAATATTTAATATCATAAAAATCCATATTCTGAATATTTCTCATTGACTCTACATCATGAATGAACAAGAAAAAACTAAGCTTAAACACATATATATTATGCACATAAACATGCTTTAAAAATACATATAAAATACAAAAAATCTGCTTAAACACATGTGGTAATGGGTGGTAATGGGTGTCAAAAACAAGCATTATTGAACATGCATAAGAGTGAAAGGGCCATTGTCCTCAAATCACCATCAATAAAGAGGTTGAAGACATTGAGTGAAAATTGAAATGCTTTACTTTAGGTACAAGAAGCTCAAAGGATTGCAGGAGAAAGTTTATCTACCCACTTTACATCTTAGCAATTCATATTTACATAGTACCAGCCATGCTGAGGGCTGATAAATGCTCCTCAAACAAAAGATAAGCCTGGCATTTCCTATGTAGGATTGCAGGCCAATTAAGCCTGCTATCGCTTTGCGCCAACAAAGGCTCAGTGTCATGTTTCATCACTTCTTTTGTCAGCTTGGAACAAGGTGGAGTTCAACTGCTTTCATATTACTAGTGCAGTCAATGGCACATCTAAGCCAGCTCTGGAGATAAATAAGAAAGTTGATGGTCCAAGAAATTGTCTAGTATACATTACACTAAAAAATATGCATAGAGCTCAGCTACAATAAAATCTTTACAGCCTCTGGTTATCTTTTATATATTATTAATACAAACAAGTACTGTCTGACCAAGTTATATACTGTAGTATGTTAATTCTTTATCTCAGTTGCTACTACATCGGATCAGGGCTGGACTGGGACAAAAATTTGGCCCTGGACTTCATCCAGACTGGCCCACTTTGACAGGTCTCTCCCATGGCTGCCGGACAACTCCCACACCCCCCCCCCAGCCACCCAAGCCCCCTCTCCCCCTTCACTAGCCACTAGCCATTCTACTTTACTAGAGTAGAACAGCTGGTACTGGTACTCCTATAGGCAGTACCAGTGGGGAAGCTAGACATTATTTCACCCGGGGCAAAGAATCAGTTTGGTGCCCCCCCCCCCCCTTATGGGACAAGATTAGGCAGAAGAGAGAAACTTCCAGGCCATAGCTGTTGAATCAGCTGTCTGTCCCCTCCCCCATGCTCCTCTGTCGCCCCCCCCTGCTCCTCCCCCTGCTTCTCTGTTCCCCCAGGTGAGCGCAGCGGGGTGGGAGAGGAGGTGAGCGCTGCGGGAAGGGAAAGACAGAGGAGCAGAGTGGGGCGGCGGTCCGCTGTCACTGAAGCCGGCCCACTGAGCCATCGGCCCACCGGGAAACTCCCTGTAGTCCCAATGGCCAGTCCATCCCTGCATCGGATCCACCAAATACTTGAGCCATTGGGTCATTCAAGGCTATCCTTGATACAGCATTGTATGCTCCCAGTTGTTTTAAATGATTGCTAATTTACAGACAAATATTATTTTTAGAAACTCTGTGAAGGGTCCAAACCTTTCTTCATTTCAGCAAGACCTCCTCAGGACTCTCACCCTGGAGTCTCTTCCAACTTCTTGATCTCCCATGAATCTTTCACAGAAATGTCTTCTGTGGTACCTCTTTATGGTCTTGCTCTCTCTGGGGTGTTTGATTTAAACTTCTGTCTTTTTCTATGGCCTTGAGAGCCATAGAAAAAGGCATTACTTCAAGTTCTGGAAAGCATATTCTTTTCTTGCCCTAGTATTTTTTTAAATGCAGGTCACAGGCATAACTAAAGCCATAGCATACCATGTGACAGCTTAACAGCCGCATTACCTGCAGATAATGACCCAGATGCGGACACACCCAGATACAGTAAAATGACATACAGAACCACAGCAACTCGGTTTGGTTTAATAATTTATGGTAGTCATCCATATTCTATATATGAGTTCAAGTATCTCTTTGATTATGCACTTTTTTCAGATGGTGTTTTGGATATACAAGACTGGAAACACCAATAAACTATTTCTCTGATATTAGTACTAAAATATATAGCACTGCTAATGCTACGTGCACACGACCATTTTTAATGTCATGGAAAAAACAACGTTTTTCTCTATGTGATTCTTGTCAAGCCTGCCTTGCATGCCCGAGCAAAGCAAGGTGATGTACAACACGTACGACGGCACTATAAAGGGGAAGTTCCATTCGGATGGCGCCACCCTTGGGGCTGCTTTTTCTGATTTTGTGTTAGTAAAAGTTTGGTGAGAGACGATTCGCGCTTTTCAGTCTTCGTGCTTTTCAGTCTATTACAGCGTGACGAATGTGCTATCTCCATTACAAATGCTAGTTTTACCAGGACAAGTGCTCCTGTCTCATAACTTGCTTCTGAGCATGCATGTTTTTTCCCCGTCGTTAAAGCCTACACACGATTGTTTTTCACGACGTGAAAAACGACGAGAAAAATTAGAGCATGTTCTAAATTTTTAATGCCCATTTTTCACGTCGAGAAAAATGCTCTGGAGCCTACACACGATCGTTTTTAATGACCAATTTAAAAAATGGCATTTTTTTTGTCATGAAAAACGGTCGTGTGTACAGGGCATCACAGTTAAGTACAACTTCTAGATTTGACTCTAGTGTGAATGAGTTTGGTAGGACTATCTGGGGACATGGACTGATGTGAACAGATCTGTGTGCTCTATAAAGTTTTAGAGACACTGTGTTTCTAAGAGTGTTCTTATTTTTCTTTTTTTTTACAAAATTAGATGCCATTGTATTTTTTTTTATTTTTATTACAGAGCACGTAAACTGCATGGAACAAAAAGTTCCAAGAAAAAAGAAAAAGCCCATAAAATACACCCAGCTAATGCCAAAGGGGATTTCCTATGGAGATTACCACTGCATCAAAATATTACATAGCTTAATTCAAGGAGGAAGATCTGAACAATGGTAAGAGGAAAATGACTCTGTGTATGTTAACAGTGAATACATTTTATTTTTTTTCAATTTGATTGTTATCAGTTGTACAAAGGGGATTTGATTATTGTAAAAATTCCATGGATTATTCTTCAGTTTAAAACTCACAAACAGGCATAAGTCCTTGGTAAATTCATTATACATTAACATTGTACGCCTCTAGGCATTGTCACCTATAAAAAGGTAGGTAATGTTATGACTGGGCTATGTGTGTGAATATAAACACAGTCCACAAGAAGAGAATATGCTAGCATCATTTAGGGAAAAGATTACTATATATGTGTTGTACACTCAGCTATTACAGTATTCACACAAAGAGAATGTTGACAGGTTGTGAAGAGATTGCAGCCACCCTACAAGAGTAGCCTATGAGTTATAAATGGTATAGGGGCAAGGTCTGCTACATTGAACCAGTTGCCTCAAAATTTCTGGACAAGTCCTCTGTTGATAGACAATTTTTTCTTGAACCAAAATATCTTCAACTATGGTAACCCATGTTTTGTCATCTGGTGGTATAGGAACAATCAACCACCTGTGCTATGAGATTGCAGACCAGGAATGTGCATAGGTATTCTATACACTGGGTGAAACCTCTTTGCCAGCTAATTATCCATGTAAAAACAATTTAGGGGCTATGGTAAAGTTAGCATAAAAATCACTATTCACTGTGGTTAACATATCTGTCTAATGCCTTGTACACACGGACTTTTTCCATTGGAAATTCCTACCGCGTGTATGCCCATTGGAGTTTTTCAATCGGAAATTCTGAGGAATTCTTTTTTGTTTACAAAAGTTTATTGTAAAGTATAAATTAGAATACAAGCATAGGTAGGGAAAACATAACACTTTTCATAGGCATATCAGTGATTTAGTAACACGTAAGGCAGTTTGTAATGAATGGTCCCTGAGTGAGCAAAGGATAATCTCAGTAGCACATCATGATAATTTAATGTGTAGAAAAACAATGAAAACATCAATTAGCAATCTACCAATATGACCATTTGGCTTCAAAGACCTGTAGGCTGTCATTTATTGTGTGGTATATTCTCTCCGAGAGTTTCAATAGCTCCATCCTGTCAAGTACCTGTGACCATATTACTTCCCCAGATCTCCAGTTAAGTGCAATCATCCATTGCAATTCTGAGGAATTCAATCAGAGTTTACATAGAGAACATGTTCACTTTTACTCCGATGGAATTCTGATGTGAGTTTGGCCGGGCAAAAGCCTCATTGTGTGTACGGGGCATAACAAGGAAAAAGCTTTGGCCACCTCTATAATATGTGTATGATATCCCCTGGGGACTGTCCACATCTTCCACAATACAGGAGAGGCCTACCACTGTACCGATGGACCCTTGTGTGGTGGGGTGCGATTCTGTGTAGTATATAACAATTGGCGTTTTTGAGATGGTGGCAAGGACAGCACAAGAAGGACCCCTAGAATAGTTTAATCATCCACCAGTCTACTCAAATCCATCCTCTATTTTGATTTCCAATATAATTTTTTTTTTTTTTCTGTGTTAAAAGCTGAAGTGAGAATAAGATGTATAGTGAAAATATGGCCTTTTGTCGTAGAGCTCTGAGTCACCAAGCCAAACAAGGGGACGTGAATTAATTTTACATACAAGTAATGTTCGTGTTCATAGTTTAGGTAAGGGCTTAAAAGGGATTTAGGAGAAGTAGTTAACAGTAAACGGTAAGATCCTTAGAATGTACAAAAAGGTAGATTTCATATGTGATAGAAATGTAGTAATACTCTTAAATTAATCATTTATAAGACACATCTTGAGTATGCTGGTGTCGTTTTGGGCATCTACTTCTGCAAGATCATAAAAAAAACAAAGAGGTTGGATAGGCAAGAAAATAATGTAATGAAAGGAATGAATAGACCTACTGTACCCATAATTAATGGTAAACAAAAAATAGGCTAATTTACTGTAGAAGAAAGATGGAATAACTGTGACATAATCTGTGTGTATAATAATATCTAAGGTCAGTTACTATAAAGATTTAGCTGTATCGTTCACAATTGGAGTAAAGATGGTTTTACTATCTCTATGGAAAGTGTGATTCCTGTGGTTAGATTGTGGAATGCACCTTTTGTAAGGTGGGAAATGCAAACTCAGTAGCTCAGTTTACTTATGGAACAGAAGATTCTTTGCAAGTAATGGTGTATATATAGCCATGGTCAGAGAACTTCAGTACTGTATTTGATACTTTTTTTTTTTTTAGCAACATTGGCACCTAATTTTTCAAGACATGTTTTCAAATGATTCACTCTCTTTATTATTACTTATTTGAGTTGATGAATAGAACCAATCTTTTGAAAGCTGTTAGAGCTCTTTCACACTGAGGCACCTATCAAGTACTGTCGTGCTAAAAAAAACACCTAAAAAGCTCACGAAAACCTATTTCCATTGAAATCAATGAATGCTTTCACACTAGGGCGGTGCATTGGCGGGGGGTTGGGAAAAACTCTTGCAAGCAGCATCCTTGGAACATGTTTGGTGCACTAAAAAAAAACACATCAAAAGTGCCCCTCTCTATTAAAATGAATGGGAAGCATCTGAAAAGCGCCCTAAAATTGCATTAAAATGGTTCTTGAAGCAGTTTTTGAGTCATCTGACTTTCAAAAAAGGGCACTGCTAATGCCTAAAAACTGATTTAAAAAAAAAACACAGAAAAATTACCGAAAAAGAGCCACAAACGCGCTCCATGTTTTATGGGCAGTTTTCAAGTGCCTCAGTGTGAAAGGGCTCTTGGTCCAAATAAAAACTCACAAACAAATCACATACAGTACTCAAACATTCAATATATTGCCAAAAGTATTGGGACGCCTGCCTTTACATGCACATTAATTTTAATGGCATCCCAGTTTTAGTCTGTAGGGTTAATAAAAATAAAAGCTTTAGCTCCTGTGGGAAGGCTGTCCACAAGGTCTAGTAGTGTGTCTATGGAAAAGTCAGGCACCGATGTGGTCGAGAAGGCCTTGCTCACAGTGTCCGCTCTAATTCATCCCAAAGGTGTCCTATCAGGTTGAGGTCAGGACTTAGGCCAGTGCAGGCCAGTCAAGTTCCTCCACCCAAACTCGTTAATCCATGTCTTTAGGGACCTTTTTTGTGCACTGGAGCGTAGTCATGTTGGAACAAGAAGGGACCATCTCCAAACTGTTCCCACAAAGTTAGGAGCATGAAATTGTCCAAAATGTCTTGGTATGCTGACGCTTTAAGAGTTCCCTTCACTGGAACTAAGGGGCCAAGCCCAACCCCTGAAAAACAACCCCACACAATAATCCACTAAATGATTTGGAGGGTTGGACCAATATTTTTGGCAATATAGTGTGGATGAGCAAGTTATGGGTGGAGGAACTTTTGGGATGAATTAGAGCATAGACTGCGAGCCAGGCCTTCTCGTTCACATCGGTGCCTGACCTCACAAATGTACTTCTGTAAGAATGGTCAAACATTCCCATAGACACACTCATAAACCTTGTGGACAGCCTTCCCAGAAAAGTAGAAACTGTTATAGCTGCAAAGGGTGGGCTAACTCAATATTAAACCCTACAAACTAAGACTGGGATCCCATTAAATTTCATGTGCACGTACAGGGAGACGTCCCAATACGTTTGGCAATATAGGGTATAGATGCTGATGCTTGTGAGACATATTGGTTACACTGGGAGTTTTGTTTTGTGTTCCCCGGAAGGATCAACACTGCTATACAACAGGCATGGTTAATTCGAAGGCCTTGTGTATTTTTCTTTGAATAAAACAAAACTTACTGAACTTTGAATCTCTGAACCCACCACACTGCAAATGACCAGTGCTGACTATCAATGTAACAATGAATACTTGATCAGTCATAGAATTCGATTGTTTGAAAGGATCCCTTGACCATGAGCAATCATTTAAAATACCAAACAATAGGAACATTTTAACTTTAACTAACATAAACCGTAATGAATACATCTTCAGTAAGCTTATGGAATGGTTTTGCTATATAGGCTATTTGTAAGAAAATCCAATGTTTACTGTTTAAATAGGAGGTCGATTACCTCAGACTCCAAGCCTGTTGGTAACCATCTCATGTAAGGGTACCTGCCGGTGCCCTTTAACTTCCGGAATTATATACAGCTGGCTACCTAGCATACACACCTAGTTCTTGCACGTGTGCAGTAATCACTGCACAAACTGTGGCTGGCATCTAATTCTGCCTGTAATTGCGTAATTTCCGGCTTTATAAATAACGCAATACCAGAAACAGGCTGAATGTCGTCAACATCGGCCGGTTCAATAAAAACACAAAGATTTGGAGTATTTGGTTACCATATTTATTGACATATAACACGCCTTTTTTCCCCTGAAAATAGGGGGCAAATCATGGGTGCGTGTTATACGCAGACAGCATACCTCAGAGGGGAAGGAGGGGGATGAGCTCCGCCGGAATTTACGAGCCGCCATCTCCTGTTTACTCAGCTCTCACTCAGATCCCACATCACACACACAGTCTCGCCTCTGCCACCGGCATTGGACCAATTATAGGAGCTGGTCCAATGCCAATGCAGAGGTGGGATTGTGTGTATGTGACTGCCGACTGAGAGCGGAGTGAGAGCTGAGTAAACAGGAGATGACGGCTCAGTGATTTCCTGCACTGTCCAGTCTGTATTGATGGTGATGAGCTTTGAGGCTTAAAATGGGCATCGATCAGGCTGCATTGATGAGATGGGCTGCAGGTGGGCATTGATCAGGCTGCATTGATGAGATGGGCTGCAGATGGGCATTGATCAGGCTGCATTGAGGCTGCAGATGGACATTGATCGGGCTGCATTGATGAGACGGGCTGCAGATGGGCATTGATCATGCTGCGTGGGTGAGATGGGCTGCAGATGGGCATTGATCAGACTGCATTGAGGCTGCAGATGGGCATTGTTCAGTCTACATTGATGGGAGATGAGGAGGCTGCAGATAGGCACTAAACAGGCTGCATTGATGAGGTGGGCTGCAGATGGGCATTGATCATGCTGCATTGATGAGATGGGCTGCAGATGGGCATTGATCAGGCTGCATTGATGAGATGGGCTGCAGTTGGGCATTGATCAGGCTGCATTGATGAGATGGGCTGCAGATGGGCATTGATCAGACTGCATTTATGAGATGTGCTTCAGATGGGCATTGATCAGGCTGCATTGAGACTGCAGATGGTCATTGTTCAGTCTACATGAGATGATAAGGGTACAGATAGGCACTAAACAGGCTGCATTGATGGGCACTGACCCTTATCTTAATTCAAAGTTGTTTATTTAAAAAATATGTTTTGTTCCTGAAACTTCCCTCTTAAAATGAAGGTGTGTGTTTTACGCGGATAAATACGGTAATTAAAAATCACAGTGGTTATTTAATACCACCAAAAGAAAGCTCGATCTCTAAATAATTCTATAAAATCCATTTGGATACAGTGTTCCAAAACAGAATAATTGTCAGTCAAGCTATCAGAGCAATGGAAACTGAAAACTGGCCCAGTAATAAATAGCTATTACAGGCTGGTACTGAAATGGTTAAGCTTTGTAGGAATTCTTTAAATGGTAGTAAGATAAAAGTAGTAAGATTTCTGTGTTAACAGATTGGAGGCTCATAATGATGAGATATCTGTGCTTTGGCAGATTGTAACATCACTTCCAATATACTGCTGCAGACAACAGTGAACAATAATGAACATTTGGAAGCAATAAACATGGGTGGTACATAAACAATGATCCCTTGAAAAATAGCATTTGGGAGGAGGCTTATTAAAACCAGCAATGGAATTTCTTAAGCTGAACTGGAAAACCCTCAGCTTGGTTGCTTAGTTTCATTACCATTAAGGCTTTATTAAATAAAAAAACAAACATTTGTATTGTTGCAGTTTTAGGCTTTCTTTCTTCTATTTTCTTTTGGTGATCCAGTCTACAAGTCTGTTGTTGTTTTTATTTTTTTATTTAAGCACAAGCTCTCCAGCAGAATGTATCCATTTACACGGATGAGACAAACCATTTAACACTAGCATGGGTGATTAAAATGATCAGTTTTTATGAAACAGGAAGTGGGCTGTATAAGGTATTTACTGGCAGAAAAAAATAAAAATACTATCTAAAGTTAAAATAACAAGGGCAGAAGATGTAATAGATGGAAAGATGAAGAAATTACTGAAGTTCCGCTTCAATCACCTATGTACAATGTCTTCTCTCAAAGACACATGTAAAGGGTCATGGAACTTTTGATGGTGAACACATTTTTCACTTCCCCTCATTCTCAGAGAGGCCTTTTCTAATCTAGTATTAGCACCTGCATATATTTATTTAAAGTAGATAAAAATAATGCTTAAAGCGGAACTCCAGAAATGTAGTTACTTGCTAAAATGTGCCATATTATTATGGGTTAAGTCCAACAAGGTGCAAGCAACCTCATGGACTTCTCTCTTTAATTTGAATTTTTACTGAGTGCTGGTAGCACAGCTATTGCTGTATATTTGACACTTCGACAGTGGACCTTCTGGTCTCCCCTCCTGCAGCTGCAAGTCATATGCAGCCACTCTACCTACCCCTCCCCTCCTCCTGGCCAATCATAGAATGCTTTGCATTATGTGAAGCCATTCACAAAATACAAAACATTCTGTGAATCTCTCCTGTCAGAGCACCAGGACTATAGTGATAACTGTACTCCCAGTGGTCAGTAAAACTGCCAGTTGTAAATAGAAGAGATAAGTCCATGAGGTGGCATGCACCCATATTAAGCTAGCACATTTTAGAAAGAGTCGGAATGCATATCAACCCTTTAGGCTTTAAACATTAAATAAGAAACCAACATGTAAAGTGCAAATCATAAATAACCATTCTTTATTCTTATAGCTCAAAGCTATCATCAAATCAATGTGAATAGTTGAACTTTGTGCATCTTCACATCTCAGTATACTGCTGAATTCAATAAACCTTCATGTGTCATAACTGCAAGTTTTGCTTACTGGTTAAGAAACAGAAAGTGGCACAGCGGTAACCTTTGGGGTTAACCACATGAGCCTTAATTAACATTTCACCTTATGATGCAGCTTCAGGGTCAGTAAACAGGGTAATCTCTAGTAATTTTATTTTATTTAAAATTTAGTACATTTTATAAATGTAAATTGCTTAAATAAAACTTTTGTTCCAAATCTATATATACACTTTACTATGAAAGCATAATAAAAAAAATTGAATATGTAAAAGTTCTCTTTATGTAACATATTTTTAGTTGATAGAAAAATAATTGGGTACATTTCTTTTAAATCGTGTAACGTAAAATATTTTATTATAAATTAAAAATAACTTTAGCCAATTTTAAGACACGACTCATCAGCTACAAGAAGCTACATCTATTCAGACAAGGTTTCAGCCAGACAAAGCCAGCCTCAAGGCAGGCAGCTACTGCTGATCTGTTTCTTAAAGGAATACCTGAATTGTAACAAAAACATAAGCAAAGGGCAACGGAATTAGAAACAGTATTACCTGTGGGCTCCCTGAAGATGAGCCTTTTCCCATTATTGACTCTATTATTGACTTAACAATCCCCATTGTGTCTCTGTACTTCTAGCTAGTGAGAGCAGCCATAAATGGGTTGAAACTCAGCTAGTCCCTGCTGATCATTTTGCACAGATTGCACAGATCTCTGACATGGTGTAGTGGTTAGCACTTTCACCTAACAGCAAAAAGGGTCACTGGTTCAAATCCCGACCACGACACTATCTGCATGTTCTCCCTGTGCCTGTGTGGGTTTCCTCCCACACTCCAAAGACATGCCGGTAGATTAATCGGATCCTGTCTAAAATGGCCTTAGTATGTATGAATGTGCGTTAGGGACCTTAGGTTGTAAGCTCCTTGAGGGCAGGGACTATGTAAAGCGCTGTATAAATTGATGGCACTATATAACTACCTGAAATAAAAAATAAAAATAGACACCAATTTCAAAGTAACCACCTGTTATAGGCAAAGACAACCCTGATTGATCGTAACATTTAGTAATCAGTTAATAGACAAAACTACATTTAGAACAATTCATCAAGAACTCATACAGTTGTCAGATAAGAAAAAACTTCTTAAAGTCTTGTTTTTTTCATAAAAAATAACAAATGTGTTATACTTACTCGCCCTGTGAAGTGGTTTTGCACAGAACAGCCCAGATCCTCCTCTTCTCTGGTCCCTCTTCAGTGCTCCTGGCTGCTTCCTCCTGTTGAGTGCCCCCACAGCAAGCAGCTTGTTATGGGGGCACCCGAGCCGAGCTGCAACTCTGTGTCCATTCAGTCTGGCCCCACCCCCTTTCTCTCCTCATTGGCTGACTAACTTTGATTGACAGCAGCGGGAGTCAATGGCGCCACGCTGCTGTCTCAGCCAATGAGGAGGGGAGTCCCTGGTAGGCGAGTCTTTTATCTTAATGCATGGAATCCTTTTAAGTGGTTGTAAACCCTCTACAGCCACTTTATGATACAGGTAAGCCTATATTAAGGCTTACCTGTAGCTACCCAGGATATCTCCTAAACCTGCACGGTTAAGGAGATATCCCCTGTCCCCTGCATGTGCCAATGTCATCAGCACATGTGCACTAAAGCAAACTGAAGCAATGGCACGTATGTGCTGTTGCTTCAGTCTATGTGATGTTACCGGGAGTGATGTCACTGCGGCTCCGACTAACCACAGCGCCGGGGCCGCGATACCCAGAAGTAACCCCCCGGGAGAGATGTCCCTGGCCAGAGGGGGGTACGAGGACCAATGTGTGGGCTTTGAGGTAAGTAATTCATAATGAGCTAGTATGCTATGCATACAAGCTCATTATGCCTTTGTCTTACAGGGTTTTTTTTTGTACAAAGGTTTACAACCACTTTAATACATAATATACCTTTAATATACTTAATATACTAATATACTTTTGGAGCAATGTATGAGCATGAGGACTGCTCTCCAGGGCTTGGACTGGGAGGGAATATTGGCACCGATGAACACAGAACAGAAATGGGAATTCTTCAAAAAGACTCTTTGGAACCTCACTGCAAAGTATATTCCCATGGGCAATACGTTTAAAAGGCTAAAGATAAAACCTATGTGGCTCACGGTCAAAGTTAAAAAAGCTATAAACAATAAGAAAATAGCTTTTAAAAAATATAAAAATGAAGGAACACTAGTGTCGTTTAAATGTTACAAAGAATATAATAGAATATGTAAAAAGGAAATCAAGGATGCAAAAATTCAAAATGAACGACAGATTGCAAAAGATAGTAGGACAAACCCCAAAAAATTCTTTAAATATATTAATAGTAAAAAGGTCAAGTCTGAGCATGTAGGCCCTTTACAAAATAATCTAGAGTGGGTGACTGAGGACATAGAGAAGGCAAATTTATTAAATGCTTTCTTCAGCTCTGTGTATACAATGGAGAATGGGGGAGCTCATGTCGATATAGGGGGTGGGAGTGACACAGCCCCAAATCCACAATGGCTCAAAAGTGATATGGTCCAGAAATATTTAGACAGAATAAAGGTGGATAAAGCACCTGGACCAGATGGCATCCACCCACGGATCCTAAAAGAATTGAGCTCTGAAATTTCAAAGCCACTGTATCTAATATTTAGGGACTCATTAATGACAGGAATAGTACCACTGGATTGGCATAAAGCCAATGTGGTGCCCATATTTAAAAAGGGAACAAAGTCTTTACCTAGTAACTATAGACCTGTTAGTTTAACTTCTATAGTTGGGAAGATACTGGAACGTTTAATAAAAGACCACGTGGATGAGTTCTTGCTGGAAACAAACTATTTAAGCAGCAGACAGCATGGATTCATGAAAGACAGAAGTTGTCAGACAAACCTGATTTCCTTTTATGAAGAGGTAAGTAAAACCCTGGACAGAGGCGTGGCAGTGGACGTGGTATACTTGGATTTTGCAAAAGCGTTCGATACAGTTCCCCACACACGGCTCATGTGTAAGGTAAGGTCTACAGGATTAGATATATCAGTTTGTAAATGGATAGAAAACTGGCTGAAAGACAGAATTCAGAGAGTTGTGGTTAATGATTCTTACTCTGAATGGTCCAAGGTTATCAGCGATGTACCCCAAGGTTCAGTGTTGGGTCCCTTACTTTTCAATATATTTATAAATGATATTGGGTCTGAGATCAAAAGTAACATTTCTGTCTTTGCAGATGACACCAAGCTATGCAGTGGAATAATGTCCTTACAGGATGTCTCCAATTTACAAGCCGACCTCAATGCTCTGTCTAATTGGGCGACTAAGTGGCAGATGAGGTTTAATGTTGATAAATGTAAAGTTATGCACTTGGGGGCTAAGAATATTCATGCATCATACATGCTAGGGGGAGTACAACTGGGGGAATCTGTAGTGGAGAAGGATCTGGGTGTTTTGGTAGATCATAAGCTCAATAATGGCATGCAATGCCAAGCTGCGGTTTCCAAAGCGAGCAAAGTCCTTTCTTGTATTAAGAGAGGTATGGACTCCAGAGATAGAGATATCATTTTGCCCCTGTACAAATCATTAGTAAGACCTCATCTGGAATATGCAGTCCAGTTTTGGGCACCAGTTCTCAAAAAGGATATCGGAGAACTGGAGAAAGTGCAGAGAAGGGCAACCAAACTGATAAGAGGCATGGAGGAGCTCAGCTATGAGGAAAGATTAGAGGAACTGAATTTATTCACTCTTGAGAAGAGGAGAATAAGGGGGGATATGATCAACATGTACAAATACATAAGAGGTCCATATAGTGAACTTGGTGTTGAGTTATTCACTTTAAGGTCAACACTGAGGACAAGGGGGCACTCTTTACGTCTGGAGGAAAAGAGATTTCACCTCCAAATACGGAAAGGTTTCTTCACAGTAAGAGCTGTGAAAATGTGGAACAGACTCCCTCCAGAGGTGGTTCTGGCCAGCTCAGTAGATTGCTTTAAGAGAGGCCTGGATTCTTTCCTAAATGCACATAATATAACTGAGTACTAAGTTTTGTAGGTAAAGTTGATCCGGAGTAAATCCGATTGCCTTTCGGGGGATCAGGAAGGAATTTTTTCCCCTCCGGTAGCAAATTGAATCATCGCTCTGCTGGGGTTTTTTGCCTTCCTCTGGATCAACTGTGGGTATGGAGTTGGGTGTATGGGAGGATGTACTGTGTTTTACTTTGTTTTATTTTTATTTATTTTTATGGTTGAACTGGATGGACTTGTGTCTTTTTTCAACCTGACTAACTATGTAACTATGTAACTATGTACTTTTCGATTTATTTAATATAATTTTTTTCTTTAGAAATCATAACACATTTTTGTTTTAGCCATATGACCATAATTATAAATTATTGTTATTACTGTCTGGCACAGTAAGTTTAATTTCTGTAGTTTTTTTTTATATTGTTATAATTGTAGATCTGGATCTGATACAAAGCACATTTTATTTTATTTCAATAAAAGGCTTTCTCCAGTATCAGCTTACTTAGCCTAAAGCGGTATTAAACTCCAAACAAAAAATGTAATATATTGCAGCTTATTCCTTCAATTGGTGGTTGCATTTGTTTTCTTTATTTGTGTTTTTTTTCATCTTCTTCTTCCAAACTTCCTGTATTAGGCTCCATTCACACTAATGCTTTTTTTTTTATGCATTTTGCAGAAATGCAGGGAAATTTTTTAACATGGTTTCCTATGGAACGTGTTAACATCAATGCTTTTTTGTGCCTCTGCATTTTTGGAAAGGGTCGGGAACTTTTTTCCTGCAAAAAGCAGTGTTTTGCATGTAATAGAATTCAATGGACCCACATCCAAAACGCAAGTACCAAGTTTTTACCACGATTTTACCGCAATTTGCAGCTTGCATTTTTTTTAACCTGTTTATAGCTGGTTGTTAAAAGGAATGTAAAAATATAAAAATTGCCAGCTAAAAAAAGTGAAAAATAAAATAACCGCAAATCGCGGTAAAATTGAGGTAAAGACGAGTGTCAAAAAACGCAGCAAGCACCGCAAAAAGTACTGCAATAAACACTCAAAAGCAACATGCATAGGTGTGAAACGAGCCTTAGGCGGCGTACACATGACCGATTTTCTCTGCAGAATTCAGCAAGAAACTCGATGGGAGACGTATTCTGCCGAGAAAACCGGTCGTGTGTACACTTTTCGCCGAGAAACCCGTCGAAAAACTCATCGAGCCAAAAAGAGAGCATCTTCTCTATTTCCTCGTTGGGCAATGGGAAAAATTGTCTCAACGAGTTTTTTAACTGCCGAACTAGGAACTCGACGGGGAAAACGATGTGTTTCGCCCGACGAGTTTCTCGGTCGTGTGTACGCCGCCATAGAGTGTCCCCACTCTGAATGAATAAGCACAGGAGACACCTTTGGACAGCAGCATCGTCAATCTGGGTGGAGGAGAGTGTTAGGCTGCGTACACACGACCGGTTTTCTCTGCAGAATTCAGCAAGAAACTCGATGGAAGACGTATTCTGCCGAGAAAACCGGTCGTGTGTACACTTTTTGCCGAGAAACCCGTCGAAAAACTCGTCGAGCCAAAAAGAGAGCATGTTCTCTATTTCCTCGTTGGGCAATGGGAAAATTTGGCTCGACAAGTTTTTTAACTGCCGAACTAGGAACTCGATGGGGAAAACAATGTGTTTCGCCTGACCAGTTTCTCGGTCGTGTGTACGCGGCCTAAGAAAGAAAATGAATGCGGCCATCACATCTAAGAATTAGTAAGCTCCAAATTAATAAATGTTTTATCTTGTGTTCAAAAGCACTTTAATTAGGTAAGTAGTGGTGTTGCAAAGTTCTTTTGAATGCTCTATTTCTTAAAGCCTGGAGCCACTCTCCGCAAAGTAACAAGGGTACTAATGGTTCAGATCTAAGCGAGTGCTGCAGGTAAAGGGAAAGTAATCAAAGAGAGGGAAAAAAAAGAAGACAGAAACGAGAGATAAGAAACAGTTTGTTTATGCCAAAAGTTCTACTTCAATCTAAGTGCAACAAAGAGTCCCAGGTCTTTTAAGATCCAAGCAAAAAAAACAGAAAAAAAAACCAGTAATACTTTAATACATTTATGCTTTTCTCTTTGAGAAACTACTACTGATTAGTGATGAGCGGAATACGCCATATTCGATTTCGCGATATTTCGTGAATATTTCAAAGAATATTCGCGAATATTCGTTAATATCGAATATTCGTGATATTTTATAAAAAAAAAAAATTGCGAAATTTCGCTATTTTTTTTTGTGTGACTTTTAATATCGAAATGCGAAATTTCGCTATTTTTTTTGGATAAAATATCACGAATATTCGATATTTACGAATATTCGCTATATTTTATAAAAAAAAAAATTGCGAAATTTCGCTAATGCGAATTTTCGCTAGTGCGAATGCGAAATTGATTGCGAATTTGATTGCGAAATTTGAAAAAATAAGAATATTCGAAATAGCGAATATTCGCCGCGATATTCGAGTTATTCGCGAATACTCGAATATGCAATATTCGTAGCGAATATTCGCAATGCGAATATTTGTGAGCAACACTACTACTGATGATCTTTTATAGCAGGCATGTCTGAAACATATGGTTCAATGAGTAGGATAAGTCTATAAGGGGCCACTTTAACGCTAAGGAGGAAAGCACTTACCTAACTATAAATATATTTTCTAATTGTAAAGATACTAGAGCACTCTGGGGATTAACACATGCATTTGAGATAATCAGATTAGTCTTTCATTTCAATTATTGAAGCCTGGAAAACTTTAATATAATAGAGATTCAAGAAAACATTTTTGAAAGTACTCAAGTCCAAGAAGTGTGTTTTTATTAGGTCCCAGTGTATTTAAACGTGACCCATTTAAAGTGTAATGCCGCGTACACGCGGTCGTAATTTCCAGTCAGACGGAATTTTTTCATTGGATATTCTGACCGTATGTATGCCCGATCGGACTTTTCCGTTGGAAATTCCGACTGACTTTGAAAGAGAACATGTTCTCTTTTTTTGCGACAGAATTTTTTTTGGAAATTCTGTTCTATCTGTATGGAATTCTGACGGAGAAAAAGACATGCATGCTCGAAAACAAGTTGACACATGCTCGGAAGCATTGAACTTAGTTTTTCTAGGCTTGTCGTAGTGTTGTACGGTCGGAATTTGGCGTGTATGCAAGACCCATCAGAGTTTATTCTGACGGAAAAACCGGTCGTGTGTACACAGCATTAGTTTACCTTCAGCAATATTTTGCAAAATCCTATGCAATTCCATCATTTCTGTATAGTACATACTAGCAATGCTCCTGCTTCAAATGCTGCACCTCCTGCCATTACACATGCAGGGGAGGAAGGGTTCTCCACAAAAACTGCTAGTCCCTCATTTCCATTTCAGTCTGCCATTTTCAGGATGTGTTGAATGTTTTAATTGTGTGCCCTCTAGAAGCCACCCCAGGGCCTGTGGGACTGTGTGCATGAGCAGTGCACTCTCTTTCTCTAGCTGAGCTTGGAAAGGGATTTTTGAAAAATGTTGCTGAAGGTGTACTTACCCTTTAAACATCTTATTCACTTTTGGTGCTTTGAGCTGTGGTCAGTGGTGTACCAACTGGGGGGCGGGGGGATGGGGGCAGTTTGCCCCAGGTGCCACAAATTGGAGGGGGGTTTAGGCCAGCTTAGGGTTTGTCAGGCCGGCGCCGCTTATTCATTGTACACCTAGCACATACATACAGCAGTACCACCTACCCTGTGGTGACGCATCTGGGGGGGGTGCCGCCAGGGGTGCTGCCCCCACTCGCACTGGGAACCACTGCTCTAAGGGTGTCACTGCCGCCCCGATCAAGTAAAATGGACAGGCAGGTCTCCCTCCTAGTTCTGCCCAGTGCCCAAACAGCCTATGTCTTTTCTGCGTGAGGCATCCCAGAGAAGGGGAGACTTCAAAGGAGTACACAGGAGGCCCTTCACTGGGGGGTGAAGAGGAGGCCCATTGACTAAGAAATGGTGGTTGGTGTGGCAAAAGCCCCTGGATAGGTGGGGGACAAGGGAGATACTGAACTAGGTGAGGGGGTGCCTGGAAGTTCTGGATTAGGAGAGGGGGTGTCTGGAGGCCCAGGACTAGGAAAGAGGGTGTCTGAATGACCTTCCTGCTTCAGAGAGAGAGAGACTGGACCAGTAAAAAGTAGATTGGGACACAGAAGCTGCATCAACAGTCGAATGTCAAAATTTGAAATGCAGACAGGAAGGGATGCATGTATCCAAATGCACAGTGTCTGCATTCGGATCTGTAAACCCACTTCTATAGGGGAAGTTCTCTGGTGGATGCAGATGCAGCAAAAAGTGGATCAGCATACAGGACCTGTCTCAGCGCCTGTCTGAATGAGCTCTTAAGCCCTGTACACATGATCGGTTTGTCCGATGAAAACAGACTGATGTGCGTGCGTGGGCCCCAGCGGTTTGTTTTCCATCGGTGAAAAAAAATAGAACACGTTTTAAAGTCTTTCTATGGATAAAAAAAACGATAGAAAAAAACGATCGTCTGTGTGGAAGTCCATCAGTCAAAAATCCATGCATGCTCAGAATCAAGTCGACGCATGCTCAGAAGCATTGAACTTCATTTTTCTCAGCACATCGTAGTGTTTTACGTCACCGCGTTTTGGCACGGCCGGATTCTGTTATGCTGTGAATTTCAGAAAATAAACTAAGACTGATGAAAGTCAGTTTCATTGGATATCCGATGAAAAAATCCATCGGATTAGATTCCATCAGATATCCGATCGTGTGTACCGGGCTTAAGGGGAATTTATCAAAACTAGAGCAGACAGAATTTGGAACAGCTGTGCATGGCAACCAATCAGCTCATAGCTTTCATTTTAAAAGCTGAACAAGATGAAGATAGAAGCTTGGTTGCCATGCGCAGCTGTTCCATATCTGACTGCACCAGTTTTGATAAATTCCCCTCACTGTGTTTTACATGTCTTACTCTTGACTACTGCACATTCTTTGTTAAAGTGGTTGTAAAGGCACAACATTCTATGCATCAAGGTAAAAAAAACTTCTGCGTGTAGCAGCCACCCAGCCCCACCTAATTCTTACCTGAACACTCTCTCGATCCAGCGATGTCCACTACTGCCAACAGCTGTCCGGGGACTCGCACTCCTGGCTAGCTGTTGGCAGCAGTGGTAGCGGAGTCGAGCGATGGCTCCGTGTGTGAATAGACACAAGCTGCTTGCTGTGGGGGCACCCAGAAAGAGGCAGAAGCCAAGGGGGCCAGCGAGGGACCCAAGCAGGGCCAATCCTAGGGTCACAGGCGCCTGGGTGCAGAAATATTTCTGGCATCCCCATATGGGCGTAGTCATTTTGCTAACTCCTCCCCTTTACAAATATTTCTATGGCAATGACTCAACCACAGATATGCTCCCCCACGAAGTCTTCATTACCCTGGGATCCTCACATGATCTCTTAACAATAAACAAAATACAGGAAGAGAACCAGAGTACTTTATTGGGAGCTGGAGAGAGGCCTCTCTGATGGACACAGAGAGGACTTCTGTTAGAGAGTTTGTTAGAAAGAGCGCCCAGACATACTACAGACAGGATACAGGAGATGGTCAGAGACCGCAGACTTAGTACAGGAGACGGTCAGAGACTGCAGACATGGTACAGGAGATGGTCAGAGACTGCAGACACAGTACAGGAGATGATCAGAGACTGCAGACATAATACAGGAGACGGTCAGAGACTGCAGATATGGTACAGGAGATGGTCAGAGACTGCAGACACAGTACAGGAGATGATCAGAGACTGCAGACACAGTACAGGAGATAATCAGAGACTGCAGACATAGTACAGGAGACGGTCAGAGACTGCAGACACAATACAGGAGATGATCAGAGACTGAAAACTATAACCCTCATGTCAGGAAGAGAAGCAGCCCCTCCCCTAAGCACTGCCAGGCTGGACGGGCTGCCCTATGCTCACATCAGTCCTGGACGGACACACATCAATGCTCAGAACACTAGTTCTGGACGGACACAAACAAGGAGAGAAGGAGGGAGGGGAGAACTCTGGCACTTCGGTGCCCCCACCTCTGCAGGCGCCTGGGTGCAAAGCACCCTGTGCACCCTGGCTAGGATCGGCCCTGGACCCAAGAAGAGGAGGATTCCAGCTGCTCTGTGCAAAACCATTACACAGAGCAGGTAGGTATACCATGTTTTTTTTTTTAGAAAAAAAAAAAGATTTTAATAATACTTTATAGTTAGCTGTGTGTAGTAAAGCACGTGCAATTAAACAGTTTTATTTCATTAAAATGAGCATTCT
Source organism: Rana kukunoris (assembly GCA_029574335.1). Taxonomy (NCBI): domain Eukaryota; kingdom Metazoa; phylum Chordata; class Amphibia; order Anura; family Ranidae; genus Rana; species Rana kukunoris. The sequence continues at coordinate 282,393,824 of CM056053.1, read as the reverse complement.
GAGGTTTGTACTGTCTGATACATACTCACTTGTGGCACAGTCATTAAAGCAAATGACCCTCTAAGCCCTTCCAACTGTTGATGCAATCTGACCACACCCACAGTTTTGGCGTGGCGCCCACTATTTTGCCACATACCATTTTTTTGGGGGGTGGGGGGTGCAAAAAAATGTACAGCCACCACCACCCACTAGCCAATTTGTTTCTCAAATAAACCATTTACTGTCTTTATCCCTACTAATTCAGATTCTTTTTCTTTGTCTTCAGCATAAAATGATCCTTTTATGTCAGACTCCAGCCCTTTGTATTGTAACATGTGCTTATTACAGAGGAAATGGCAATTGTCTTTTGAAAGTAAAAGAATTTGAATTGCCCTGTCCAGAAGATTACAGGGATCAGCCCTTTAAATTAGGTCCTTGATATCAGGTCACTTCTATCAACAATAAATCAGTATTAGGTAGACTCAGGAGCAAAAGCCCAAGTATTTTGTTTTCCTGCGAATTACGTTTTTTTTTTTTTTGGGATCACTTAAAGTAATTACCAATGGTGAAAGCAAAATTTAAGGATTTACTAACCGGGTCAATTAATTAAATACATGTACTTTTTTTTGAGTGTTTTTAACTAATATTTTTACTTTTAGTAAAACATTTCTACAAATCAATGAGATTGCTAAACATTTTAGAATTCAAACATTAATCTCGGTTTAAAATGTCCAGTTTTGTTATGCTGAGAATGTTAGAAATAAAACTATGAACCAATATATATCATCAATTTATTAATTTGGTATTACAATGAAGCTAACAGCATGTGCTACAGAGCACTCATTCACAGTTAGCTTTCCTCTTCAACTTGACAGTGTAGAGTCCTTTTATCCCTTTTATAACAATATTCTGCATACTTATGTACCTATGATAACTTTCATAACTAGTTATCTTCTCAGATACAATGGGTAAAATAAATATTGAACATGTCACCATTTTTTTAGGTAACTAGTAAGACCCCTTTCACAGTTGGGCGGTTCGGGCCTTATCGGTAAAGCGCCGCAAGTTTTAGCAGTGCTTTACCGATGTTACAGTGGCACTTTTTGTCCACTAGCGGGATGCATTTTTAATGGGCAGGGGTGGTGGAGGGGCAGTGTATACATCGCTCCTCCACGGCCCCAAAGATGCTGCAGGACTTTTTTTTCCTGTCCCACAAGCACACCACCCCAGTGTGAAAGCACTCAGGCTCTCACACTGGGGAGGCATGAGAGGTGCTTTTCAGGTGCTTTACAGGTGCCTTTTTTTAGCGCTAAAATGCCTGAAAAGCACCCCACTGTGAAAGAGGTCTAAGTAATTTCTGAAGCTGCTATTGACATTAAATTTTCACCACATGTCAGTAACAACCCATGCAATCCATACATACAAAGAAACCAAAACAAAAACAAAAAATTCAGTTATGCGTAATAAAATAGAATGACACAGGGAGTTAGGCCACGTAAACACGATCGTTCAAAACCGATGAAAACGGACTGAAGGTCCGTTTCATCGGTCCAAACCGATTGTGTGTGGGCGCCATCGGTCAGTTATCCTTCGGTCAAAAAAGAGAACTTGCTTTAAAATGTAACCGATGGACGCCTGACCGATAGGTCAAAACCGATCGTTAGTATGCAAAAGCATCGGTTAAAAGGCCGCGCATGCTCAGAATCAAGTCGACGCATGCTTGAAAGCATTGAACTTCATTTTTTCAGCACGTCGTTGTGTTTTACATCAGCGCGTTCTGACGCGATCGATTATTTAACCGATGGTGCGTAGGCACATCAGACCATCAGCCAGCTATATCGGTTAACCAATAAAAATGGTCCTTCGGACTCTTCTCATCGGGTGGACTGATCGTGTGTACGTAGCCTAAGTATTGAAAATGCGAAATTACACTTATTTAATACTTTGCACAAAATCCTTTGTTGGTAATGACAGCTTCAAGACGCCTTCTGTATGGAGAAACCAGTCACATGCATTGCTCAGGTGTGATTTTTTGCCCATTCTTCCACACCGTTTTCAAATCTTTAAGGTTCCATAGGCCTCTTCTATGAACTCTGATCTTCAGTTCTTTCAATAGATTTTATATTAGATTCAAGTCAGGTGATTGGCTGGGCCATTCTAGAAGCTGTATTTCTTTATTTGAAACCAATAGAGTTTCATTGGCTTTGAGTTTGGGATCATTGTCTTGCTGAAATGTCCACCCTCGTTTCATCTTTATTATCATATCAAGAATGTCTCGGTACATTAATTCCATTCATCCTTTCTTCAACGACATGAAGTTTGCCAGTACCATATGCTGAAAAACAGCCCCACACCATGATGTTCCCACTTCCAAACTTCACTGTTGGTATGGTGTTTTTGGGGTGATGTGCAGTGCCATTAGACCTCCAAATATGGTATGTATTATGCCATCCAAAGAGATCAATTTTGGTTTCATCTGATCAGACTATATTCTCCCAGTATTTCACAGGCTTGTCTAAATGTTGTACAACAAACATTAAACAAGCTTCAACATGCTTTTTCTTCAGCAATGGAGTCTTGCGTGGTGAGCGTGCATAAAGGCTATGGCGGCTGAATGCATTATTTAATGTTTTCTTTGAAACAATTGTTCCTGCTAATACCAGGACTTTCTGAAGCTCTCCACAAGTGATCCTTGGCTCTTGGACAACTCTGCTGATAATTATTTTCACTCTTCTGTCAGAAATCTTGCAAGGAGCACCTGGTCGTGGCTCAGTTTATGGTGAAATTATGTTCTTTCCACTTCCAGATTGTGGCACCATTAGTGCTCACTGGAACATTCAGAAGTTTAGAAATTCTTCTTTAACCAATGCCATCAGTATGTTTTGCAACAGTAAGTTTGCAAAGGTCTTGAGAGAGCTCTTTGCTTTTACTCATCATGAGATGTTTCTTGTGTGACACTTTGGTAATGAGACTCCTTTTTATCACTTGAGGCTCAACCGGCTGATATTAATTTGCACTGACAAGGGGCAAGATTGCCTACTAATTAATGATACACTTTCAGCTGGTGTCTTGCTTTTCCATACCTTTTTTCACCTCCCTTTCCCTGTGTTGTGATAATAATATGGTAAGCTGCTAATCTGCACTTTGGGTGGAGCACTTTGACAGAACACAGCATTGGATAGTGTGGATTAAATTTCACTGAGGGTTTAAACACACGGATAAACTGGGACACTGATCCTAATAAGAAACTGGGTTTAGAAGATTTTCAGTGGAGGGGAATTCTATATAAACTTGTTTGCAGCACTGGGATTGTCAAATCCTAGCACATGAATTGCACTGCACTAATGATTTGTGTGTGTGTGTATAGTATGATTTATTTCATGTATATTTTAGAAGACTATTGAGCTTTATTATAATTTGTTTGTGGCACTGGTAATTTTGAGCTTTACATTTATTATTGTATGTAAATCATTTTAGGTTGGGAAAACCATGTTTAGAGCACTGGGAATTTGGTTGCAGCATCCCATATTTGTTATGGTGTAACACTTATATTGTGGTCTGGCACTACGTTTTTATTTAATTGGTCCAATTATTGGAATTTAGTTGTGTTTATACGTTTTGGACAAAGTGCCACACTGATTTTTAAGAAATTCAACCATTATATTAGTTTATTATATCAGATCATTATTGAACCATCTCCAGCGCAGATTTAAGGGGCTGTCTCTCCTTAACCAGGGTCATAATTTGCCGGTAGTTCTAGCATTTAATGGAGTAAGTAAAAACAGACATGGGGAACCACGCATCTGTAAACTTATCTTCCATATTATACAAAAAGGCCATAAGCTTTTCCATCTATTAACATTAGTTTAGTGAACCACAGTACCTGCTTGTTTCCACGTGAAGGGAATGCAGGTCCTGGTTGAATTAAGGAGATTGACCACCAAGGAGGTCTTGTATTAAAACAGAGTGGGACTTAATTAACCCCTTTACACCTAAGTAGCCCATATGTGTAGCAGAAACATGCTGGGCTTTAATGCCCACACACTGCACATATGCATCGCTGGGTGGGCAACGTTTATGTGATAGGAGCGTGCACCCGGTGTTCTCCTTGCACAAAGACCGAGCTGCCAAAAATGTATTTTGGTCCTCAGTAAACATTGGTAGCCAGGGGGACAGGGGTTAATGTAAAACAAATAGTTTAAAGAGTGGTCTCCCAAGCTGACTGAGGTAAGTTGAGCAATGATTTTTCCAGCTTGGGTCAAAATAGGATGAATTTGTCGACATTCTCAAAAAAATATATAGTAGGGTGCCCGGCCAATCTGATGCACATAAACAGATTTAGCAATTAACGTTTATATAAATCTAATAAACTTGTCTTTAGTCATCGTGTTATGTCAACAGCAAGCAAAAGTTACATCAGAAATGTGAACAGTGCATTTCCAAGGCCATGGTGCTGCTATAGTGAGTTATCTATGTACTTATATATTTTTTCTACTAGTGGTCACATCTGCATTCTTTAATTATGATGCATGCTTTTTTTAACTAAAAAGTGACTCAAGCAGAGATGTAGAGAGACTTGATTACACCCCCCAGAGAACTGGTTAGATAATAAGACAAGTATCGACTATACATGCCCCCACCCACTCACAGTTTGAGCCCAATAAGGGTGTATTGGAGGCATGTCCGCTTTCTCCAAAAGTTCATAATAGAATCCCTCTTGTGTCTCCACTTGATACCCTTTGGGTCCGACCCGAAGGGCCCTTTAACCATATGCACTGCCATGGTAATTAGGACATTGCTAAAGTTATCTTTATCTTATTTGTGTATGGAAATTATTATATATGTACAACTGTAATGTGCTCTTTGTTATTATTCTTGTGCATTGAAAAACCTTAACAAAAACTTTGAAACAAAAAAAAAAGTAGAGGTACTCTCAATGTTAGCAGCAAAGAAGACATTTCCAGGTAATGAAGAGCATTGGGCAAAGCTCCTTCAATACATCATCACGTTGTTTCCATGCAGTGATGCTAATGTTCTGCTAATCTTGACTGCTGTCACTATTGTGAGTAACTCTACTTATACAATAAATCGTATACCCAAAGTTATTACGCAAAAAAAAAAGTGACTCAAGCAGATGCAAAGTGTATGTTTCTAAATTCACACATGAACCACAACCGCGTTTCACATCAAATTAACATGTTTAAAGCAGGAAGCCCAATTCCTCAGCTACACTTACACCATAAGTGTTATGCACCCAATTCTACTTGTGCTATCCTTCTTAGAACTGCATATTCCAGAAACAATTGTCATTACTGTTGATATTTGCTACCAAGAAATTTACTATTTCTAAACTATCTTCAGAGTTATAATACTGTTGGTAAAAAAGAAAGCAAAGGAAGGTACCTATATCTCTAAAAACATATACAAAGTAGCTATTCCTCTATTTAGGACTGCCAAGATCCATTAATCAGTTCCGGACTGGCTTACGCAGATATACTGCGGCAGAATGGCTCCCCTGGGCAAAATTCCATATGGGTTTGTCCTTAACTTTTTGGCACACCAGAGGGCGCGCGTGACCAGATGCACATGGTCGGCGGGCACAATCGCCACCCGCCATGCACGATTGTGTGCACGAGTGCCGGCAGGGGGATTTGTGTGTGTAAACACACAAATCCTTGTGCTGCCAGGAAAGAGGACACATATAGTTTGTTCCTACTAAGTAGGAAAAACAATATGTCTCCTCTCCTAGTCACTCCCATTCCCACACAGTTAGAACACACCAATGGAACACACCGTTAACCCCTTGATCACCACGTAGTGTTAACCCCTTCCCTGCCAGTGACATTTACACAGTAATCAGTGCAATTTTTTAGCACTGATTGCTGTATAAATATCAATGGTCCCAAAAAAGTGTCACAAGTGTCTAATCTGTCCATCGCAATGTCGCAGTGCCGCTAAAAAATGCAGATCACTTACTAGTAAAAAATTGCATAAATGTTTCCCATAGTTTGTAGATGCTATAACTTTTGTGCAAACCAATCAATATACGCTTATTGCGATTTTTTTTTTACCAAAAATATGTAGAAGAATATATATTGGCCTAAACTGATTTTTTTTTTTATTTGGGGATATTTATTATAGCAAAAAGTTAAAAATATTGTTTTTGTTTTTTTTCAAAATTGTCATTCTTTTTTTGTTTATAGCGCAAAAAATTAAATCAAATACCACCAAAATAAAGCTCTATTTGTGGGGGAAAAGGACGCACATTTTGGTTACAGCATTGCATTGACTGCGCAATTGTCAGTTAAAGCGACGAAGTGCCAAATTGTAAAAAGTGCTCAGGTCAGGAAGGGGGTAAAATCTTACGGGGCTGCAGTGGTTAATAAAAATCTTTATTGTGTCTTTATTGTTTTTTGTTTTTTTTTATGTTAAAAAAAAAAAAAACTTTTACATTTTAGATATAAAAGCATTTATATACAAACCAAAACAAAGATACAGTAGGTGACTGGGATATTGTGTCAATCTCGCTCCCTTTCTCAGCGAGATTGACCACCTACGAGCCCCATCGCGGGAGCCAGCGCCGAGCTGGCTTGCTGCGATAGAGACAAAGCCGTCATAGAAGCGACGGGGATCCGACGCGGATTCCCGCCAATTCTACACGTGGGCGGAGTTTGTTTTGAATCCTGAAGGAGAAATCCCCGCCGGATTTTTAAAGAAAAATCCGGCATGGGTTCCCCCCTCAGGAGCATAACGGGCCCTTAGGTCTGTTATGGGTTGTAAGGAGACCCCCTACGCCGAAAAAACGGCGTGGGGGTCCCCCCACAATCCATAACAGACCCGTATCCAAAGCACGCCGGCCGGCCGGTCAGGAAGGGAGTGGGGGCGAGCGAGCGCCCCCCCCCTCCTGAGCCGTACCGGGCAGCATGCCCTCAACATGGGGGGGTTAGGTGCTCTGGGGCAGGGGGCGCACTGCGGCCCCCCACCCCAGAGCACCCTGTCCCCATGTTGATGAGGACAGGGCCCCTTCCCGACAACCCTGGCCGTTGGTTGTCGGGGTATGCGGGCGGGAGGCTTATCGGAATCTGGAAGCCCCCTTTAATAAGGGGGCCCCCAGATACCGGCCCCCCACCCTAAGTGAATGAGTATGGGGTACATTGTACCCCTACCCATTCACCTGCAAATAAAAAGTGTAAACACAAATAAACCACACAGGGTATTGAAATATTTTATTAGTTGGCCGCCGGGGGGGGGGGGTGTGTATGATCGCTTTTATAAAAGCGCCCCCCTCCGGCGGGCTTCTGTGGGGGGTGGGTGCCGCCGTCTGGTTCTCTTCCGCCGCCGGGGGGGGCGCTTTGATAAAGGCGCCCACCACCCGGCGGGCTTCTTTCGACGTCTTCGGCGGCTGGGGGGTCTTCTCCCACTCTCCGGGGTCTTCTCCTGCTCTCCGGGGGTCTTCTCCGCTCTCCGGGGGTCTTCTCCGCTCTCCGGGGGTCTTCTTCTTCTTCAGGACTCGCCGCCGCTAACTTTGTGTGTTAGCTCAATTACTAGCGGCGGCGAGCCCCCTCCTCTGTGACGTCGTCTTCTTCTTCTTCTCCAGATGTTGACGCGACGCTTCCTTCCGCTGTTATGCCGGGCGCGCGGCTCGCAGCAAGTTATATAGGCCTGTCTTGTGACGTCGCAGTCCCATCATGCTCCGGTACGTACCACGTGGTACCTACCGGAGCATGATGGGACTGCGACGTCACAAGACAGGCCTATATAACTCGCTGCGAGCCGCGCGCCCGGCATAACAGCGGAAGGAAGCGTCGCGTCAACATCTGGAGAAGAAGAAGAAGACGACGTCACAGAGGAGGGGGCTCGCCGCCGCTAGTAATTGAGCTAACACACAAAGTTAGCGGCGGCGAGTCCTGAAGAAGAAGAAGACCCCCGGAGAGCGGAGAAGACCCCCGGAGAGCGGAGAAGACCCCCGGAGAGCAGGAGAAGACCCCGGAGAGTGGGAGAAGACCCCGGAGAGTGGGAGAAGACCCCCCAGCCGCCGAAGATGTCGAAAGAAGCCCGCCGGGTGGTGGGCGCTTTTATCAAAGCGCCCCCCCCCGGCGGCGGAAGAGAACCAGACGGCGGCACCCACCCCCCACAGAAGCCCGCCGGAGGGGGGCGCTTTTATAAAAGCGATCATACACACCCCCCCCCCCGGCGGCCAACTAATAAAATATTTCAATACCCTGTGTGGTTTATTTGTGTTTACACTTTTTATTTGCAGGTGAATGGGTAGGGGTACAATGTACCCCATACTCATTCACTTAGGGTGGGGGGCCGGTATCTGGGGGCCCCCTTATTAAAGGGGGCTTCCAGATTCCGATAAGCCTCCCGCCCGCATACCCCGACAACCAACGGCCAGGGTTGTCGGGAAGGGGCCCTGTCCTCATCAACATGGGGACAGGGTGCTCTGGGGTGGGGGGCCGCAGTGCGCCCCCTGCCCCAGAGCACCTAACCCCCCCATGTTGAGGGCATGCTGCCCGGTACGGCTCAGGAGGGGGGGGGCGCTCGCTCGCCCCCACTCCCTTCCTGACCGGCCGGCCGGCGTGCTTTGGATACGGGTCTGTTATGGATTGTGGGGGGACCCCCACGCCGTTTTTTCGGCGTAGGGGGTCTCCTTACAACCCATAACAGACCTAAGGGCCCGTTATGCTCCTGAGGGGGGAACCCATGCCGGATTTTTCTTTAAAAATCCGGCGGGGATTTCTCCTTCAGGATTCAAAACAAACTCCGCCCACGTGTAGAATTGGCGGGAATCCGCGTCGGATCCCCGTCGCTTCTATGACGCACTCGCTGGAATGTGCTTTTACTATTCCAGCGAGTGCGAGATATCGGCAGCCTGTCGCCGAGATTCAGCGCGATGCTGGCGTGTTAAAAACACATTCTCGGCGGCAGGCACTGTACATACATAAAACAATTCTTGCGTGCTATTTTTATATTTGAATCACTTATCAAACCTCCCTATTTTGATATACATTTTAACCATCCTATGAAATGGTTAGTCTCCCATCTGTATCTGAGAGGGGTTCATGCACAGAATGACTTGCTCTGCCCATTTTGCAGATGAGACCTGTTTCCTCAGGAGCGTAGATATCAGTGCTGTCCTATAGCATTAGCAGTTTCTGGAATGTTCATTTTCCTCTGAGAACCATGGGGCATGTATAGTATATGCAGAAAGAGACGTGATGGACCTTTCAGGGGAAGTCAGCAATGGAGACCCATGTTCTCCTCCAGATACTGGTTTCCCTTCAACTGCTACAGGCTTATTTGGAGTGTAGTTTCATGCTAATAGACGCTACATGAAAAAAAAATGTGTATATTAAAAGGGCAATTATACTGATTATCCCTATCAGCACTCACTGTTCTACAGTGATATAAACATCCTGCTTGCATAAGAAGCATTCAAATGCATAAAAAGGCCTACTGTAATGTGGGAAAGTTACCTCCCCACCCAAACTTGTCAACACTTGACCAAAAAGTCAAATGAGGTTACTTCTTACAATGCCACCATATAACAGTATTTACACATCACTGGCACATGATATGTTAGAATATCAATGTCTGTACATTGCCTTATTGTTACAGGATGTTGTCTTACTTTACAAATATACAGAAGATATGGATAAAGGCTTGTGAATAAAATACAGAAAATGTAATGCTTCCGATTTTTACATTTAATTTGTTTCTTTGATTGATATCATTTCATGTTTAAAGCCCTGTACACACGATCGGATATCTGATGGAATCTAATCCGATGGATTTTTTTGTCGGATATCTGTCATCAGTCTTGCCTACACACCATTAGTCAAAAATCCCATTAAGCCAAAACGCGGTTACGTACAACACTACGACGAGCCGAAAAAAATTAAGTTCAATGCTTCCGAGCATGCGTAGACTTGATTCTGGGCATGCGTGGATTTTTGTCCGATTTACTTCCACACAGACGATTGGATTTTTCTATTGTTTTTTTATCCATAGGAAAAATGTAAAACATGTTTTATTTTTTTACACCGATGGAAATAAAACCGATGGGGCCCACACACGATCGGTTTTTCCGATGAAGTTGTCCATCTGTCGGTTTTCAGCGGACAAACCAATCGTGTGTACAGGGCTTTATGCTTACACATAAACACATACATATTTATCCATTTCAGCTGCCATACCAGTATATACAGTATATCATGTTTATATATATCATACAGTATATAAATATAAGTATATAAATATATATCTTTTATGAAAAAAAAAAAAAACATTTTACATTTTAGCAGATTTGACAAAAACATATTATTACGTTTAATAACAAAGTAACACTAATATTGTTTTTGGGTGAGGCAAAAATACTTTATTTTGTCAATATTGTCATGCAAATCCTTTTTTTTTTTTTAAGCAATCTTTGGGTAAAAATACCTTTTCTCATTTTTAGCAGTAACATTTTTTTTTTAAGTTTGACCAATAATAGTTATAAAACTACTGAATTTACAGGGCATAAAAAATACAGATTTTATTTGATAATTTATCCAATTTATAATAAAATACAATAAGATTATGTTTCTAGTACAAAGTATTACAGAGTTTACAAATGGAATACCTTTTTGTTCTTCCATCTTGAGGATTTTTTTATTTTTATTTATGGAAACTGCAAAACTGATTAAATCACCTGGGAGATACCAGTTACTTAAAAACTGCATGTCCTACCATTGCATCCTTCAGATAACTACATTGTCATTTTTATTTTAAATCAATTGGCCAGGTGCATATTAAAGCGGAGGTTCACCCAAAAATCAACTTTCTGACATTAGATCCAGCATACTGCTAACATCTTTTTATTTTTTTTGTACTTACCATTTTATGAGCCGTTGTTATCCGGCTCCGAGCGGGGGATCCTGCGGGGAATGGGCGTTCCTAAGCCAAGAGGAGTTGATTGACGGGCTGCTAAGGCGTGTCACGCCTTCCGAAAATACCCAAAGTGTTTTAAAAAAAAACAGCATACTGCAGATGTTAGCAGTATGCTGGATCTAATGTCAGAAAGTTGATTTTTGGGTGAACCTTCGCTTTAAATTAAATGGTTTCCATAGACCTAAAAATTTTCCCAACCATTATCTGTCAAATTGGGTGATAGTTATCCAATCTCTACAGATAGCTTGTTGGCCTGGTTCACATCTATGCATGTTGCAGTTTGCATATTCCAGGTGCATTTTGTGTTTTTTAAGGCTTGATTCATACCTATGCAATTTTAATACTTTTTGCATTTTGCAGATTTGCACTACAGTCCATATACCATGGCTTTTTTATGGAACACCTTCTGTAGTGCAAATCTGCAAAATGCAAAAAGCACTAAAAATGCATAGGTGTGAATCCAGCCTAAAGGTTTCTCCAGTGGTGCTTTGACAAAATCCCTAATAATCACCCAAAATGTGTATACAAGCCAGCGTGTGAATGGAGCCTGGCTTTTAGCTACACAAAGCCACATGTTTGGATTGTGCACCATTCCAACCTTCTAGCTGCCGGCATCCTAATGACCAATGGCATCATCAGTTGATAAGGAGAATGTCAGTCGCCTCGATAGCATCCTTGTCAGATCCTCACCTGCCCCTCTCTATCAGCATTGGGGTTAGCTGAGTAATAGCGAAAAACTGAGGGAGAAGAGAAACATTGGAATAATAGTCAGTACCACTTTGCAAAAATTTGCTTTGAAAGAATAAATCACCTCTAAGGTTGGCTGTCCTACTTGTGTGGAAGTTGCTGCCTTATGTAAAACTATAAGATTTCTTTTTTTTTTACTTTTTAGCATGGGGCTCCTTAAGTCAAGACTATCCATAATTTTTAAACGGTGCTTTGACTGTAAAAAGATTGAGGAATGCTGGTCTATGGAACCAAAACCAGAAAAAGTCCCTGGCCCTTTCCATAAAATGCACAGAAGTTAATGTGACCCATAGGAAACAATGCTAAATGGAATGGAATGTGCTTATGCAAAACTGAAAACACACTAAATAATGCATAGGTGTGAATCAGGCCTTTAAGCGGTTGTATAGTCGAAAAAAAAAAATTGTACCACCTGTAAAGGAAAAAGCATAATCAGCTAGTATGCACTGCATACTAGCTGATTATGAAATACTTAGTGTAGAATGAGGCGTCGGTATCTCTGCCGGTCCATGCCGAGGGAGATGACATCTTCCCTTGGCGTGTCTTCCGGGTATCACGGCTCCAGCGCTGTTGGGAGATGTATTTTTGGCAAGGTCCGGTGTCTGCTGGGCCTGAAGCTGATAATCCCCTGTGCGCATTTGCAGCTGCATTCAGCGGCTCATTGCAAGTGGAATATCTCCTAAACCGTAAAGGTTTAGGAGATTTTTTTTACCTACAGGTAAGCCTTGTTATAGGCTTACCTGTAGGTAAAAGTAAAAAAAAAAAAAAAAAGCCTATACAACCGCTTTAATGACCCTGCATATATTTTCACATATGGGCAGGCGCCTGCAACCATTCATTACATTTTTTCTGCAAAAAAACAACCTTTTGCTACATAGTAGGACCCACCATTACCTGAAAGCAAGCTGATTGCTGTGGTCAATGCTGGAAAAGTTATTTCTTTATGTCTGCATACATTAGAACTAATATAATAAATAAAAACCTTTATCTTCAGTTGTTTCTTACATCACAACACTGTAGCTAAAGAATTATTTTTGAACCTAAATCATTAAATATTTTTTACTTATTGTATGTACTCATCTAATAGCTTTCACTGCTGGGATAATGATGTAGTAGACAAGAAAGCACAAATGTGTTTGCGACAACAAAACAAAAGGTTAATTTACTAACAATGTGTGAAATGTAAATATGTAGCAACACATAGCTTTATTGATCCTGTCCAAAAGACAATCAAAGCACATGCCTGAATGCACTTTTGAACTTTGTTAGTAAATAAGACCTTTCTGAAAGAGGCCTTTGGTTTGCTACTAAATCGTTTTACCTATCACTTAAGATGCGTTATGTTTCCACAACAAAAATGCTTACCCTGGAAGGAAGTGTGTTTTCACCTCAGGTTTTGCACATTTTTGTACTTTCGTTTTGGTGCTTTCACATACATTAAAATGTATAAACATCAGTTTACTCGTGTTTACCCACATTTACATGTATTTACATTCATTAACATCAGTTAGAATGCATTTCCTACAAAAACAAATAGTTAAAAAATACAAATGCACATATAGTGCTTGTTTTTAGGCCTGGTTCACACCTATACAGGTTGCAGTTTGCATGTTACAGGTACATTTTGCGTTTTTCAATACACGCTTTTGAACCATTAAAGTCCATGGAACCAAAATCCAGAAAAAAGTCCCTGGCCCTTTCCATAAAATGCACAGATGTGAACCACATCCATATGAAACCATGTTAAATGGACTGTACTAGTATCGGTATCGGGACCAATACCGAGTATTTTTGGGAGTACTTGTACTCGCGCAAATGCTCCCGATACCTAAATAGAATACTTTTTTTGTATTTATCAACATGTTCTGTGAAAATTCTTTGAGTTTTTACTACTGCGTGACAAGAAAATATTTTTTTTTTATTCATTTTTACTCATTTTTATTCTTTTATAATGTCTTGAGTTAGAGTTCTTCATATTTCTAAAGAAAATATCCTTAGTCTGTATTGTGGTTTGAAAACTGTCACATGACATTTAAAAAAAGTATCGGTATTCGGTATCGGCAAGTACATGAAAAAAAGTATCGGTACTTGTACTCGGTCCTAAAAAAGTGGTATCGGGACAACCCTAGACTGTAGTGTGTTTCTGCAAAACTGAAAACTAAACTAAAAAATGCAAAGGTGTGAACCAGGCCTAAAATAAAATGCAGGAAAAGCATTGCTGATAGAACCCTGTGCACTGCAAAACATTTTATGTCATACTTATTTCAAGGCAGTGTACACCAACACAGTACATTGCACACCATTCTATTGTATGAGGTTTAAAGTATAACTAAAGGCAAAAATGTTTTTTTTTTTGGATGGAGTGGAGATGGATTAGAACACTTGTCAGTTTTTATTGTGGTCTGTGTCCCCGTTAAGGAGATTCTCCCTCTCTATTTGTCCTGTTTCCTATTACCATTAAAAGTGAAAGTAAAAGAAAATCCCAAATTTTGGGTTGTCCCCAGAAAAGTAATAGAGTAGAAATCTTCCAATGGAGACACTAGTTTTGGAGACTTGGGGGTCCCCATAGAATTTCCTTAATTTGTAGGGATTTCTTCTCACTTCCTGTTTGACTATGGGAGAGGATGTAAAGGGAAATCTCTACAGTGGCACACATATGACCAAATCAAATCTGACAGGGCTTATAACCGCCTCATGGACCCTTAGCCTAGGTTAACATTGGTGCGGTGTGGGAACCGTATGTGATTCAGATAGGAACCGCACCGCACTTCTGTTCAAATCACATGCGACTCTTTGCAGTGCGATTTGAGCCACACTGGAATCATATGTTCCTCATTCCTCCTCATATGTCCCTCATTTTGGTCTGATCTACATAGATGTACATAAAATGCACTTTTTATCTATCAGAAAGTGTTTTCCAGCACTAAACCTTTCATCTGATTTCTAACTTGAGTGTAACCAATCTTGTTTTTTTGTACAATTCTCCTTTGAGCGGGCGTGGCAAGGGGTGTGTTCTATGCCTCCATACTTTTACTGATTGGTGTCCCCATCTCAAAAAGTTGGCAGGTATGGTCTGCATGAATGGAAATTGATTATGAGGTGCAAGTCCTCCACCACATCAGTGTAAACCTAGGCTGATGCCGCGTACACATGAACGGAAATTCCGACAAGAAAACCGTGGATTTTTTTCCGACGGAATGTTAGCTCAAACCTGTGTTGCATAAACATGGTCACACAAAATTCCGACTGTCAAGAATGTGGTGACAACACTACAACGAGCCAAGAAAAATTAAGTTCAATGATTCCAAGCATGCGTCAAATTGATTCCGAGCATGGGTGTTTCGGAATTGCATACAGACGATTGGAATTCAACAAGAACTTTTCTTGTTGGAAAAATTGAGAACCAGCTCTCAAATTTTTGCTGTCGGAAAAAGTCCGAGCCTACACACGGTCAGAATTTCCGACCAAAAGCTCACATCAAACTTTTCTTGTCGGAATTTCCGATCATGTGTACGCGGCATTAGAATTACTACTGTACAGCTCAGGATTATCCACTGAAATAATGCACATGCTTAAAGGGGTGTTCCAGCCGCAATTTTTTTTTAAAGTCAGCAGCTACTAACAGTGTAGCTGCTGACTTTAAATAGGGACACTTACCTTGTCCTACTTGCCCGCGCTGATGGCCCCCCCGATGCCGGTCCCACGATCGCTCCGCGTCCCACGCCGCCATCCACACTATGGGAAACAGGCAGTGAAGCCGTACGGTCTCACTGCCCATTTCCTACTGCGCCTGCGTGAGTCTCACGCTGGCTTGTGAATGGGCGGCTGCTCTCTGAGAACACACACAGTTCCCAGAAAGCAGCGCGCCCCATTCACAAGCAGAAGAAGAAGAAGAAAACACACCGTGTGGAAGAGGCAGATTACGGACTTCCGCATAGCAACAGGTATTTCGGGTGAGTATTTTATTTTTTTTCACGTTTTATTTATTTATTTATTTATTTTTAGCAAGATGAGCAATTGTTGTTTTCCTGGGTGGAACTCCGCTTTAAAGCAGCCTTTTTCAACCAGTGTGCCCAGGCACCCTGGGGTGCCATCGAGTTTCTTTAGGAGTGACTGGGTAAAATGCCTAAAAAATGCCCAAAAACTGTACAAAGTTACAGAGCCAGAGATTTTCATTGTGCACCATTACAACTGTCTAGCTGCCGGGTCCAAACAACCAATGATGTCATTGATTGATAAAGAGTATGTAGCCTGTGTTCCATCAGATTAGGCGACCCATCAAAACTTGTATTGGAAGTGACGTTCCGTCGCGGCCATCTTGGTACACCCTCCACAGTCTGAAGTGGCCAAGCGGACATCTTTTTACACCCACCGAAGTCTTGCATTTCACACTTAGTTTTACCACTAAACTCAGCTTATTTTGTGAAATACAGTATTTAGAAGTCCTTCACAATGTTTTGATGTTCAATTTTTTAAATTGGTGGTGTTCTGTCACATTAGCAAACCTGGGAGACCAGCAGGCTTGCCGCTGCTTTTAAAATTAAACATCAAAACAGTGTCACAAACTAATTACTGTATTTGCTGATATAAGCTCAGTATAGTGGTAAAAATACATGTGAAATGCAAGATTTCGGTAGGTGTAAAAAAATATCCGCTTGGCCACTTCAAACTGTAGGCTAGTGTAGACGAGTGCAGGGTGTACCAAGATGGCCGTGATGGAATGTCACGTTACGAAATCTGACGGGTCGTCTAATCTGAGTGAATACCTGCACAGCATTCTTGTTTGCCCCTCCCCTGCCCATGTATAGGATGCATTAAGATGAAAAAACAGAAGGGTTTACAACCCCTTTAAGACTATATATCCTCAAACCAACTAATCATGCCCAAGAATATTTGTTTTTAACTTTCAGCACTTATTAATGACTTTATCAGTTAAGCAATGGAAGGTTGGCCAGCTGTTGGCAACATAACAGCATTTTTTTTATTTTTATAGAAAAGCATAAGTTGTCTTCCGTAATTCTGTTATGAAAAGTTTCTGATCATATATAGCATTTTTTATGCATTCTCCAACCACTATCAGTGCATTTAAAAGTCCACCTTGTATGTAAACTTTCGATAACAATCCCTAACAGTGACCAAACCCAGTGCCAGTAACTTCATTACACACTGTGCAAAGTGCAAAACAAATCTACTCCCTTACATATTGTGTTTCCCCCGAAAATAAGCCCAAGTCTTATATTATTTTGACAACAGAAGACACAGTAGGGCTTATTTTCGGGGTAGGTCTTATGATGCCATGTGCCGTGTCTCTCCCTACCTGCCTGTCACAAATCCCCTGTGTAAAAGTGCTTGCAGAATGTTGGTATCACACAATGCAAAACTGCTGCATGCTAAGATGTAGTGCCACATACCTTCTTATATTGCCTGTGACACGCTGGAGGTCTGCAGAGGAAGGGGGGCCCGATATCCCCCGCTGACATCTTGGAGAGGGAGAGATTAGCTGAGTGCAGCTTGTCACTTGCTTTGCCTGCCAGAGCTCAGGGAGGGGGGCCAAAATCCCCTGCTGACATCTCGGAGAGGGAGAGACCAGCAGTGCAGCTCCCCACTTGCTTTGCCTGCCGGAGCTCTCCTCCCTGCTCCGAGCACTGTGTGGGGGGGAGAGGAGGAAAGAAGCAGGAGATCAGCTGATCGCAGAGGTACTTGGCACATCTGACAGACACAGTCTACACTATACACTACTGCAACGGAGTAGTGTATACACTATACACACAATCACTCCACACTAGGGCATATTTTTGGGGTAGGGCTTATATTGCAGCCCTTCCCAAAAATCGGGGTAGGTCTTATTTTTGGGGTAGGTCTTACTTTCGAGGAAACACAGTATTGCTACAAAACTCATCAGTGCACCAATCCCACCGACCTTCTCATCTTGCCTTTATTAGATGTGCTCCCAACTATACAGATGGACCTCTATGATTATAGGAGGTCAGTTACACCATGTCTCAGAAAACAGCATGTAATAATATTCCTCTGCTCTGCCTCTCCGGTGCCCACTTTCGCGTAGTTTGTATGCAGCTCAGCAGCAATGAAGAAAAACATTCCATAGTGCTCACTGTTACATTTATTAAATGTATTTATTTATTAAAATCTAAATAGTAAAAGGCTCACATGTATAAAAGCGGAAAAAGGCATTCCAATCTTTTTTCAATACTGGCCACCTGTCACAAATTTTTTACTCTGTATAGACAGTGCCTTCTGAACTCTCGACAGTGCGTGATGATGTACAAATAAAAAAAACTCTGGAATTCGCTGCACTCGTTTACTTTATTTCCATATCATAAAAGCATCACAGACACCGCAGGAACAGTAGATGGTAACGCGTTTTACGCCAAATACAACGCTTACTCAAACCTCCTGTGTCATATTCAGACTAACTACTATATGCAGGTGGCACAGGTTCAAACAATCACCTAATCAGGAACAGCCTTCTACTACTCATATGATGTGCCACCATATACTGTCCAATCTGTACAAATAAAATCTGCAGGTTCGTTCTTCAGCATTCCACGGTTAACCCCACCCAAATGACCAATATAAAAAGCAGACGCAGCAGTGGTGGCCTGTAATACAGGGCGCAGGGGCACGGCCCACCACCTGCCCACTATTCATGCATCCGGCCCCCTAATCTACATGCAGGGCGCCAGATACACGGATTCCAATCTTTTTTTTTAAGCACATGATTAGAGCCTGAGGCTTTAATTTTCTTTAAAAAAGGGTGGGCTTGGGGTGCAGAGAACTGCACCCTGAGCCCACCAGAATTAATAATGTATTAATTAAGAATTAATATTTGCTATTGACTTCTTGTTTCTCCTCCTGGCCCATCAGGAAGCTGGAGGAGCGGGATTGACCAAGAGGAGAAGCGATCGTATTGCCCCGCCCCCCCCCCCCCCACAGGATAAAGAATGTCTCGACAAGCCATGTGAGCCAACACCAAAGGCTCACCGCAAGCTGTCAAAACACACACACTTCCCCTTCCCCTTCATCATCTGATGAAATTAAATCAACACAAAAATGTGACAAATACAAGTCATCCTATAAAATCATAAATGAGTGTTAGTAAACAATCTCTGGGTGTTAGTAAAAAATCGAAACTGCAAAATGATATGTTCTTTTTCTCAGGGTACACTGACCCATCCAATTATTAGCATAATATATTCTAAAGCAGCCCTTTGCAACCAGGGTGCGTTGAGTAAAAAACTGCTTTAGGGTGCTTTTGTAAAATGCCTAAAAATTGCCCAAAAATTGTATACAATCCGGCGTGTGGATGATGGCTGCCTTTTAGTTACAGGTTTTCATTGTGCACCATTACAACCTTCTAGTTGCCGGCGTCCTAACAACCAATGGTGTCATCAGTTGATATCATCCTTGTTTGACCCTACTCTGCCCCTTTCCATCAGCGGTGGGGTCACATTAGCTGAGTGATGGAGAAACACTGGAATACTAGACAGTTCCAATTTGGAAAATTGTATTTGCTTTCCTAAAATAATTCACCTCTAATGTTGGTTGTCCTACTTGGACTTGTGGATGTTGCTGCATTGTATAAAACTATTAGAATCAGGTTTTTTTTTGTTTGTTTTTAGAATAGTGTGCCTCGAGACTGTCCATAATTTTTAAAGGGTGTCTCAAGTTATCCATAATTTGTAAAGGGTGCCTTGACTGAAAAAAAGTTGAGAAACACTGTAATAGAGGTATAAGGGAATGCAATCATTGAATCATAACTCTTAAGCCCTGTACACACGATCGGTCCATCCAATGAGAACGGTCCAACGGACTGTTTTCATCGGTTCACCGATGAAGCTGACTTCATGAACCGATCGTGTCAGAATGCGGTGACGTAAAACAACGTGATAAAAAAACGAAGTTGAATGCTTCCAAGCATGCGTCGACTTGATTCTGAGCATGCGTGGATTTTTAACCGATGCTTGTGCGTACTAACAATCGGTTTTGACCTATCGGTTAGCCGTCCAACGGTTCGATTTTAAAGCAAGCCATCTGTTTTTGGACAGAAAGATAACGGACCGATGGGGCCTACACACGATCGGTTTGGACCAATGAAAACGAACTTCAGTCCGTTTTCATCGGTTTGAACCGATCGTGTGTACGCGGCTTTAGGATTATAACTATTACTTAAACAATAAAGTCTCCTTGTACCCCTCAGCTCACAAATCCATCCCAGATCTCAATACACCATATCCTATTAAAGGGCAAAAATGCCCCAATATCACCTTACTCATTCATAAAAGTGTGTGAGGTGCAAGTCAAAATTGAGACCCTCTGGAGTTCTGGTATGCAAGTAAAATATCCAATATACCCCACGTTTACATGATAAACTGAACCTGCCTCCCCCTCCTTTAGGAGTTTCAACCTTCTCTATGGCTTGGATGCAAATAGTCATGTTATTACCCCCATGGCATTCGTTAAAATTACATACTATTCTAGTGTCATGATTCTTCATAGTATCACCTTGGAGAATTCAATACTATAGGGTGTAGAAAATGCTGGTAGATCCTATTCTCCCTTTTTACTTTTATCCTTTTCCGTTTCTAGATCTAGTATCAGCAACATCCCTATTTAAATCTGAATATGAGTACCCCCATTGGACAAAGCAATGACAGATCATTTTAGACTTATGTAAATATATTTACTCATTGAAACAAATCCGCAGACCCTCAAAAATTGACCAACTGGGATGCCCCTGATTGTGTCTAGGGTGCCCTGAATCTGCCCTAAGAATGGTATCCCCAGATAATGGCTTCCTATATAACTTTGTTTTCACTTTGCCTTTGTAATGTGTTAATTCAATATCCACAAATGAAATCACCTGACTGCTCATGTGCCCTGTAAATCTCAAATTCAACTCATTTTCATTCAGAAGTCCAAAAGGTTCTCCAACACAAAATCTGATCCTTCAAAAATAAAAATCAGATCATCAGTATAGCGACAGAATAGCTCAAGGGTCCAAAGATGGTGACACTCTCCCACATCCCATGCACAGGTTCGCAAGAGAGGAAGAGAATCTGGTGCCCATGGGCACCCCACATCGCTGGTGGTAGCAGTCTCCATCAAATTAAAAAAATATTATGTGCAAGGAGATACCCAAGACAATCTAAAATAAACTCCTTTTGGACACATGGCAGGCCATAGATTCAGATGTCTAGCAACTGGCCTAATCTTTAAGGAATCCACTCCAGAATCTATGGGTCTGCACACAAGAGGATCCAACTCCTTGTAGGTCTTAAGGAGGTGTTCAAATACTGCCATCATTGGATATTGGGGGACCTATGTTTTACCCTCCTCTTTGCTAAACACCCCATCCCTGAACCCTTTTGGACTCATGTATTTAGTCTTTTCTTACAGATCTTCATAGGGTCACTTTTCAGTTTCTCATAGGTATGGTTACCAGATAGTTGTTTTAAGGCCTCATTCCTGTACGCTGAAGCATCCTGCACAACAACCAAACCCCCTTATCTGAATTCTTAATTACAAAATCATTATATCTACTTAATTTCATGAGCAAGTAATGCTCCTCGGGTGAAAGGTTGTCATTAAAGATGGTACCAAGTACAGACATGGGCGTCCATGTTTTGGTGTTTCGGCAGCAGCGATACAGAGTCACATTTTATCCTTTCTTCGACTGCTGGTGGAGGGTTAAAAGCGCCCCCCACATTACAATGTAAAAACACCCCACTGTGCTCCCTGCATCTTTCAATATCTCTTTTTCACTACTGTGTACCCCCTCTCCACAACTGCACCTCTGGACCCCTTTACATTACACAGCACCTCACAGCTCTGGACCCCTTTACATTACACAGCACCTCACAGCTCTGGACTCCTTTACATTACACAGCACCTCACAGCTTTGGACCCCTTTACATTACAGAGCACCCTGCATCACTGGACCCCTTTACATTACACAGCACACTGCACCATTGGACCCCTTTACATTACACAGCACCCTGCATCACTGGACCGCTTTACATTACACAGCATCCTGCATCACTGGACCCCTTTACATTACACAGCACCCCTTTCCCTTGACTGAAACACTACACTATATTGACAGCATATTTATTTCAGGTCTAAAAGAGGTACCTTTTGGAATGAGGGATAAATGAATTTGATTCCAGAAGAGGGACAGGCAATCTAAATTAGGGACAACTAGAAATTATGCCGTGGGCTACAACTCTGTGTTTTGTTTGCTCTGCGTTTGCAGACTTGCTAAAAATACATCTGAAAATAGTCTAGCATTACCTGTGGCAACAGATGTTGGAACAAACAAAGCACAAGCCTAGTAAACTATATAAAACGGTGCTCCCCTCCTCTGTCCTCTGGCGCTCGTATTGTATGTCACAGAGCTGGGTCTGTGTGCAAGGTCCCGCCCCCTAGTTTGGCTCGTTTGATAGGCAGAACACTAGAAGACTATCAGAGGAGCCGAACTAGGGGGGCGAGACCGTGCACACAGACCCAGCTCCATGACATATGATACAAGCGCCGAAAAACAGAAGGAGGGGAGCGCTGCAGTCACCGCTTAAAGCGGCCCCAGGTCCAGTTTGGCCCTGCACCTGGATCTCCCTGGTGATTCCAGGGGGGGGGGCAAAAGACCCCCCTTGTCCTATGGAGCAGACGCCCATGAGTACAGATGATTGTGACCAGTTGTGTATTTAGGTTTTGTGCTGCCCTAGGCCTGACTAAACTCGTGCACCCCCTAAGTTACATATGACCCACCCCTTCCTGTCAAGGCCACACCTATTTCTGTTTAAGACCCGCTCTGCAATTTTCAAGTGGGGACACTAGTTCTGGCACTGGATTCCCTTAATTTGCATAGATTTTCTCTCACTTCCTGTTTGGCTATGGGGCAGGAAGTGAAGGGAAATCTCTGCAATGGGACAGGGATAGTAAATAATAAACTGACAGGGGCTATGACCCTCCCTTATTCATCCAAAATGAAAAAAAAAGTGTTGCCTATAGTTCTACTTTAAGCACAAATTTATGATAATTTTATGGAGAGGACTAAGAAGATATAATCATGCCAATAATTTAGCAGAAAACATATAGCACAGTGAGGACGGTTTGTGCTCTAGGATGATGGAAGCAGCGCCCCCCCCCCACCCCATAGTTGCGGAATGCCGGCCGCCCACATACCGGAAGCAGTGCGACCACTTTATGGGGGCACTAGACTATTTTGCTTCTCAGCCCAGTGCGCCCCATAAGACTGGTGTAGCGCAAGTCGATGGGGTCTCTTTCTGTGCTGCCCCCCCCCAAAGTGAGGCCCTAGGCATGGGCCTTGTTGGCCTAGGCCAGGATACAGCACTGATTGGGACACCAGCCTAGTAAGATCTCGCTCAATCATCTTTTGAAACTCGTTCATTACTTTACCCTGCGAGTTAACCGGATCTGGTATTACAACTCATTGGTCCAGCAATGGCAGTGCCCTCCTCTCTAACCATACTTGACTCACCCATCAGAACTTCTAAATCTCAGATTGCACACTGGTCACCAAGATCTGGGGTCCACCCATAGGATGCATGATGATGTCACTGGATACTGCCACTTAACGCAATGTGTCCTGATTGGACTTCCTCAGAGGTAAACACCTGCACATTAGCAGCATTTACAATATAAAGGGAGACAGTGCAGCAACAATACAATTAAATATGAGAAGGTTAGGAGGGTCCTGCTCCTGATAGCCTACAATCTAATAAGCTACAATGCAGTTTCACATTAGATTATCATATATTTCTGCAGTTATGTTAGCTGTATCATATGCTTCAAATTCCGTTCATAATATCATTCTTAGAATTGTGAATTTTTAAAGAGACTAGTCAGTATAATTGTGATTTGTAGCTAGATGTTAATAATTATTGTGACTATCACCCATACACTAGGGATTGGCCAATGGCTTAAAGCGGATGTGCGCTGGAAAAAAAATATTAAAAGCCAGCAGCTACAAATACTGCAGCTGCTGACATTTAATATTAGGACACTTACCTGTCCTGGAGTCCAGCGCCGTCCGCAGCAGAGGACGAGCAATCGCTCGTCACTCTGCTGCCCCCGCCATTCTTGGTGAGGGAACCAGGAAGTGAAGGGCTCCGGCTTCACTGCCCGGTTCCCTCCGGCGCATTCGCGTGTCACGCTACGCCTGCCGATTGGCTCCTGCTGTGTACTGGGAGCTGAGTGTTCCCAGAACACAACAGGGGGGGGGGGGTGACGTCATGCCCGCAGTCTGGCCGAGACTGTGTGGCCCGGAAGTGGGTGTAAATACCTGTCTTTAGACAGGTATCTGCACCCCCCTCCTCCTGAAACGTGTCAAATGTGACACCGGAGGGGGTTCTGATCAGCGGGAGTTCCACTTTACATAAGCCTTAAACTGGCTGCTCAGAGGTTAAAGGACATATATGCTAGGTATTGTTAACTGAGGGGTAACACACATACTTTGTGAAACAACCACTGTGGGCTTGCATACACTTGCCATGGACTGGCGACTGAGGGGGTCACCACGTTTGGGAACAGGCTATTAAAAAATGAATGCACACAACCAGGGGACTGGCCACTGAGGTGATAATGCATATATGCTGGGAAAGTGGGAGTTAGCACACATCCCACACAAAAATGCCTTGTAGGTATAGGATTGCACTTTATTAAAGTTGGCATTGCGATGTGTGGGTGACTATATGCCACCCTGAGCAGCCTTACTGTGCTGTTGCCTTAGGCCAGTGGGCTGAACAGAACAAAAGAACACATTCCTCCATCCAAATCGGCACAGTTAATAGAGAAATCCTCTCCACTGGGACATTGTATTCTGATAGTAGAACTATCCACTGTCCAAATACCCTGAACAGCAGCTGAAGCTGATTAAAAAAAAGTTTTCAATGATTTTCTAATGATTGACTTTTGTTGAACAGGTAGGCCACACTTGGACAAAAATTCGGCCAGTCTGCTGAACTGGCCGAATTTCAAACCATCTTTGGGCAGTTTCAGCTATACAGAAGTCTGATACTATAGAATAGATGATACAGATATTTGTCAATGGCACATGGTACATTCCTTTAGATAGTAGCATTTACTTTTATCTGGAGGGTAGGTATTAGAGGGGTCTGCAGGCATTCTACAATATAATGAGCTTAATTTTATAAATAAGAGAATCACAGCCACTTTTTTGTTTTCTATGTCTTTTCCAAAGAGTTTTGTTGTTTCATGTTGGAAAATAATTAATCAAACTGATTGTTGCGGCAACGTTTTTTTCATACATTACCCAGGGACTCCTTCTATTACAAATACAGATAATTATTTAACTATAAATCATATTGCTGACGTTTATAATAGACTTGATAATTGTTGTCTTTTATAACTATACAACCTTCTTAGAACAAGGTACTTTGATGATGATAATTATTATAATTTTTTTGTTCAATGGATTTTTTATTATTATTATTATTTTCGAGAACAAGGTAGATAAGGCGAACAACACATACCAAAACAGTGATATCATCAAATATAAAGAAGCAAATGTTACACTGGGGACAACTTAAAGTGGATGTAAACCCACTCTTATCCTTTCTAAACTCCTGCCATAGTGCTGATCTATAAGGATATAGATGCCTCCTGCATGTATCCTTACCTGTCAAATATCTCCCCTCTGTCTGTTAGAGGAACTGAAGAAATGCAGATTCTGTTGGTGGGTCTGTTGTCTGGAGCTCGGTGGGTGGAGTCGTGATGTCAGTAGACTCCTCCCACCTCTACACTCCCCTTGTCAACATGCATTTTGTCCTGTGTATTACTTACTGAATTCTGCTATGATCACTAACATCCAGTCAAAATACAGAAAAGTACCGTATTTATCGGCGTATACCGCGCACTTTTTTGCCCTGAAAACGTGGGTGCGCGATATACGCCGATACCCGCTTTCCCGCGCCGAGTTTTGAATACTGCGCTGACATATACCGAGCGCAGTACACTCGTGTATAGTCGGGCAGGCTCGGCTCCTCTCGTGCTCACGTCCTGGACATACAGGACGTGAGCGCGAGAGTAGCCGAGCCTGCCCGACTATACACGAGTGTACTGCGCTCGGTATATGTCAGCGCAGTATTCAAACTCGGCGCGGGAAAGCGGGGATCGAGCGTGGAGGACGCCGCAGAAGGACGCCGGACCCGTCGAAGAGGACACCCGAAGCCGCAGACGAAAGCCGGACCTGTCGAAGAGGACACCCGAAGCCGCAGACCCACGCCAGACCCGACGAAGGTGACACCCGAAGTGACAGATGCAAGCCGGACCCGACGAAGAGGACACCTGAAGCCGCAGCCGGACCCGACGAGACCGCCGATGGACGCCGCGCAAGACACCAAAACTGTAAGTACAAAAAACTTTTTTTCCACAGGAATGGGGGCCACTTTAGGGGTGCGCGCTATACGCGGGAGCGCGCTATACCCCAATAAATACGGTAACCACATGACTTCGGAAAAGGGGTGGGGGTGTCTCCAGGCTAGTGCATGAGATATGTAAATAACCTGTCACTCACAATAAGGGGGCGGAACGGACTAAGGTTTTTCTCTGTTAGTCCGTTTTATCTCACTGAACAATAAAAGAGGATTGCTCAGAGCTGGATTAACTCTTTGTGGCAAGACTGGGCACAGATTATAGGAAATCGTTTACTCTATATTGTTACAGCAAAAAAAAATATAAAAAAAAAAAAATGGGTTTACATCCACTTTAACAAAGTATCCCTTAATGCAAACATAGATAAACGACCATGATAATTATTTTATCATTATAATTTTCATCATAATCCTCATCGTTATTAAAGAAGGCAGTTAAGACAATTACAGTTTTTAACTTTAATTTGCTTCCTGTCACCTCTGCAGAGACAACAATCAGCATACTGTGTCAATGTGTGACTCAGGACACTCATAGTAGGAGTGGGTACTGCTCATTCAGCTGGAATACAATTGATACTTTATTTAAACTTTGGAAAACAATATTTGCGTATGGCCAATTACATTAAGGAAATACGTGCATCCTTGAAGAGCTTCCTTGCTGATTTCACAATTGCACGTCAAAACAAACATTTCAGGCAACATATTCATTCTATATGAGCATCTGAGTAGTAAAAGTTAGGCTAATTAAATCTAAATTCTCTGTAATCAACTGCAACAAAAATCCAGACAACAGCAAACAGGGTTAGTGGAATTGTATTTCCTGAATCCTGTGCTGTATTTTTATCAACAATTATATCTTAAAGGATAAGTTCACCTTTATGAAAAAAAAAAATGCACATATTTTTGCAGGAAAAACGTGCATTTTTTTATAACAAGAACCCTGCAGAGCTTTGCACCTACGATCAGTGGATTATGAGCGCAATGTCGGACTCCTACAGACTATACCTACAGTTCTGTGTCTGTACCCCCTTATAAGCTTTACGTTTCAGAGCTGTAGGAAGTGTCGATGGACTGAGTGTGTGGTGATCAGCACACTCGTAGTCCATTGAAACTACAAGTCCATCTGCTGCATCTTGTGCAGTGCCAGACAGGACTTGTAGTTTATTCATTCACAGATCCCTTTGAATGAATGTCGCAACTGTACGCATGGAGCTCCACATGGCCGCACTGATTTCAAATGTGACAGTGGCTTTGAGGGAGAGGAACCGCTACCCGTTGTCACATGTTCAAAAGTCGAATCTGTCCCTAAAATTCTTAAAGGGGTTGTAAAGGTTTGTTTTTTTATTTTCTAAATAGGTTCCTTTAAGCTAGTGCATTGTTGGTTCACTTACCTTTTCCTTCGATTTCCCTTCTAAATCTTTTTTTTCTTTGTTTTCTTTGTCTGAATTTCTCACTTCCTGTTCCTCCTCAGTAAGCTGTTCTGACTGACTAACCACTGCTTGGATGATGGTGGCAAGTTTACTGAGGAGAAACAGGAAGTGAGAAATTCAGACAAAGACAAAAAACATTTAGAAGGGAAATGGAAGGAAAAGGTAAGTGAACCAACAATGCACTAGCTTAAGAGTCGGTTCACACTGGGGCGACTTGGGATCCGACTTGAAGTCGTCTCAAGTCGTCCCAAGTCGCGCTGTCCAGAAAAGCAATGTAAGTGAATGGGAGCGGTGTTAATACACACTACTCATGTCGCTCCGACTTCACAAGAGGTTCCTGTACTACTTCAATCAGACTTCTAGGCGATTTGTACCCATTGATTTCAATTGAAGTCGCTTCCAAGTCTGATCACTGTTTTAATTGAAGCTACTTTCCAGCAAGATAAGATACATTTCTCAGGCAAACCCCTCCCTCCCCTTCCCTCTCCCAGAGCTGATTGTTGTTTTATTGGCCACTGGAATGTCTCCTGACCTGAAAAGGACTTCAAGTCGTGTTGTAAATCGCCCCAGATCGCCCTGTGGTTCATGCTCAAGTAGTGTTGAAGTTGCTTCTGAAAGTCGTGCTGGAAGTCGTGTCGCCCCAGTGTGAACCGACTCTAAGAGTTGGTTCACACTAGGGCGACACGACTTTCAGAAGCAACTTCAACACGACTTGAGCATGAACCACAGGGCAATCTGGGGCGATTTACAACACGACTTGAAGTCCTTTTCAGGTCAGGAGACATTCCAGTGGCCAATAAAACAACAATCAGCTCTGGGAGAGGGAAGGGGAGGGAGGGGTTTGCCTGAGAAATGTATGTTATCTTCCTGGAAAGTAGCTTCAATTAAGACAGTGATCAGACTTGGAAGCGACTTCCATTGAAATCAATGGGTACAAATCGCCTAGAAGTCTGATTGAAGTAGTACAGGAACCTCTTCTGAAGTCGGAGCGACCTCAGTAGTGTGTATTAACACCGCTCCCATTCACTTACATTGCTTTTCTGGACAGCGCGACTTGGGACGACTTGAGACGACTTCAAGTCGGATCCCAAGTTGCCCCAGTGTGAACCGACTCTTAAGGAACCTATTTAGAAAATAAAAAACAAACCTTTACAACCCCTTTAAACTGCACTTTTTGTACATTAGGCTTTCTGTATGTGGCACAAAGGAACTTGTAGCGAATGTGTTTGGAATTAAGGTATGCTGTGTTCCCTCTATGCATTTCAAGGTTGATTTATTTTTTGACTAGTGTACCTTTGAAACATTGTAACATATTTTCTGAATTATTCAGATACTAATTTATGCATTAAGATAATTATAGTTCATTATGTCATTGAAAAACTGCAGCTAACAAAGCCTTACACAAGATGCCTCATTACATATCCTTGCACAGATCATATTAAAGTTTTTCTGTGCATTGTCAGCAAAAAATAAATAAATAAAAAGGATGTTTAACCACTTCCCTACGGCCGTACGAGTATATACGGCCGCAGGGTGGCTCTAAATCTCCGGGCTGCCGTGTTTTCACGGCAGCCCCTTTCCTCGTTTCCAGCGCGCGCTCCAGAGCGCGCAGCGGGGAACTTGTGTACTGGCCGTGTCCCTTGGACACAGCCAATCACAGATCGCCGCGAACGGCCAATCAGAGTGGCCGTTTGCGATGCGATCTGATGGGCCAATGAGAGATGATCTCATATGTAAACATATGAGATCATTTCTCATTGCCGGCTCTCACAATGACAGCGTCCTGTCATAGATAGAGCATACCGATCTGTGTTCCTAGTACATAGGGACACAGATCGGTCACCCCCCCTCCCCCTACAGTTAGAACACAATGCAGGAAACACATTAACCCCTTCCTCACCCCCTAGTGTTAACCCCTTCCCTGTCAGTCACATTTATACAGTAATTAGTGCATATTTATAGCACTGATTGCAGTATAAATGTGAATGGTGCCAAAAATGTGTCAAAAGTGTCCGATGTGTCCGCCATAACGTCGCAGTCGCAATAAAAATCGCAGATCGCCGCCATTACTAGTAAAAAAATAAATAATAAAAAATAACAATTCTGTCCCTTATTTTGTAGGCGCTATAACTTTTGCGCAAACCAGTCGCTTATTGCGATTTTTTTTTTTTTTTAACCAAAAATATGTAGAAGAATACGTATCGCCCTAAACTGATTTTTTTTTTTAAATTGGGCTATTTTTTATAGCAACAAGTAAAAAATATTGTATTTTTTTTCAAAATTGTCGTCCTTTTTTGTTTATAGCGCAAAAAATAAAAATCGCAGAGGTGACCAAATACCACCAAAAGAAAGCTCCACTTGTGGGGAAAAAAGAACGCCAATTTTGTTTGGGAGCCATATCGCACGACCGCGCAATTGTCAGTTAAAGCGACGCAGTGCCGCAAGCTGAAATTTCACCTGGTCAGGAAGGGGGTTTACATGCACAGTAGGGAAGTGGTTAAAGTTTTCCACTACACCAACCAAATAGGTTGTGATGTTTGATAAGAATCATTTATAAACAAAAAATATTCCAAACAAAGTTAGATGATTTACACTAGCTCCCTAAAGGGGTTGTAAAGGTTTATTTTTTATTTTCTAAATAGGTTCCTTTATGCTAGTGCATTGTTGGTTCACTTACCTTTTCCTTCCATTTCACTTCTAAATGTTTTTTTTCTTTGTCTGAATTTCTCACTTCCTGTAAGCTTTGCCCCCGACGTGTCATATTCGGCTCCCTCATCACAGACTGCTCCGGAAGTGCTGCGGCGGCCAACTGCGCATGCGCGATGCGTTCCAAACGCATCTGCGATGCGTTCCAAAGCATTTACGACACTGCACACCGGCGAAGCCGTCATTCAGAGCGACGTGGACTTAGAGGTAAGTGGCCAGTTGGCCTCACATCCTCGCTTCGCTCGGACGGCTCACTCCGCTCGCTTGGCCTCCTGGCTCTTTTTTTAACATCCTCCAATCCACGGGGATGTTAAGGAAAGAGCCTGGATGCCGAACGAGGTTTCGCTGGTGTGCACTGCCGTAAATGCATTGAAACGAATCGCAGATGCGTTTGGAATGCATCACGCATGCGCAGTTGGCCGCCCAGCACTTCCAGAGCAGTCTATGATGGAGCGGAATATGACGATACACCCCCATCATCTGGCTGGGGGTCAGCCAGCCAGAACAGCTTACTAAGGAGGAACAGGAAGTGAGAAATTCAGACAAAGAAAACAAAGAAGAGAAAAAAATTAGAAGGAAAAGGTAAGTGAACCAACAATGCACTAGCCTAAAGGAACCTATTTAGAAAATAAAAGACAAACCTTTATAACCTCTTTAATTTAGAAAG
Source organism: Rana kukunoris (assembly GCA_029574335.1). Taxonomy (NCBI): domain Eukaryota; kingdom Metazoa; phylum Chordata; class Amphibia; order Anura; family Ranidae; genus Rana; species Rana kukunoris. The sequence goes on along the minus strand of CM056053.1, from coordinate 282,362,928 downwards.
AAGGAAAAAAGAGACAAGATAGGAGAGGAAGAAAAAAAAAGAACACCATTCATATCTACAGTATATTGAAATAAAGGTTGCAAAGATTACAATGTAAACCAAGCCTGAATTGAAAACCCCTGCTGTACAACAACCATGCAACACATCATGATCTGCAGGCCACACCTGTGACCTAACTGTGTACCGGCTTACCTTACACCTTGGGTGCTCAACCTGTGGCCCTCCAGCTGTTCCAAAACTACAAGTCCCATGAGGCTTTGCAAGGCTGAACAGTTACAAGCATGACTCCCAAAGGCAAAGGCATGATGGGACCTGTAGTTCTGAAACATCTGGAGGGCCACAGGTTGAGCACCCATGCCTTACACACTTCCACTCAGTTGTCAGGCATCCTCTTGAATTTCTTTACTTGAATAATGAGCATAACTTCCAAACATTCGGCTAGGTGAAGAAGACACCCATATCTTTGGGTACAGTCTCAAGTCCATTTTCCCTTTAGGTCAGTGTTGGTATCTCAAAACCCAGAGAGTTGGGAATACCTACATGAGGGAACCAACACGGTCCTTCCTTCATTCTTCCTGTTTAACCACCTCCATACAGGGCATTTTCACCCCCTTCCTGCCCAGACCAATTTTTAGTTTCCAGCGCTGTCGCACTATGAATGACAATTGCGCGGTCGTGCAACGTGGCTCCCAAACAAAATTGACGTCCTTTTTTTCCCACAAATAGAGCTTTATTTTGGTGGTATTTGATCACCTCTGTGGTTTTTATTTTTTGCGCTATAAACAAAAGAAGAGCGACAATTTTGAAAAAAAACACAATATCTTTTTATTTATTAATATTTTTTTTCTCTCAGTTTAGACCGATACGTATTCCTCTACATATTCTTGGTAAAAAAAAATTGCAATAAGCGTATATGATCGATTTGCGCAAAAGTTCTAGCGTCTACAACATAGGGAATAGAATTATGGAATTTTTTTTTTTTTACTAGTAATGACGGCGATCTGCGATTTTTATTGTGACTGTGACATTGCGGCGGACATATTGGACACTTTTGACACATTTTTGGGACCATTCACATTTACACAGGGATTAGTGCTAAAAAACTGCACTGATTACTGTGTAAATGTGACTGGCAAGGAAGGGGTTAACAGTAGGAGGGGCTTAAGGGGTTAAATATGTTCCCTACCTAAAGTGTGTTCTAACTGTAGGGGGAGGGAGACTCACAAGGGGAGGAGATCGATGTGTGTTCCTCTGTACTGGGAACACACATATTTCTCCTCACCGCAGACAAGACATGGATCTGTGTGTTTACACACACAGATCCATGGTCCTGCCGTGATTGCGGGCAATCGCGGGTTCCCAGTGGACATCGCTGCTGCCGGGCACGTGCACCGGGTCCCGAGAAATGCGGCGGGGGCACGTACGCGCCCCCTAGCGGACGGGAATGCAAGGACGTCATATGACGTCCACTCTGAAAGAGGAAAGGTTCCCGCTGACGTCATTTTACAATGACTCGGTAGGGAAGAGGTTAAGGTACACAACAACTCTTTCACTCTTCTAGACTCCACCTGCCTTATATCAAGGATCCTGCCAGAGGGTCAGAGGCAATAGGTAATTTCCTGCAGAGGAGGGACCTTAGCTAGGGAATAAGTTAACTCTCTCCTACAAGCTGAGAAAGTAGTGAATGGGAATGTTATAATTTGTCTCTAGAGTGACAGCTCTGGGTCTAATGGGGGCTGCCGAAATCATATCCAAGATGGTGGTGCAGCAGTAGCCTTAGAACTTTTGGATTTATACAAAAAGTAGGCATTTACAGGTAAATAACCTGACTAAATTATGCTAAAAACCCATAAAATCTTGGTGTTGAAAAGAATTATGGCCTGGATTCACATACATCGGCGCATATTTATGCCGCCGTAGCGTATCTCTTTTACGCTCTTTTACGCTACGCCAGCGCAGAGGGGAAATGCTCCCAACTCTGAGTCAACGTATTTCGTAGGCGTAAGCTGGCGTAAGTGGAAGTAGGTGGAAGTGGGCGTGATCCATGTTAATGAAGCGTAACCACATGCAAATGATGGGCCGGGCCCCAGACAAGTACTTAAAATTAACTGCGCATGTGTCGGGACTTGGACGTATCCCCGTGCGCATGCAAATAACCACGTCGGGAACAACTGCCTAAGATACGCCAGATCACTGTGTACGCCGTGAACGTAACCTACGCCCAGCCAGACCCATGTCGGCCCATCGCAAATCACGCGCCCGGGTATCTCCCTCATTTGCATATTTGAATCGAAAATCAATGGGAGCGCCACATGCGTCCAGCGTAAATATGCGCCCACTCTACGCCGGCATAGGCAAGTTACGCCGGTGGAATGAAGTCAGTTTTTAGGCGTTTCTAAGTTTGTGGGTTCGGCGCACAGATACGACGGCGCATATTTGTACTTACGCGGCATATCTGGAAATACGTTGGCGTAAGTGCTTTGTGAATCTGGGCCATGGTCTCTTTGTTATAGGCAGCAAAGGGGGTGGGCAGCTGAGCTGTTCCAGTATATCTCCTCTGCTACAGGAAAAGAGCAAACAAGTACAGCTATCCTTAGTGATAGGAAGTGTACCACCCTGTCATTTAATTAGTTAGCACAGCTGTGGTTGACAGGATGAGAGTATATAGTACACTTCTCATTCATTGAAAGGGAAATATACAATGCTTATCCTAAAGGAGAGTGAACTCACTAGAGAAATTTGGAGACCAAGCTAAAATATTAGGTAATGTGGAGAGCCTAAAATATTCATAGAAAACTTGGGGGGGGGGGGGGGGCAAACCTTGGTTACCAAAATTACCAATTACTAGTAAATATTAAATATTCGTGTTTCTCATTGCACATACTCATCATGATCCATAACCCAAGTGAGAGTTTTACAAGCAAAATCCCGGGGCTTTCCATGGTGTGATATTATACTATGTGTGTATGGCACAACATTTTTGGACTAATTATGCCTTTTTCTAAAACCATCCCCACTACTACATTTTTTGAATGAATGGTAGATCCCTGTGGATCATACTCTCACTTGGAAGTTATGTGATCTTTGACCCACATATAAAAGCCACATGGACATTTAATCATAAGGAAAGTATTGGGTCGTTCATAAATCAAGTAACTTTAAGAAGGTTGTCAAACCCTTACCAGGGTGCTGTGCACCAGATTCACAGGAGTCTTTGAGAAACTAAGAGATGTCTTCTTTGTAATGCTACTAGTGTGCTCTATCCTGCATTCTTATGTTTTCCTTAAAGGACAGTTTGTGAGAAATGGATGCCAGTATGGGGTCTTAAGCAACCATGCCCAATGTTTATAGTATATACAACATCTTTTCCACTTTGTAAAAGTTTTTTTATTTATTTTTAGTCCTATTCAAAAAGCATTTCCTCACTTCCTGTCCTGTAAATACAAGAGGAAGTAAAAGTATATCTCTGTATTGTAATGTAAAAAATCTCTGCCTACAAATTTATCATCAGAACAAGTGTCCTTTCATTATACTTGAATATTTGTTTCATTTCATGGCTATTACTAAACAAAATAGACATGACGTGAAATACTCTATGTACACAACATTGTTTATTATTTTATATATTATTATGTTTACAACTTACTTATCACACCTTAAAAAGTTGCAGATATAATGACTTTTAACAGAGATAACTTAAAGCGTAGTTCCACCCAAAATTGGAACTTCCGCTAATCCCACTCCTCACCCCCTTACATGCCACATTTGGCATGTCATTTTTTGGGGGGGTGAGTGGGGGCTTCAGGAGGAGTGGGACTTCCTGTCCCACTTCCTGCTTCCGCCGAGGGGCTGGTTAGACGATTAAGCTTAATCGCCTACAGCAGCCCCTCCCTGTAGGCGATCGCATGGGACACATGATAGGTCCCATGCGATCGCCTGTCCAATCGGATAGCGCAACAGCGCTCGCGCATGCGCAGTGGGTGCCTGGCCGTGAAGCCGAAGGCTGTCACGGTCGGATGCCCACACTTAGGATGTAGACGCCGGCCGGGGAGGGGGGGAGAGGAGCGGAGCCCCGGCCGGCGCGTCGCTGGATCGTGGAGCAGGTGAGTGTGTGTTTATTAAAAGCCAGCAGCTACACTTTTTGTAGCTGCTGACTTTTAATAAACACTAAATTTGGCTGGAACACCCCTTTAATGCCGCGTACACACGATCATTTTTTGTGATGAAAAAAAACGACGTTTTCTGTGAAGTAAAAAACGACGTTTTTGAAACGTCACTTTTCAAAGACAATTTTGCATACACACCATCGTTTTTTCACAAAAAGCGAGGTTACGTTCACCACTCTTTTCCATTGAAGCTCGCTTCATAACTAGCTTCTGGGCATGCGCGGGTTGAAAAACGTCGTTTTGAAAGACGTTTTTGCTACACACGGTGACTTTTTGTGAAACAAAAAACGACGTTTTGAAAAACGACACAAAAAATTCAAGCATGTTGGAATTTTTTTTTGGTCGTTTTTTTTAAGACAAAAAACGACGTTTTGCCCACACACGATCAATTTAAATGACGTTTTAAAAAACGTCGTTTTTTTTCATCGCAAAAAACGACCGTGTGTACGCGGCATTAGACTCGAAAACTTAAAAAATTTGAAGGGTTCGTTTGGGGTAAAAATATTGAGAAAGACTGGCCTACTGGAACAACTCCCTTTTTGACAAGGGTTTCCTTATACCAGGGCTAGTGATGGATGTAATATTTATTTAACAAATTTACTGCATCAAATCCCATGATTATTCAGTGAATATATATCTTTTTCTTTATCCTCCCTACTTACTCAGTTTCTAAAAATAAAAAGCAAGCAAAAAAAAAAGATGGATTTTATGTTACGGAAATATGATTTTCTTCCTATCTACTTAGTAGGCTGTTGGACACTCTTCTTCAAGGGGAAGTTGTTAAATGGTAAAACTGTGAATAACGCCAACATTCTTCGAAAACCTTACTGGAAATTTTGAAACAGACGTGACATTTACATTGAGACTGCCACAAGGGAATGCCGAGCTATTGAGCTGAGTTTCATTACAGTAAATATAAAAAAAAATCCCTGACTTCAATAATGTAGATTTTTGGTTTCAGGGACATTCAACATTTTTTATGGAAATTCAGCAAGTTCAGAGGTGACTTGGCTTCTCAGCTACTGGCTACCGGGTCTGTATCACAAAGCAAAAAAACCTTTGACAAGGAAAATAAAGCTGATGTTATTTACAAAAGTATCATTTAACTAATTTCACCACAGTAACCCTTTGGGTTTGGGTCAGCTAATAAAGGGCTTTACTTAAATTCCTATGTTTTCACTACAGTCACCTGAAATGTATTTGGGTGATATGGACTTTATTGAATAAGCTGTAGCTTTAATTATTTCCATAAGGTTGGTTGTGTCATGTAATTTCAAAAGTTGATAAAAAAGTTCCGGATATGTAATCTGTTACTTTGAAATAAAAAACATTATACGAAAAAAAAAAAAAAAAGTTGTGGATATTATGAAATGTACTGTATATGTAATAGCTACTGAATAGAGCTAATCTCAGCCTGTAGTATCAACTTCATATTTTCAGTTGCAAGCCAAAAGGCCCCTTTCACACTGGGGTGGCGTTGGCGGTAAAGCGTCGCTATTCTTAGCGGCGATTTACTGCCAATTTCACTTCGCTATTCGGCTGCTAGCGGGGCAGGTTTACCCCCTGCTAGCGGCCGACAAAAGGGTTAAAAAACACAGCAAAGTGCCTCTGCAGAGGCGCATTGCCGGCGGTATAGCCGTGGTGTCCCATTGATTTCAATGGGCAGGAGCGGTGGAGGAGCGGTATACACATCGCTCCTTCACCACTCCATAGATACGGCTAGCAGGACTTTTTTTCCCTCCGTGCTAGCACACCGCTCCAGACACAGCAGCGGCTGTTTCAGGTCGGTTTGCAGGTGCTATTTTTAGCACAATTGCACCTGCAAAATGACCCAGTGTGAAAGGGGTCAAAAGAGAAGCATTATCTGTTCAAGAACCCCTTATATTAAAAGTAGATGTCCAATAAGATGTTCTGTTCAAATTCATGAGACTGTAACATGATGATTTTCTATCATAAAGTACCCCAAAAAATTGTATCTTGCAGATTACCAGTTCCTAGATGTGCATTTGTTTTCCTCCTTAAGCCTGTGTTCACACTTGTGTGAACATAGACATCGCATGTGATCTGCACCCGCACCGCACAGTTGTATGGCTGAACTTGCATTGGATTCTCAGGAAAATAGTGCAGGGACTTTTTTTCCTGCACTGGAATCGGATCGCATGGGTGTTCTCAGATGGCAGTGTGAACTGCCCACGGGAGAGATGTGATCGGGAACCGGCGTTGTAATCGCGCTGCTTCCTGCATCCCATATGTGTGAACCTAGGCTAAAAGAGAAGTATGGCCAAAGCTTGTTTGGTCATATTTCTCTTGTGAATCACAGGGATGCACTTACGTTTGCACTCCTGTGACCCAGAATCAAACAAGAGTGGGCTAAAGCCAGCTATATATATATATATACATATATATATATATATATATATATATACTATATATATATATATATCCAAGAATCAGCCAACAGCAGGCTACAAAAAGGCAGCTATATATATATCCATCCAGATGCCTGACCAACAGCTGGTACGCAGCTGAGAGCCTGAGCCAGCCACGCCAGTCCCCCCCATAGCCCCGCACTCCAGTGAAAACTGGAGGGGCAGAGCAGACAATGGTGACTGACAGTTACCATACCTCCCAACTTTCTGAGATGGGAATGAGGGACACTCAGCAAAAGTATGCAGGCATAGGAAACACCCCTTGTCACGCCCCCTTAAAGGAGAATTGTACAAAAAAATATGATTGGTTAAACCTACAAGTGCTTTTTATACCACTGATATTTCTTTATATTGGCTTTTGGAATTTACAAATGCAGCAATTTAGAATCAGATGAAAGGTTTAACACTGGGAAATACTTTTTCATAGATTAAAAGTGCATTTTATATACATCTATAACAGTCCTCAAAATTTCCACTTGCCTACTAGCATTTGGCGAGTGGATTTAAGCTGGGGGCGAGTGATGACAGGGCTGCATGACCAATCTGCATGCTCGGGAAAAGTAGTCTGGTGAGCCGCGCACAGGCAGAACAGTATGACCTCTCTGAGCCTGCCCCCCTTCCCCTGACCAATGTAGCTGGAGAGCAGAGAGCAGGGAGCAGGAAGTAATGAGTGAGGTGGAGGATTGCGAAAATTACCACTCCGGTGCAGCGCTCACTGAAAGTTGCCCTGACATGAGAGCGGCAGCCTTCCAGTTTGTGAAGTTTTCTTCTCCTTGTGCTCTATGTAAGTGTCCAACAGTTCAGCCTGAGCAATGTGAGCAGACTGGTCTCAATGTGTGCTGTGCAGTGTCAATGTGCGCTGCGCTATGGTGTCAATGGCTGTGCAGTTGTGTGGATCTCAGCGCTGGATTGTATTCCCTCCAGCTGTGCTGCATCTCCACTCCTCACTGCCAGCCTGAATAAAAGGGGGAAGTGGGGACATGCAAGTGTGGAGCCGCACACACAGGCTCCTGATGATGAGATGAATAGGAGAGAGAGAGAGAGAGAGAGAGAGGATGGATGGGAGTTGCAGAGGAGACAGCAAGAGAATAGGGAAGAGACCCAGTTCTAGTGCCCTGTCCCTCTGGTCTGCCCCCAGTGCCCTGTCCCTCTGGTCTGCCCCCAGTGCCCTGTCCCTCTGGGCTGCCCCCAGTGCCCTGTTCCATTTTGTCAAAGTTGTTGTTGGTAATATTTAATTGTGTAACTTGATTCTGCCCAAATAATTTAACAGTGTCATTCTATGAGATAATCTACGAGGGCGTGTTTACAAGTGCAATTAGGCGCAGGGCAGTGTATGAATTAGGTGGGGCAACTGGTGGCGAGTAACTCTTGAGGCCTGGCTAGTAGCTCAGGACTTGAAATTTTGAGCCCTGATCTATAATATAGATCAGACCAAAATGAGGGACAAATGAGGAGAATGAGGGACAGAGAGACATTGCTCTAAATCAGGGACAGTCCCTCGAAATCAGGGACAGTTGGGAGGTATGAGTTACTACGGTCTATTCAGTGAAGAACAAGAACTGAGCGATCAATGGTCAATGTAGCTCTTGGAGGGGATGATAAAGAACTATATACAACATTTTAGTAATGAGAACGGTATCATTAGCAGTAATCAGCATAGATTCATGAGGAATAGTTCTTGCCATACCAATCTATTAACCTTCTATGAGTGTATCTGGATTATACAAAAACATTTGACACATTTCCCCATAAACCTTTACTGTACAAAATAAGGTCCGCTGGCATGGACCATAGGGTGAGTACATGGATTGAAACCTGTCTACAAGGGCGAGTTCAGACGGTGGTGATAAATGGGGAGTACTCTGAATGGTTAGGGGGGTAGTGGAGTCCCCCAAGGTTCTGTGCTGGGACCAATCCTATTTAATTTATTCATAAATTACCTGTAGGATGGGGTAAACAGTGCAATCTCTGTATTTGCGGATGATACTAAGCTAAGCAGGGCAATAACTTCTCCGCAGGATGTGGAAACTTTGCAAAAAGAATTAATGGGGTGGACTACTACAAGGCAAATGAGGTTCAATGTAGAAAAATGTAAAATAATGCATTTGGGTGGCAAAAATATGAATGCAATCTATACACTGGGGGGAGAACCTCTGGGGGAATCTAGGATGGAAAAGGACATGGGGGTCCTAGTAGATGATAGGCTCAGCAATGGCATGCAATGCCAAACTGCTGCTAACAAAGCCAACAGAATATTGAACAGGAAGTGAGGATTTCTCAGAAGAAAAAAGGACATTTAAAAGCAAAATTGAAGGATGAGGTAAGTGAAGGAGGAATGCACTAAGGTAAAGGAAGCTATTTAGGAAAAAAAAATCCTTTACAACCCCTTTAATACCACTGTAGCTAATATACAAATATTGTGATCCTATATACTAACGTTGCTTCCACCGGTGACTTCTCTGTATTGTTCCCCTAACAAGCTGGTTCCTTTAAGGACTGTGCAGGCGCAATCCTTGCCAACGGAAATCTCCGAACCTCGGCCGGCATCCAGGCTCATTCTTTAACATCCCCGTGGATTGGAGGATGTTAAAAAAAGAGCCAGGAGGCCGAGCGAGCGGAGCGAGCCGTCCAAACGAAGCGAGGACGTGAGGCCGACTGGCCACTTTCCTCAAAGGTTCGGAGATTTCCGTCGGCAAGGATTGCGCCTGCGCAGAACCAGCTCGTTAGCCGGAACCAGATCGCCAGATCAGATTGCGCCTGCGCAGTCCTTAATGGAACCAGCTCGTTAGCGGGAACCAGATAGGCAGATCACCGGCTCACTCTGCATTTCACCATGGTTATATTTATTAACTTGCTGCTTATGAAAGGTGGTGACCTAACCTCCCTCTGCGGCACATTTCTAGAGCATCATTCCTCCACACTGTGGCAACTTAACACAAAATTCATGGGCTTTTTTTTAAATATAGTAGAATAGAACCTTTTGTATAATGAATAGGAAGCAGACATTTTTATGAGGAAAATGTTTATAAACCAGGTACTAAAAATAACTGAGAAGTAGGGGAGGTTCTGTTTAAATCTGTCAATTCATTCATCTGTTTTCTGCATTTAGACTTCAGCAGGAAAGAAATGAAGCTCATGGTCCACACCCTGTTTATTGCACTATAAACAGCACACATACATAATGTCTGGGAACAGACTTTATTGTGTTTCATGAATGCAGAAATTGTTAAAAAAAAGTTCATATCTGTGTTGGCATTTACTTTTGCAGACAATTTGTTGCTCTGTAGGGCAGGAAAAGTGCTCATACTAAAAATAATTACAGGAATATAGCTCTGGTGTTGGAGAATAATTTGTCCCACAACCAATACACTATATAATGCAGGGATATGCAATTAGCAGACCTCCAGTTGTTGCAAAACTACAAGTCCCATCATGCCTCTGCCTCTGGGTGTCATGCTTGTGGCTGTCAGAGTCTTGCTATGCCTCATGGGACTTGTAGTTCTGTAACAGCTGGAAGTCTGCTAATTACATATCCCTGATATAATGCATATCTGTAGGCAAAGGTTTTATATTTCTCTATCAGGATCCCTAACTCTGATCTCTTCCATTGACATAATGACCCTGGCTCACTCTGAAGGTGTATATGGCACCTCCAGACAAATTCTCCAAGGAAAAGCAAGGACATCTCCCCTCCAACAAACATAAGAGATAACTTTAGCATATTCTGACCATAAATGTATTTAATAAAACCGTATTTGGAAGTTATATTCTGTAAATGCGGACAGGCAATGTTGGCAAAAAGACAATAAAAAAATCACTTTAGCATTTATTTATTTTTTTCTGTGTGAACAAAATGGGCCTTTTCAAGGCAGTCAAATTTGTGTGCTGTAACTTAAAAAACGGTTTTCACAGAAATAATGGTGCTTGGTTAATATGTTGAGCTACTGGATTTGATTTGCAGTATATGTAGTAAAGCATGCTTGTTATATTCACTGTGGAACCTAAGGGGTTAATCCACCATATTGTACTGTTTGATCCTGTCCTCTCCAATCCTCCCCCCTACCACTGCCCACAATCTCCCAACATTTTGAGATGGAAATGAGGGACACCTAGTAACAAATGTATGTACGCATGCCACAATTAACACAAAAAAAAGTAAATTAAATCCACAGGGACATTTTTTACCACTGCTATTTCTTCATATTGGCTTTTAAAATATACAAATGCAGCAATTTAGACATTGAATTAAAGGTTTAGCACTGGGAAACACTTTTTGAAAGATAAAAAGTGCTTTTTTTATACAACTATATGGATCAGACCAAAATGAGGGACAAATGAGAGGGACAGAGGGACAAAGGGACTTTGCTCCAAATCAGGGACAGTCCCTCGAAATCAGGGGCAGTTGGGAGCTATGCCTGATAGTACAGACACTTGGGGGCACTCTGCACATGTTCAGTATGGTGTGTATTGCTAGAGAGTGTTTTGGGGGAGTGAGAATGTGATCAGCACAATGCCAATCAGCACTGTCCATACAGAGGGTCAGGGGTAGAATGAAAACTCCTCCTATAAGTTTTACCCAGACACTGATAGAAGTCACAAGACTGCTAAATACTGCTAATGAAAAAGGTATTTAGCAGTTTATATTTACTAAAATAATTGCATTTCCATGTTCTGTGTACTGTGGGAGACCAGATATAGTCAATGCAGGGTGCTGGGTTAACACTATGGGGCTAATTTACTAAAACAGGAGAGTGCAAAATCTGGTGTAGCTCTGCATGGTAGCCAATCAGCTTCTAACTTCAGCTTGTTCAATTAACCACTTAAGACCCGAGCCTGTTTTTCAGATTCGGTGTTTACGAGACTAAAACATTTTTTTTTGCTATAAAATTACTTAAAACCCCCAAACATTATATATTTTTTTTTAACACCCTGGAGAATAAAATGGCAGTCATTGCAATACTTTTTGTGACACCGTATTTGCGCAGCGGTCTTACAAGCGCACTTTTTTTGGAAAAAATTCACTTTTTTAAATTAAAAAATAAGACAACAATAAATTTGGCCCAATTTTTTTACATATTGTGAAAGATAATGTTACGCCGAGTAAAATGATACCCAATATGTCACGCTTAAAAATTGCACCCGCTCGTGGCATGGCGTCAAACTTTTACCCTTAAAAATCTCGATAGGCAACGTTTAAAAAATTCTACAGGTTGCATTTTTTGAGATACAGAGGAGGTCTAGGGCTAGAATTATTGCTCTCGCTCTAATGATCGTGGCGATATCTCACTTGTGTGGTTTGAACACCGTTTTCATATGCGGGCGCTACTCGCGTATGCGTTCGCTTCTGCGCGCGAGCTCGTCGGGACGAGGCGATTTAAAACATTTTTATTTTTGTTTTCTTATTTATTTTTATTTATTTTACCAATTTTTAACACAAAAATAAAAAAAATAAAAAAATTATCACTTTTATTCCTATTACATGTAAACCTCCCTTGTAATAGAAAAAATACCTCAGATCTCATATTTAGGCTTAAATGCAAAAAAAAAATGTAAAATGTCATTTTTCAAATGACATAAAAAAAAAATGTCTCTTTAAGACGCTGGGCGGGACTGACGTTTTGACGTCACTTCCGCCCAGCAGAGCTACGGGGACGGGTGAGGGACATTTTTCCCTCACTTGCATCCCCACTGAGCATGGGAGAGGACCCGATCGCCTCCGCCGCTACCGACGGCTCCGGTAAGCGGCGGAGGGCGCGGGAGCGCAGCGGGAGGGGAGGACTCGCCCGCCACCGATAACGGCGATCTCGCGGCGAATCCGCCACGGAGACCGCCATTATCGTTTGACCGACCGCCCACTGAAGAGATGGATATCTCAGTTGTGGCAGCAGCAGCTGCTGCCGTTACCGAGATATCCATCTTTAACCTCCCTGGCGGTCTTCCCGTGTGTGGCACGGGATGAGATTTTTAAGCTACGATCGGTAACCCCGTGCCACACACAGACTTGCCTCACTGGATGCAGAAAAGATTTCACTTACCTTTTCTCTGCGATCCAGCGATGAATCCCCGCAGTACACGGCGGCCGGATGTCCGCCTGATGCTGTGTGTACCTCCGATTCCCTTCCCTGCGAGCATCGCGACGTAGGGGGGGGGAACGGCGCCAAATGTAAACAAACACTATACATACAGTACACTGTAATCTTATAGATTACAGTATTGTATGTAAAAAATACACACCCCCCATGTCCCTAGTGGTCTGCCCTGTACACTACATGTCCTTTTATATAATAAAAACTGTTCTTTCTCCCTGCAAACTGTAGATTGCCCATAGCAACCAAAAGTGTCCCTTTATGGCAAAAATTGTTTTAGAGCAGCTAAAAAACAGCGATAATAAATCAGAATCACTTGCAGAATTTAGCGATAGCGATTTATGGGGAAATTCGTCATAAAAAAAAAAAATAATGACAGCAAAAATTCTGCAACTGAGCAAATTTCAGTGATTTTGATTTGATTACATTATTGAATAATTTTTACTATAATTATATTATTATTTGTTATAATTTTTTATAATTATTTATTATATTATAATTTTTAATAAAAAATAAATAAATCATACCCGGGATGCCTATTAGACTCTTGTTTGGATAGATTTCAGTGAGTTTTTCCTAAGAATTACAAGCCTACAGTATAAAACGCCAAATTCCCTTGCAAATAATGGTACGGCTTTCAGCACCTAAAATCTGAAAGAATCATACCGCCAGGGAGGTTAAAGTGCCGACTTAGAACGACGGTGGGCGGTCGGCAAGTGGTTAAGCTTTGACAAAAAAAAAAACTGAAAGCTGATTGGTTTCTATGCAGAGCTGCACCAGATTTTACGTTCTCCAGTTTTAGTAAATCAACTCCTATGAGTCTGCTTGGATCATGGGTCAGCATGTGATTGCTAATTCATTGCTATAGTCTTTAATGCTTTTTTTTGTTTTGTTTTAAATAAGCCTATAGAAAATGAATATCTATATACCGAAAGTAAGATTTGTTTGATACACAATAGTGCATAGCGAAATAAGAAAGTGAAAGAAAAATTCCGTACAAAGCACGATTGTTCGATTTTCATATAGTGTGTACACAGCTTTCGACATCTGAAAATTTCCAAAGTGACAAACTCCAAACTAATCCAAAGGTTAACAGATTTGATCTAAGCCACCTTCCATGGACATACCCTAGGCAGTAAGCATAGGCGTGCAAACAGGGTGTGCCGGGTGTGCCCAGGCACACCCTAATTACCCCGTGCGCATCAGTGTTATCGCAGGAACATGGGAAAGATCTCCATCTTGCTGGCTATGCCATAAGAGAAGTATTTATGCTCTTCTCTTTTACTGTGCCAGCAGGGAGATCAATGTATCGGGGTCATATATATGTACAGGGAAACCTCGGATTGCGAGTAACGCGGTTAACAAGCATTTCACTATATGAGCACTGTATTACTAAAAATCCTATCTCGGTTTGTGAGTGTTGTCTCGCAAAACGACCAGTGCAGTACCCCGTTTGGTCTGAGGTGGGGAAGCACCGGATCCGAGCGGCGCCATTTAGAAATGCACGGAAAGGCCCAAAGACAGTACAGCTGCTCTAGGCAAACCTCGGAAAGACTTGTGAACGGAGTCTTTCCGAGGTTTGCCAAGGTCAGCTGAACTGTCCTCGGGCCTTTCCGGCCGTTTCCGAGGCTCTCCGGCGCCCCCTGCCTCTGGTCGCATGCGGTATGGCATGCCGTTGATGCGGAACAAATAATTTTAGTTTCCATTGACTTCAATGGGGAAACTCGCTTTGATATGCGAGTACTTTGGATTGCGAGCATTCTCCTGAAATGGATTATGCTCGTAATCCAAGGTTCCACTGTAGATACATACACATGCATGTGTGTTTGCGCTTAAGGGTGCACACCCTAATGAATTAGGCTGCGTACACCTATGGCAGTAAGGTAAACAAAAAACTTTTTTAAGTGCAGCCCCCTAAATACTCACCTGAGCCTGATCTTGGTCCAGCGCTGTGCACTCTCCAGCAGAGGGAGGAGCCAGGAGCGCGGTGGGGGATCCAAAAAGAGGAGAATTGAGGCTGCTCTATGCTATGCCTCGCTGTTGTGGGGCGGGGTTTAGTCTGCTCAAGGTCACCTTTTGTCAGTGTTGCATGGCGGCTTTAGTGTCTTTATCAGCACCTGTTGCCTATGTCTAAGGGCGGGTTGCAACACAGACAAAACCCGCCCTTCAACACAGCTACAAGCCGCCCTACAACAGCGAGGCATAATGTAACAACTACGGTGTCCCTCCGCTCTGTATATTGCTTTCAATAGTGTCCGTGAAATTCCGTCTCCCATCGAAAACTGCCTACTGTGATGTGAGCTTGCGCCATGGTCACATCACTCCAGCTGATCGGCAAATCAGCTGGAGTGCAGCTCCATCCTGTGCACTATTTGATGGGGGCACTTCTCGATAGAACACTGACATTTATAGAATGCCTTGTATTGAGTGAACGAGGTGGAGATTGTGACATCATCTTCCCTCCTCTCCACCTTGTCAAATCAGAGAATGCCTCGTATTCATTGAAAAAAAAACAAGGTGGTCTGTGAACAGTGGGGGTGCCAGCCAAGCAAGGGCCTCCCTGTGGTCAGTGTACAGTGGGGTGCTCGCATAGAACCTCAGTAGGACCCAGCTATCTCAGTAGTAGCACCAACTACTACAGTGATTTCCAACTACCCCAGTGGCCCAGTGACGTGTAGTACCGCACACTGAACCGACAAAGAACATGTGTGAGTGGGCTGCTTAAATACTCTCCGGGCTCCTCCCATAAACTCAGGCCACCATACTGGCCTTCTTATTTATACATCATGCCAAGCTGGATCAATGAAAGTATGCAGTACAAAGAATTCTTGGAGTTCAGTATTAAAGATATAGACTGAGTGGTATCATTTCATCCGCAGTGTTTACTGAAAGATATATTAGATGTCACTTGTACTGTATATGTCACAGATACAGGTTATATGAGTATATTATGAAGTAGGACGAGTGCATTCATCAGAACTCTTTATTACACAACAAGCACTTAACTGGAGCCTTTCTTGCATGCGATTGTTTTCATTGTGCCTGCATTCCTCCTCTCTGGCCCACGCATAGCTTGGATTCCATCTGACTGCTTTGCTTTTTCCTCTACAGTCAGGCTGAGCGTGCCAAGTAGACTGGAGCAGTCCAGGCAGACCAGACATTAGCTGCAGACCAGCCATACCTCATGATTTAGCTCACTGTCTGACAGAGTTCTCGCAATGCCAAACATAAGCAGGCTCTCTCAGAAGCAATTGTTTCACAATTAGTTTCCCCTAAGCTTTGGAAGATGTTATTTTCCCCTTTCCACAATAAAAAAACAAAAAATCAAAAAAAACGTACAACCTCTTCAATAGATATGTAATCTAGCGTCTTGTCTTCAATGCAGTGCTCTGTATTATTTATTATTACAATTTTAATAGCCAAAAACTGTTTATGTTTTTCCATATTGATATAGCATTGACATATGCATTCTTCTATCCTATATTATATACAGATAATTAAGCCCTG